>NMRB01000223.1:184819-201867 GCA_002633025.1 Notospermus geniculatus | reverse complement strand
TACTAGTATCTTCATTTTTTCACACGCCCAAACATACAAAACTGTCTTCACAAACACCATTTAAAATCTGAGCGTCATTTTTAACATTACGCCAGTGCACTACGTCATATACATGTTCAGTGTACATGACGTAGTGCACTGATGTAATGCAAAAATCTAACTGCAAAGCAATTTTTGAAGGAAGTTTTTTGACCTCATTTGACAGAAGGAATTTTGTAAAGTTATGTTTTTTGCTACTTTTTTATTTGCATGATTTCATTCAAAATTTTTATATCACTGTGTTCTACTCATCGAGGCCTTTCATAATATATCCTGAAATTCCAAATATTCTGTGTACAAATGTGATTTTGGGGCACTTTATAGGGTCTAAACCCAACCATTAAAACGTTACCTGTACACTGGTTCCTATTCTCCTGTACAAAGCTCAGTTCTTGGGTCCAATGACGAAGTCAGTTCCACTCGGTCCAACCCCTCAAATTCTAACTTCCACTCAATATTTCGCGCCCTACTTTTGACAAGGGTATTCGAAAACCCTGGACTGAGAAATACTGGATTGGATTGGACTCTGAATCACTGTTTTCCACCACCTGGATTGTCTTCATGTACATCTAAAAAACAAAAGACACTGATCACATATCAGTGTCAAGTGTTTCAATTGTTTGTTTGTAGGCCTATACTACTGTTCTTAGCCGGGGTAGTGCATTGTTATGAGGAGGTTGGCCTATTGAAGTCTGGGTTGGATTTGTATCTAATTGAAGTCCGTTTTGCTTGTTATTCAAAGAATGTCGTTATTCCAGACATTTGGTAAGGACTGGGGTTGGTTGCCTCATAAATTGCGCATGTTTCTATTGTGCTAGTGTTTCTTTAGTACACAACGATCTGAAGGTTCAGCAGGCCTACAGCGTACATATGCCGATTACTCTGCGGGGCTAATCTCTTTTGGCTTGTTGTACTTGACTCTATGACTCTACGACTCGATGGCGCGATGACTCGATGGCGCGAAGTAGGCCAATTAAATTTTCCCGTATATTACTAATTGATGAATGCCTTATTTTTAACTCGAGTGCCGCATTTCAGAACTCTGGTATGCAACATTTTTAGGAAGGTGAAATAAACCAGAGCGGGCATATTTTTATCATCATCGATACACCGTATTCCTATTCCCCTTTTTAGTATAACCCTATAGGCTGTGACGTCATTGGCGCGAGGAATCTCGATGATTTTCATGATGGAGACCTCCATGGAGACTTCCACGGGAGGCATATGCATGAGACCAGGACAGGACACTATACTATTTACTTGAAGGACAATTGACAATAATGCGCTGTTTTCCGCAATTTTCATTGATATCACTCACTGATAATGACAATTCTATAATGCGAATACATTGTAGGTAGGCCTGTGTAGAGCAACTTCTTCCCAAGAGAAAAACTTGCTGATGGTGTTAGTTTA
The DNA here is from genome assembly GCA_002633025.1 of Notospermus geniculatus. NCBI lineage: Eukaryota > Metazoa > Nemertea > Pilidiophora > Heteronemertea > Lineidae > Notospermus > Notospermus geniculatus. Next base: position 200,415 of record NMRB01000223.1, on the reverse strand, counting down.
CAATGCCAGATGATCTGCCTCTATATGGTGTTTTATTGGGGGTAGCCAATCGCCAGTCTAACTTGATTTGAAATAAGCTGATTTGAAATAACCGGTCTACAGGATCCAGGTGGTGGAGAACAGTGATCACAGTCCAATCCAATCCAGTGTTTCTCAGTCCAGGTTTTTCGAATGCCCCTTTTACAAATATGATCTGGTATACCAATTTTCTAATGAAATGGTCCATGGACCATGTGCTCACCTGTGTGAACGTACCAGAAGAACAAATGACAAATGTAAAATCGAAATGCTCCAGGCCGGGAGTTCCAGGGTCATGATTACAGTCAAAATTTCAAGGTCAAAACATTCTAGCTTGAGAATTTATGACATATGCCAAAGTTGATTTTCCATGCTACTAAAATGGCTATATTTGGAACTTGACCTCTGACTGTAAAAATTAAGTCAGATCAAAAACTCTTTTCATAATGTCACGTATCCTCATTAGATACACCTCTGACAAAAAATGGAGACAATCCAGTTAACGGTTCAGGAGTTACTAGGCTTTGAGCTTTGGTTTTCGCCACCTGGTGGCGAAGCCAAGAATCGAATCGGACTGAAACTTGGAGTCATAGGTCATCTGGCATAGGGGTGTATACGTACCAAGTTTCAGGTCAATAGCCCAAGCACTTGCGAAACGTGCCACCAAAAGGAAAAATTTTGAACTTTGACCTCTGTGACCTTGAAAAGTAGGTCAAATCAAAAACCCGTTATATATGTTATGTATCCTCATTAGATACACCTATGATAAAAATTTGGAGATGATCCTGTCATTAGTTCAGGAGTTATTGCACTTTTTGTGTTTTCGGTTTTAGCCACCTGGTGGCCAAGCCAAGAATCGAATCATACCGAAACTTGTTGTCATAGGTCATCTGACCTAGGGGTATATATGTACCAAGTTTCAGGTCAATAGCTTCAGCGGTTACGAAACGTGCCCTGCTAACGGCCAACGACGGACGACGACGGACGACGGACGCACAACCATTGTATAAGCTCACCACAGGTGAGCTAAAAATGGGTGAATAGTTTGTGGTGCAATCATTACTGGTAGTGGTGAGTCATATTATCTCATGTTTTGACTGGACTAATTATGAAAAACATTCACGATAGACTATGGCGGCCATCTTGGAATCCAATATGGCGGATATCTGACACTTCCGATGAAACCAATGAATTCGTTTATGTCAAAAATGTGGGTATTGGTCTTGGAATTTTCCATCTATCTATCTTAGATTTCGATATATTGAGGTAAATGTGTCCAAAATGGCCGCCATTTTGAAATCCAAGATGGCGGCCACTAGGGGGCGATTTCGCTGGGGCTCCAGTCCTGAAATTAAAGGTATTGACCCAGTCTACGACGGCGCCAAATTTGATGCTTTTATCAACAAGTGAACAATTCGCCCAATTTTTGGAGCTTAGCCTCCTTTAGTCCATAGGCTTATGTAACTTGGTGGCCATTTTTGGAACAGTCTGGGAAATATTAAATAGTGATTTTCTTGTGGCAAATGTAACGTAGATTCAGAAAAATATTGTTGCCATTTTTTAACCTGCGCTTTCTGGCCGTCATCTTGGATTTCAAGATGGCCGCCATTCCCTAAATTTATCTGCTAATAACTCAAAACCTATTGTACATATGAATATGATTTTGATGGCTATACCCAGGTTTTTGGGGGCGAGGAATCTGATGGTAACGGTAATAACTTCGAAAAATGGCGGCCATCTTGGATTTCAAGATGGCCGCCATTTTCTACCTTTAACTGCTAATAACTCAAAAACTATTGTACACATGCAGATGGTTTTGATGGCTTACTATTCTAAGGTGATCGCAAGGGATCGCAACAAGCCAAAATCGCGTGGGGGCGTCAGTGGATTCGCCGCTTTCGTCCGCAGACAATTATCAATAATTATTCATTAGGGCTTGAGCCGCCTCCCCCGATCACGGAAGGCACGATTGGCCAGCCAATCAGCTGCGGAGCTGGGTTACGTTAGGTAAGGTAGTCGTATAGATAATTGCGTACTATACGTAGCGTTCCGTGAAAGATAGCTATATCAGCGCACGCTATTTACCAACGACATAGAGCGCGCAGCAGCGCAAGGTCGGGGGGAGACCCCCCGAACCCCCCCTTTGCCCCTAGCTTGATAATAAGTCCTGGTAAAGTCATGGGGCGCTGCCTGGCCATGGTGGTGGTGGTAGGTCTGACGGCAGTGCCATAAATCCCCCCTGCCAAAACTGTGTGGTGAGACCTGGAAAGATTCTGACGTCACATGCCATTCTCGTCAAAACTGTGTAGTGAGACGTGGACGGATGCTTGACCAATGACGTTGCGTCTTGCGACGTGGTGACGTTTTCTTAGCAACGCGTTATTGCAAATGGCGGCGATGTCGTTTGCCCGAGAGGGGCGGAGATCATGCGAGATAGGCCCATTTCAGAAATATTTCCGTATATTCTTTTCACGACGTGCTTCAGATAATTATTTAAGTTGTTGCCGAGTATGTTTCTTGGGTCTCAAACGCCGGGGTGATCTGATCACGCATGAAACGAGAGTATAAATTCTCCCAGATTGCAACACTCCAAGATGGTGGCCAGTCACTTTTCCAAAACCGGAAGTCGAACACGTCGACAAAAACTTCTTTTCCCGACTTGGTCATTCGACTTAAACTACTTCACTTGTTGCATTTATTTGGGGGGGGGGACCCTCGGTGAACAGAAATATATTTATTCGTGCGCTTCCCTCTCGTTTTCGCCACGGCGCCCGCGGTTCCCGGGACCCCATGGGCAAACAACGAATCTCTTAAAGTTACACTTTTTTGAAACGCATGGTATATGGATTCGCAATGAATTTTGGGTACTTTTTTCTCCCCTCGCGTATGTGTTGCCATAAAAGCGCTTCGCGCGGCGGCTTCGCTCGTCCCCAGTGTTTAGTTGGCCATAGGTATAGACCCACTAAACACTGGCATGATTGGGGACAAAACTGAGGGATAATCAACAGATGGCGCTGTTTGACGAGATATCCAATCACAAGCCATCATCGCGGGTTTAACTGACGCCGTCGTAGCACACTTTCTGATTGGCTACGATACGTGTACAAAATGTACACTGTGTATTCATACTTTTCCCGATCGGAAAGTCAACAAGATCAACGCCGTTTGCAAAATTTGAGCAATGTTGCCACGCACCTGTTAGTGTGCACCCCCGTTTCGGACATTTTGAAGGCTATATAGTCCAATTGCTTCATGAAATCTGGCCGAGAATCACAAATTTGGTCCGTACAGGTGTAACGTTTTTCAGTGTGGCCGTTTTTCTGTGTGATTCCCATTGTTCGGAGCACACAGGAAAACGAACTCGCTAGTTCTCTGTGTGTCGGCCATTGTCCAGTCGCCGCTTATTCCGTCAATCTATTGTATTGCCACACTGGCTCACGGGCCTCACTGAAAAACGTTACCCCGGCAAGTCGCACAGATTCCCAAATGGGGATTTCCCGAATCGGACAGCCAACGCCGTCTGTTGGTCATACTTTGAGACTGGCGTCAACAATAGCAGTTCAGATCGCGGATAACGTAGTGGTTAGCGGTTTGAAACTGCGGAGGGAGTTTAGTAACTAAGCTGGTTCTCGACGACTCTTAAGTATAGTGTCAAATTTTGCTGTAGTCTATTAGTGCTCTCTTCTCCGGCGATACCAGACTACCATAAAAGGAGCTTGCGACGAGTGTTCTGGAAATTTTAAAAGGAAATCCAAATGGAACTTTCTGTTATCTTCCTCTTATTTATTTGGAATAGAAAAGGGAATAGAATGGTAAACGACAAGACAAAATCTGAGTGGTTGGCTAGGATACTTTCAAGGATCTCGTTTTGGTTTCTTGGAGGAAATGTTAAGGTATTGGGTCAAGGAGAGTAGGAAGTAGCAAGTGCTTTTACTTCAGATTTGCAGAGCTTTGCCGAGTGCGTCTGTATTGCAAAATTCAAGTAAACGAATTTACTAGTCTTTATTCATATGACCCATTCACGTGTTTTTCAAAGAGATTTTTTTCTTCTCTTCCTCAGGAAATGCTAGAATAACCGATGTTGATCAATCACAATAGCTACATTCGGTCATTATTCCATGTTGAAACAAACATCAATAGAAACATAATAAATAGAAAATAATCAGGTATTACATGTGTTAAGCATTGTTGGGACTCATCTCGGCAGGATTTAAATTTTCAGCAGCAGTTTCTGAAAGCCTTAAGTAAAAAGCTCCTGTATATCAAACAGCAATATTTTCGGCGAATTTACAGCTGCAAAACTGAAATGTTAGGGTTAATCTTTCCTTGTCTTCGCCGAGAAAATTCACCGCTGTAGTGAAGCTACGTCGGTGGTTACATTGTGATAGTCGTTTAATTAACAAGCCGATGTTGGAAGATCGTGTGGCTGCTAAGTTGTAAATCGATTGGTAGGAAATCCGCACTGGTGCGCTGAACGCCAGGACCCCAACCGCCGCGCAGCGGACAACGCGAAGCGAGCAAATAACTTACGACGTCGCTACATGTATTCCATTTTGCCTTTTGGACGATTTTCACCGCGAAACTATCCAAGCTATCCTAGATTAATGAAGCCAGGGGAGACGTTGGTAATCACAGTAACGGCAGCCGATATGCATGTTTATGCAAGTGAATGGTCTGTTTGGTCCAAATCGGAGTTTAGTGATGATTTGGAGGCAGTTTTAGCCTATTGGGTATGATGCAGTGACGTGATTAAATGATCTCGATTTTGTTCGCAGCGCTCCCACACTCGGTCTATAAATAGTAACAAAGCATGATGACGACGTCACATCATGTGCCCAGAGCAGCGTGCTCAAGTACCATGCCAGACAAACATTCAGTCTCGCGGGGCGTTGTAACGTCACATGCCTGAGTGTGTTCTCATCTTATCATTGGAACATTAGCGATGCTATGGATGGAGGAAAGGGGCCTTCTTATTTCGCATGCCATTTAGGACTACAGGCGCAAGGCGTATTATATATTATAAGCCTATTGGTAGCTGCACACGTCCATCCTCCACCCCGCTACAGTACCGGTACGAAACATGTAAAGCTCTTTCTAACAATACATTTCGCTGAGTGCCCTGTACACTTGATGTACAGGGCAGTTTTCACTCCTCACCAAAAGAATGCCGAAGTGCATCCAGAAGCATTTTGCTAAGATGAGCATGCAATCATTTGGGAAGAATAAAAGACATTTTTTCAGATGATGTCCATCTCCAGAGGGGACTGTCTTAAGTTTAGGTGGACACTCGATTTATATTTAGAAGGAGCAAAGCAGTATTAGACTCGGGGCCCAGTCGGTGTATCGCTCCGCCCGCCGACTACACTACACAACCGACTGGGAAAGCAAGATGCAAAATCAGCGGTTAGCGTACAGACGGCCACAAAGGACATGTCGGCCAATGAAATTGCCTGAAAGCACCTACTTTGGAAAATCTGGCACACTTTTGATTGGTTGTTATTTCTGCGGATGATGTACTTTACCAGATCCGTGCCCGTCTGGAAACTTTTCAACCTCACTAGCAGGATACTGATAAATCCGTAAGTACGGCTTATCGCACACACAACATCGAACTTAGGTACCAGGATAACGTCCTTGTCCTCGAGGCAAGTTCGGTGTAATCAGCTGATTTTGGATCTTGCAACGAACAGCCGACGGTCGTTCAAGTCGCGGTTTCTGATTGGCTGAACTCACTCAAAATCCGTTGTGTTCGTCGGTCGCGAGCCGCTGATTTTGCATCTTGCTTTGCCAGTCGGCTGTGGAGTGTAATCGGCGAGCGGAGCGATACACCGACTAGGACCCGAGTCTAAGCAGCTTAGGATCAAGTTTCTTTTGTGCTATTGACAGCAGACCTTTAAAATGATCGAATCTTCGACAGTTAGATTGGTTTCTCTGCTTACGAGGTACTTCCAAGTAGACAGGGAAACCTAACACATCATCCCTGACTCCTCCCCCTCCCAACACCAGCAGCAATTCATTCCCAGGTTCCCAAGTTTCTGGATGCAGATTGCTTTAAACCGAAGTAGGCGGGTCGCATTCTAGATTAGAAGGTGATGCAGGTGTGACAGGACACAGGACTGGAAATGCAAGTCCGCCAAACAATAGCCCGCTAGGTTATATTCGAATGGTCATAGTCCTTATAACCAATGAAATGGTCCATGGACATATTGACGTAATTCTTGCAGGTAATAATTGCAGGTCCATAGCATAAAAACTGTGAAAATTATGTCATTTTGAATATTTTCGGTCAAGACCAGAAATGCCAGTCTGAGAAGTTACATCAGTCCTACCCCAGTCCACATGAACAATGTGGAGGTTCGGGATAAAGTGGGACGTGGTAAAGTGGACCCCGATGGGGCAAAGTGAAATGATGTTCCACTTTGCCCCAGTCTGACTATGAAAAACAGACACGAGATGGTCAATGAGGAAGATGCCATCCAAGTTGATATTTACTGTTGATAGCCAGTATAAAACAATTAGGATAGGGCAATCCGCTTCGCCCCGGTGTTGCAAATCACAAAAAATCACTTTGCCCGGGTCCCCCGGTGTTGCAAATCACAAAAATTTCACTTTGCCCGGGTCCGGGGCAAAGTGGAATTTTTGTATACTTTTTTTTCAAATTGATTCATTTTCATAAAAGGATTTGTTAGGTTAAATCTGTGGTTGTCTGAGTGAAGTGCTACACCTGTTACGCAAGTTGTATTCGCCACCCAAAATTTTTGTCTTCTTAGATTGGCTCAAGGGCTAAGTATATGTGTGGCGGTCTAGGAAAACCAGTCGGAAGTCGCTGAGTGATCAACAAGGGCTGTTAGATTGCCTGTGCATTGATCTGCTACTGTTCGCTTGTTACGTAATACATTTCAGCTATTGAAATGTGCGAGTTCACCAATGCCATTAATGCACCGGTCAATAAGAAGTCTGAACCCCCCGTTCAGACATTCGACACTTATTCGACACTTGAAGGGAAACTGTTCGCCAGGAACTCGACACCAGTTCACCCAGAACCACCAGCACTTTCGCCAGGAATTTGACACTGCTTTTTTCTTCAACCCCCTGGAGCTCGCCTTTTTTTCCACAGCAGTTTAGTGAGGACGCCAGGAATTCGAGACACATAGTGGGGGGGGGGGGGTGGCTCCTATGACCGAGGATACAGAAAACCTACATGTAAACAGTAAAACAAAGAACACGTATACAGTAAAAAATGTTTTTTTATTAAAATATAAAAATATCCATAACATGTATATGTAACACTTATTGGCCCGTATGCACCACTGGCTTAAGCCGAAATTGAGCTTAAGTCTAACTTAAGTTCAAACTTAACTTGAAGTCGGTATGCACCAACTAAAGCTAAGTTTCAAGTCTGGCTTAAACCCCACAAAAACTTAAACCACGTCGGAGGGTGGTTTAAGTTATGGATTAACTCGTACACGTCGAATTTGAAGGCATGCTTCAACAAGCGCGGATCCCAATGGGGCCGCCGGGCGCGTGCCTCCCCTTTCAACCAAAATATCTGTAAAATCGATCGTGAAATTCTGGAACTTGGCGCAAATTTTACTGTCCCAGCAGAAGGCACCCCCATCCTGCCATCAATGTCAACATGGAAGTTAGTTGTGGATCCTCTTGATCCATTGCACAGGGGAGTATCCAGAAGGAGTAATCCGGGACCGGAATAACCCACTATCCCGATGAGGAATTTCAGAAATGGTTTGGTTTTGCCAAGGAGAATATTCGCCAAATCTTGCAGTTGATTGAGCGCGAGATAGGCCTATCTCCAAATTCTGAGAAGGAATTTGCGTTGTCTCCCATCTGTGAGCCTGATAGCGAAACCTGTGTTGCCTACAATAGGCCTAGCTGATCTGTTACGAGTCAAGGCTTAAGTTTAAGTTGAGAAATAACTCAAATGAACTGCGAGCTTATCAGTGAAACCTGTTACGCGTCAAGGCTTAAGTTATAGCTATACTAATCGTAAGTTAAGAAATAACTCAAATGGGCTGCGGCTCAAGTTGGGATAAGCGGAATTTCAGCTTAAGTTTAAAGATCAGCTTAGCTGGAGTTAAGATAAAACTTAGCCTGAACTGGTGCATACGGGCCATTAAGTATCTAGGAAAGAAATCCCTGAATAATCCTCTCGGCTTGGGCCTACCTGCTTGCAGTGCCAGCCATTTCTCTTCTGTCATCCTCGTTCCCGGCAGGTTATAACTACCGTGCTGTCACAAGTCTACAATACATGTATGTCCTAGAAGCGAGGTTAGGAAATCGCACAATGGCCCAGACACTCGACGGCAACATGACACCATATTTTTTTTATTCGCCAGGAATTCGACGATGGAGGAATTTTCGTTCGCCCAGAACTCGACGCCAAAGCGGTGTCGAATTGGCGTCGACCCCTGAACGGGAGGGGGGGGGGTTCAGACATCTCACTGACCGGCGCATAACACTTTCCTCAAACGCGACATCCGACGGGTTTTCCCAGACCGCCTTACATATTTTGGTGGTTCACTTTGCCCCGGGTTCCCTTAGATCTTTCGAACAAAGATGGCGGTCTAACGGTTCTCTCCATATAACGTTAGAAGCTTAATAGGCCTACCATTCAATGTCCGCTGGCACGCTAAAGCTGGTCAAGCGGGCCATGGGCAATGAAATAGCAGGCTTGCTGCCGACGGATGTCATTCACGTTTTTAGCGCACTATTAGTGAGGCTTTGCAAATCTGACGAAACATTCAAGGACCTAATGTAGGCCTATTTCTGGAGATGGTTGGAGCCAAAAATATCGCCTGCTGCAAGTGCGTCTTTTAACGTATGACGCAAGACCGATAGAGTTGCGGTGTATATTACACCTGGAAATTTATCTTTCGTTTCCACTTCGTAGCTACCAAGTGGAAATTTAAAAATTCAAGGTGCACCAAAACTCTCTCGACCTTAGATGATATGCTAAAAGACGCCCTGGCAGCAGGGATATACATGTATCATGTTACCGACCTTCTCCTGAAATACACTAGGTCATGGAAATGAAGGTTCATTTCGTAATTCCTACTTCGTGTTTCATCAGGTTTGCGAAACTACTAATATCATAAACGAATCAAACATAAAGGTCCAATTGCGAAATTCGGATACGACTTTATGTGCAACTGCGAACGATGAAACAACTGAGGGATACACTTCATGTGTTGCCACCAGATGCCTCTCACTGCCTGAATTTTGGCCTTATGTAATAGGTAGGTGCTTCAGGTTTTTTAGGGTGGTGGAGTAGGTCTACATGAATCTGTCAACTGGATGCCTTAAATTCCACTTCTGAGGATAACGGAGCTATTTTCACCACCCTGCTACATCGCCGTTCGTGGGGTTCACATTAATTCAGCCCTGTTGTATCATCAGATCAAGTAGTCAGAATTCAACAAACTTTACACTAAACATGCCGAAGGATCTTGCCTATCGTATGATAAAGTTCCAACGGAAATCAACATTTATAAAATGCTAAATTTGCAAGTTGAACCTTTGTGTTTGATTCCTTTATGCGGATGAGCAGTTGATAAAATTATAATTTGATTTTTAGGTTTCTAGCATATAAAAATGAGGAAATTCCATAGAATAGACATAGGTTTCCTTGTAGTCACAATAATCGGCCTATTTGTTGGAATGAGTATTGGAAATAGACGACGTAAGTGATTATTTTGTTTCATTATAAACTGATGCCACATAAAATGAGAGGCATTTTCTTTACTTGGTTTATCAAGATGGGAATAACAATTCTTTACTGGACCTTCGCCTTCCTAGCGTCCACTCTAGAGTTCTCTTGCATGTGTAGCTACGGTAGATCTTAGGGGGCCAGGGCAGCGGCATCTACTTATAGACATATAGGCCTGTACCTCGCATGTAGTAGAGCCTATTGTGGGCTTTGTGTTACCACTGAATTAGTCCCTAGTTAACTTACTGTTAAATCAGTGTTAACCTGGATTTAACTCAGTGTTTTAACATTCAAATTCATGTCCCACTCAAATTTTATGAATTCTGAATGCCTTGGGTTCTCACGGATATGAAATAAGAAACGGGTTTCTAAGGTGAAAGTCATCACGTCTTTCTTCCAGATTCGAACCCACGGACCCTCGCATGAGGCATCAATCGCCAGCACTAAGGGACAGCACGCCTCAAACCACTAGGCCAAATCCCCATCCCCATCTTCAAAAAAGATAGTTCAATGGCCCATGTCAAAGGAGGCGTCCATCAGTACCCTGCAAGTAGCCCAAACAATCTCTGAACCCAAACAGTTTTATGTTATACAAGGGGTCACATTAAAGGAGATACAAATAATAGATATGAAATAAGAAACGGGTTTCTAAGGTGAAAGTCATCACGTCTTTCTTCCAGATTCGAATCCACGGACCCTCGCATGAGGCATCAATCGCCAGCACCAAGGGAACGCAACCCTCAAACCACCAGGCCAAATCCCCATCCCCATCTTCAAAAAAGATAGTTCAATGGCCCATGTCAAAGGAGGCGTCCATCAGTACCCTGCAAGTAGCCCAAACAGCAGTAGCCCCTTGGGTTAGCAGTAGCAGCAGCCCAAACAACAGTAGCCCCTTGGGTTCTCACAGTTTTGAAGCCCTATGACAAAGTTTTAATTACGACATGTAAATAGAGAACAGGTGCTGACATTTGTCTTCAGATGCAAATGTAGTACCGTAAGGTAGGGTGAAGTTCGAAACTTTTTTGCGGCATTTGTCAAACAACTTTTTTAATGCTGCTGTGTTGGTCATGCTTAAATGCCAAGACTGGTGTGTAAAGCCTAGGTCACAAATCCACCGGGCCCCGTACGATTTTCCTCACCCAGCGGCTTGCAGTGGATTCTAGAGACTGAAACACGGATCTAAGATGAATTATACACGTATACAAAGCTGGGCGAAAAACTAACAGAAAACGGCAAAATTGTGCAACCCACCGGCAATCATTCGTTGAAAGCCATTAAAACATTGACTTCCGTCTTGGACCAAGAAAAACGGCAAACTGCGCATGCGCGAATTATCCATGGCAATGACCTAATTACGAAGTTTGATCTCATCTATATCCCACGCCTTGGGGTCATGTGTCATAATGTGATCATTGTGACATTGATATCAAGAGATTCATAATCTTAGAATATCTTTGATGACGTGAAAGCATGGAATTACAATGCATAGATTGTTCTATTTATAAATTTTTCATTAAATTGTATTTTCATTATATTTTATATACAATAATCGCTTTGTTTCAGCTATACTTCGGGCCTACTTTACTGGAGACGACTCAAATATCAGGTAAAGTCCCCGCATAGGCCAGCACAGATCACCGATGTACGACAATCTGATGAGAAGAATGGTTATCAAGGATCCCACAGCATCCTGTCGACAAATCATACACTCCTTTCTCACTCATACCTATCGTTCATAGACACTGCTTACAATAGCCAGATTCCCGCCGATTTACCACTAGAGGGCGTTTGCGTAACTAACGAAATACATGAAACATTTTCTGATTGGTTCACTGTCAGCGTCCTTGACAACCGCGGCAGACTGGTCACTCGTCGTAAAGCATTTTATATGGGACTGTTGCATTATGACGCAGCACGGCTAGTCTACAACAACAGCAATGGCTGCCCCCCGCCGTGTCCAGCATGCAGTGTCACTTTGCACTTTTCAGTGTTTAGCTCGTGCCTTTTTTGTTTTGAAACATCGCTAAAGAAGTGGATAACGTCGCTCTGTACGAGATTATTATGTTTGTATACTGATTGATCTTGTAAACAGGCCGAAGCACGGAGCAACGCCAGCGCTGTTTGGCCGCTGACTAGTGCTGCCATCATGCGGTAAATCGGCGGGAATCTGGCTATTGTAAGCAGTGTCTATGAACGACAGGTATGAGTGAGAAGACACTGCGAAAGGAGTGTAACAAATCAAGGCTCGACTTAATTTGAGCATTCATTAAAGTTGAGCCTTGATTTGTCGACAGGATGCTGTGGGGATCCTTAGTAACCATTCTCTTCATCAGATTGTGCTCTCGAGGGGTGGTTTTCCTTGGATGTCCACTCTTTATCTTGTCCGAATATGAGGCATCACATTATCAAATTTGGCAATGGAATTGTCTACAGCATTTTTACCCCAATCTGTCTTGTCACTACTTGCCGTTCTGAGTATCCCTCATTATGCAACGTGACAATTTGGGCCCTTTGAACTGGTGTCAAATGTAGTTTTCTGCCCATGATGAATTTCAGAAATAATTTAACAGGCAACCAGCCTGCACCAGAGATGACAGTCAAATGCGCACCATGTACTAGACAGATGGCATAGGCCCTCGCTATACCTGTGTTATGTAATCATTCAGCCAGGCAATGTTATGCAAGGCTATTGATTGAAATACCAGGTTATTTACAAGTGGTCCTATTCTTTTGCAAATAGGCCCAGCTGTAATAGGCGCGTCCACTGTAATTTTAGAACCGATTGGCCTGTTGACGTCAGTGATATACGAATAGATCAACTCCCCCTAGAAACTTCTTGTAATGGATGTTATGCAGCACCCGAATGACCTTTCTCGTGAAACTATGAGAAACATAGAAACCCGTTAAATTTCAATAGATTTCGCAGATTATTCACATTTGTGACCCTTCGCCACAAAACCAGTGTAAAGTCGCTTGGAACATGAGCCTAAACGAACTGGCATGACACCAGGAGATAAAGATAGAGACATGATCACTCAGACCTCACAATAGACAGACAACATAAATTGACAAATGTAAACCTCCTCCACAAAACCAATCATCAGTCACGCTGAGGTTGGCAAGTTGGGACCAATGCATTTGTCCGTTTCAGTATTGTCTGCCTGTCTGTTGTGAAGTCTGAGCGATTCTATTTCTATATTTATCTCCTGGTGTCATGTCGGTACGTGTACGCTCATTTTCCGCGCGACTTTACACTGGTTTTGTAGCGGAGGGTCACATTTGACCTCTAACCAACATCTCTAGAAAATCTGAATCCTTTCTGATAAGAGGTAATTTTCCAACTTTAATTATATCTGGGATACCTTAGAAAAGATTCATTCTTAAAATTGAATAACGTGCCTTTTATGTAGCAAAATGGATTAGGATTGCGCCGTTGGTGTATGTTTTGTTGCGCCCCTTATTTTCTACGTCGTTTGTATCTTTTAGGATCGGACACAAAGCGGCATACAAGTCATCTGCAGTATTTGGAAGAGTCCTGTCAATAAACAATGCAGCAAACCAAGTGGTCTACAGATCGACAGTTAATCTCTTCCACTACAAAAAACTAACTTTTGCAATATATGTAAGAATTTTTTGCATGAAAAGATGGTGCAACATTTTTGATTTTTATATTCTCCAAAATAATTTCGCTTTCGGATATGACATGTCATCCGATTTGGGATTTTATACCTGTTTTGGAACTGTCAAATACATGCCAGAACATTGCATTTATTGGCATTCAGTCGTGCCTTCTTTAGGACAGTGGCAATACATTGTTGTAACGTTCGACTTGTCCTCGGAAATGACAGGTGTTTTTCTTAATGGCGAGGCGCAGACCAGTATGTCATATCTACAATATCCTACTCAACAAATCACTGGAGAAAAACTGATAAGCCACGGTTTCTACAATATTATTTCTATGGACCTTTCAAATTTTGCTGTTTTCCCTGATATCTTTACCCAGCAGGATGTTCTATACTACAACAACAGGACTGGTATGGAGCCTTTTTACAGCTAACAATTCGTACTCAATCAATGCATTGGGCCATATGAATAAAAACTAGCATTTGCTTTAACTACCGATATTCAAGCATTTACTTGTACCCGTATGAATAAAACTGTAGGAAATACTAGGAAAATTCGCTCACTTGGGGAAACTCCCGGCATGCATTTCGTTTTCTTTCCAAGCCGACATGGTGATTGGCTAAACGTGGAATATTTCACGCCTGCAACCCACAGTAGTACCTTTCCCCGAGGAAGCGCAAATATTGTTCGGAATTTCGCCTTCACTGGGCATGCTCACATTCCCCGAAGCTCGGGGAAGAAATTTCCTCGGGGAAGCTTTCCGAACACAGCCACTGTATGTACATTCCTCCTCCCAGAGTAGGGCTTTGGTATCCCTCGATCTCTTAAGCATGGCGCACACGAGCGATTTTTTGAGCGATTTTCTAGGCGACTACAGGAGCGACTGAACATATTTTTAGTTTTTTTTAGTTTTTTTTAACTCGTTTGCGACAAATGCTTCACTGGGAGATCAGTGATGTCGCGGATGACATAACTGATCGACCTCAAAGGTAATTATCCCATGCGACCTAGTAGTCGCATCGGTAGTCGCCCCCATTTTAGTCGCTCGTGTGCGCCATGCTTAAATACAGTCGCACAGAAAGCCCTGCTGAAATTGGGTCGTCCGGCCAAATATTCGGTGGTCGTCGGCAAACCATTTGCCCAATCAATCAACAGATTAAAGGACAATATATATTTAGGATATGAATAATGAAGGACTCGTACACGTAAATTAATCAAACAAAAGATACGGAAAGAATTTTAATCTACACAAAACAATCACTGAGATAAAACTGAGTCACTCGTGAACAGATATAACTGACTTGTAAACTTTTAACAACAAAACCACGAAATTCGTAGTTCTCAAACGATCACGACAGACTTGGAATACTTTGAATTATGAAAGAAACAGGCCGGAATCACTGATTTTCGTACTTCACCAGGGATTCTTGTGAGCGGACGAAGTGAAGCGAAGTAAAAACCCCATACACAAAACTGGATATTATAAGAACTGGGCAAAATGAGTATAAATCAATCAAGATTATGTTCTTATTCGATTGAACTTCCCACTCGACAGGCTGGGCCTTTTCATATTGGTCATCACAACCGCATTCGTAAGGCTTCGCAAGTCTGACGAGAAACGAAGTACAAAATACGCAAATTGGACTTCATTTCCATAACGTAATGGATCAGGAGATGGTTGGTACCACAAATACCGCCTGCTGCAAGAGCATCTTTTAGCATATGACGTTAGACCGATACAGAGTTACGGTGTATATTAAACTTTGGAATTTACTAGTATATTCCGTTTTCACTTCGTACATACGAAGTGGAAATTTTATGAAATGGCGACGGCCATTGTGCTCACCTGGCTACTGTAATTATAGATGACCAGAAATGACAATGATTGATGTACTATGCTAGCACAGTTAGACTGCAAATTAATTGAATGAATGTACCACAAGAACAAATGACAAATGTTAAATCGAAAATGTTCCAGGGTAAGTCTTGAGTTCAACGAAACGTGCCAGCAAATGGCAAAAGTTTCAACTTCTCCACTCTGTGACCTTCAAAAGTAGGTCAAATCAACAAGCCGTCATATACATGTATGTCATATATCCTCATTACATGCACCGATGATGACAATTTGGAGACGACTGTGTTGTTAGTTTAGGAATTTTGGACTTTGAAATTTTGTTTTTGACACGTAGTGGCCAAACCAAGAATCAAATCGGACCAAAACTTGGTGCAA
>NMRB01000223.1:160529-181184 GCA_002633025.1 Notospermus geniculatus | reverse complement strand
AGGTCCAATATCCAATGCATTTTCAATTAAAAATTAAATTTTGTTGATTTTCTTCATAGAACTCATCAAAATAGACTCAAGGACCAGTAAAATAACATTTCTGGTGCTATTTTCCCGTGCAGAGTAATTCAGGGATGAAATATTCAATGATCATTGACTTGGCAAAAGGATTTCTCATTGCAACCATGGTCCACTTGCCTGCAGGGCCGCCTATTGGCAGGACTTGTTATGCAGGTTCCTCATTTCCGTAGCCCTTGGCGTATCGTAGACCCGTTTTGTAAAATCTCAGTGATTACGTTTCTGCCTTAAGCTTTATCTCAGCTCCTCGAGTAATTTGGTTCATCCTGGTTCATATCTTGTGATTTGATGTGACGGGTCACATTTCATGGGAAGCGACTTGTAAAAAACGTCTTTTCCGTTGTGACGGCCATTTGGCGTCGTCGTCAATAGGGAGTTTTCGCAAAGCCCCCGAAACGCCAACGCGAACGCCAATCCCATTGTTCAACGCCGCGAAGAGAACAGTGAACAATAGCGGGATAGATGTTCGCGTCGTCGTGTCGGAGATTTGCGAAAACTCTCTATTTTTTCTTCGAATCGCCGAAGAGGCAGAGGGGATCCAGTGGTGGAATCGGATCTTCCGTCAAAAGTGGGAGTTGCGATGGTGGTGGCGCTAAGCTGCATTTTGTCAGTAGCAGAACAAAGACTGGTTGACAAAGCACAATAATAGCGCATGGGTCATTGACCTTGTTCCATTTACTTGGTCAAACTCGCGCCCGAGTAACTTGGTCAAAGAGAAAACGACACCTCCCATGCACTTGCTCTCTTGCTTGAATTAAAACTTGCATGTATTGTATCATTGACTTAATCCATTTGGTATACCTGGCCAAGAGGCGGTGTTTTTAGCGGTTTGAATAGTTGTTGCGCAACAGAGCTCATTCATCCACACCGACGGTTATTGGAATCAGGTGGGTCTATCAATGAAAGTGGGTGGGGTTACCATTCAAAACCGAACGAAAACGGGACGTACACATAACCCACGTGACTAGGGATGGCCAGTCATATGCAGATAGGAGTTTGTTTTCAGGAGAATTTCGAAGGTGATGAAGATATGTGAACATATTGACAATAATATCAATACCCAGAGGGAACCGGCCAAGTTCACTCCTAGATGCAAAGTTACTGGCCCTCTTGTTAATGCCCAAAATATATTTACAAAATGAGATGTTCACAGCTTCACAGTTGAAATCTAAGATATAATTGTCCACTGATTTTTTTCTGAGTTCCCTTGATCCCCAGATTTCAGAGCCATATAGGAGTATGGGTTTTATAAGATGGTCAAACAGTTTTAGACAGAGTTTTGGGCCCACGTTGTTTCCAATACAAGCCCTCAATTTGAAAAGGGCCTTTTTGGCCTTGAGGACAAGATTTTTTTCAGCAGATCTGAAGGATCCAGAAGATGAGAAGATGATACCTAAATATCTGTATTCCTGGGTACATTCAACCTGTTGGTTATCAAACTTGAAAACCTCAGAACATTTGTGTCCATTCCCCGAGAACTTCATCACCTTCGTTTTTTTAACATTTATCCTCAGCTGCCATTTTGTACAATAGTTGGACAACCTGTCAAGTTTGTCTTGTAGACCTTTTGACGACAAGGAGAAAAGTACAAGGTCGTCAGCATATAACAGACAATTTAACGGTATTGAACCAAGATAAGGGGTATCCGTATCACTTTTGAATATGTCAGGGATGTCATTGATATACATGTTGAACAATTTGGGACTCAGGACCTCCCCTTGCTTGACTCCCTTGGTTACCTTAATGGAGTCGGTCATTTTGTCGTTGACCTTAACCCTGACAGAACACTGCTTGTACATACTCTCGATAACTGAGAAAAACTTGCCTCTGATGTTGAACTTCAGCAATTTGTAAAGAAGGCCAAAATGCCAGACACTATCATAGGCCTTAGCGAAGTCAACAAAACATGCATATAGAGGCTTATGTTCCTTCTTTACAACTTTCTCAATCAATGTCCTGATAACAAACATGTGATCTGCAGTTCTAGCCTTTTTTTTAAAACCAATTTGGTATGGATTCAATAGGTTCTTTTCATCCAAAAAAGTCTCGAGTCTCTTGTTAATAATTAAATGGGAGGAATCGGCGGATGAAAATGAATGACTAGCTCTGTCCCTGATTAGCCAATCAGCGAGCGTATCAGGATCTTGGTACGCCTCCGAACAGTAATTTCGCAGTTTGATCCCAGACGCTTGTTCGATCCCCAGATTCGAAACAGCGGCTGGGTGACCGAGACTAAGAGGGGTGCAGAGACAAATACCAGTACATCCTGCATCACCCGGAGAACACGTGTTCAGCATGGGCAAGTTTGAAATTAATACGCGGAAAAATAGATGGACTGGTGGACTGCTGGACTGACACCCTGACGCCACTGAATACCTATTTGACTAGCTCCGCTGACCTTTGGTCAGCTGAGCTAAAAAGGACGGGTGTAATTTGCCACACCCAACGTTACACAACTCTAGCAGTGTTTGTTCCCTTGACTATTTCTGCGAAAACAAAACGAATTAGAAAAAAAGAGAAACCAAAAAACGCATCTTTTCAGTCTCTGAAAGTTTGCACTATTTCTTCGTCTGAAAAAGATCGTTGAAGAATTCACCTAGAAACACATCAGTCTTCTTTGGATTGAATACCATGGCATTCGCTTTATTAAACTTCTAAGCCTGCTTCATAAATTGTTAATATTTGGAACGATTCATTTTGAAAGAACACAGGGGTGTCAAGTAAATTTTTGGCGAAACGGGAATTTGGCCAAGTGGGAATTTGGCGAAACGGGAATTTGGCGAAATGGGAATTTGGCCAAATGGGAATTTGGCGAAATAGGAATTTGGCAAATTGGGAATTTGGCGATTTTGGGAATTTGGCCAAATGGGAATTTGGCCAAATGGGATTTGGCGAAATGGGATTTGGCAAAATGGGATTTGGCGAAATGGGAAGTCACCGTTCTTCACAAATTGGTGCTCAGGGCTAGTGGATTGTCGTATGCTACGGCCACCAAATTCAAATTCAAATTCAAATTGGTTTATTGACATAAAAAACCATTAAGGCTTACAGAGTCAGATTAATACATTACGACATAGAAAATATAAAAGTATATGTAATATAGATTGCACATGGGCGTAATTTGCTGTTACAGTAGTTATTTACAGTTGTGGACTACAGTAAACTATATTCCAGAAAATACAATCTAAAATACAATTCACAAGGGGATACAATCTTATAATTACATCGAGATTTGACGAGTTATGTCTTGGCTAGTTTTTTGAAGCATGCATTTGTGTACCCAGCAAGTTTCTTGATCTTTGAAGGGGATTTACTGCTCATTAACTGTATATAGGTAATTTCAGGATTGTTTGTACTGTCAGTGATGAAGTACATGTATGAAGAGCGTTCTTTTTGGTTGGCCGAACATTTTAGGAGGAAGTGGGGTTCATCGCCTACTTCATTTTTTGTGCATTGGCGACATATTCTTTGCTCCTTTGGTGTGTTGGTATGTCGGCCGACTTTAATAGGAAGCTTATGGTTGCTAAGTCTAAGTCTCCAACCCAAATGTGATTAGAAATATTATTGTAACAGGGAAATTAGGGTGATAAGAACCATCAGGTGAGAAAACCTGGAACTCATCGGACAAGTGGTTCTCAAGTGGTGCTCAAGTGATTCCTTTAGGGTTTGATATCTTTATGATGTAAGGAAACATTTGGCCCAGGGCTTTCATTAACTTTTTCCCTACATGGGTCATGACTTCCACAATTATTTTATGGAAGTCAATTTGGGAAGATGCTGGGGTCATTAGACTTCCAGCAATTCTTTTTTGGGGTCATGACTTCTTGTTATATTTTACCGGGGTCAAATCTTCCCTTCATATGCTGCTACCGGTACACGAGCCGTGGAGTGTGTGGTTGCCATGGACGATGGGAATCCCTATTCAGCTGCTCCAGCAAGGATTGGGTGTGTTGAAGAAAATTTGGCCGGTGCGCGACTTCCCAATATCTTGATACCTGCGTCGGTCGGGGTCCTACTGGCGTAAATGAAGACTGAGTATACAGATGGGACTTCCACACTTTCTCTATCAGCGTATCATCGAATTTACCTGCGTTTTTGAGACTTCAGAGTTATTCATATTTGCGTCATTTCTGTAGTTTACATGCGTAATAGACGCCATACGCAGGCTTAATGGAAGCCCTGTGGCCCCTGATTGATCATGTATTGCAGCAAAAATAGATAAAGACCAAAAATGTGACACTAGAGATTTTAGGAAAGCACACCCTTCCGGCTCTCGGGCCCAATATCTCAGCAAATACAGGCCAGATCTCACTCATTTTAAAGTCATAATAAAGAAAACAACTTTTTGCACATACCCTCCAAGTTTCATCAAGATCGGCCAACAACTTTGTGCACTATCACCTCCGTTTCGAGGCAATCCAAGATTGAAATCGCGCCGCACAGCCTATCCTGGGGAAATGATGGTGAAATTAGTTCCATTATTTAGCACGTGGCGCCGCCACAGACTTATTTGTAATGCATTTTGTATTGGCGAGGTTGTTTTGCGCCATCTATTATCACAATGTGAAAGCTTTGTCGATGGATTATGGATGTTTGCATAGAATTTTCAAAACGTTTGCTTTTATCGTAGGTGGTAGTGCACAAAGTTGTTGGCCGATCTTGATGAAACTTGGGGGGCGGGGGGCAAAAAGTTGTTTTCTTTATTATGACGCTAAAGTGAGTGAGATCGGGCCAGTATTTGCTGAGATATTGGGCCCGAGAGCCGGAAGGGTGTGCTTTCCTAAAATCTCTAGTGTCACATTTTTGGTCTTTATCGATTTTTGATTGCAGGCATAATCGATTGCGAAAGTGAAGGTTCCGGATAAAGTGGAACGTGGTACAGTGGAACCTCGATGGGGCAAAGTGAAATGATGTTCCACTCTGCCCCGGTCGGGCTATGAAAAACAGACATGAGATGGTCAATTAGGAAGATGCCATCCAAGTTGATATTTACTGTTGATCGCCAGTATAAAACAATTAGGATAGGGCCATCCGCTTCGCCCCGGTGTTGCAAATCACAAAAATACCACTATGCCCGGGTCCGGGGCAAAGTGGAATTTTTGTATACATTTTTTCAAATTAATTCGTTTTCATAAGAGGATTTGTTAGGTTAAATCTGTGGTTGTCTGTTTTTCTCGATCGGGCGAAAAGTCCTAGCTGCTAACAATTCTCCCATATAACGTTAAGCATGGCGCACACGGGCGACTAAAGGCGACTACAGATGCGACTACTACGTCGCATGCGATAATTACTTTTGAGGTCGATCAGTGATGTCATCCGCGACATCACTGATCTTCCAATGAAGCATTGTCGCAAACAAGTCAACAAAAACTAAAAAAAACTAAGAATGTGTTCAGTCGCTGCTGTGGTCGCAAGGCCGGTCGCCTAGAAAATCGCTCGAAAACTCGCCCGTGTGCGCCATGCTTTAGAAGCTTAAAGCCGCACAGTATAGACAGATGGGTCATAATCGGCGAGCATAGTCTCGGTCACCCAGACGCTGTTTCGAATCTGGGAATCCGTATATGAGCAGTACTGTGGAACGAAACGGCTGGCTGCGCAAGACTACACGCAGCATTGGGGATTCCCCGAACCGCGATACAGGATAATGCTATAATGTGTGGTTGTATGGTCCTATACATTACTCACGCCTGTAAACGAGGTTGCACTAAATTCGGCCGAAGTGGAAGTGATAAGCTGTGCATACTATGCGGCTTTAATAGGCCTACCATTCAATGGCCGCTGCACGCTAAGCTGGCCAAGCGGGCCATGGGCAATGAAATAGCAGGCCTGCTGCCGTCGGATGTCATTCACGTTTTTAGCGCACTATTAGTGAGGCGTCGCAAATCTGACGAAACATTCAAGGACCTATGTAGGCCTATTTCTGGAGATGGCTGGAGCCACAAATATCGCCTGCTGCAAGTGCGTCTTTTAGCGTATGACGCAAGACCGATAGAGTTGCGGTGTATATTACACTTCGTAGCTACCAAGTGGAAATTTAAAAATTCAATGTGTACCAAAACTCTCTCGACCTTACACGATATGCTAAAAGACGCCCTGGCAGCAGGGATATTTCATATTACCGACCTTCTCCTGAAATACACTAGATCATGGAAATGACCAAGATACAGAATAGCACAAAATTGACATCCACTCTCTTAATTAGGTCCAGCAACCATCCGTGGTGCTTGGACACTATTCTTTCCTTAATTGCTTACTCATCCTGTCTACACAGGTTAGTTAGTTCCACATTCGGGTTTCAGCTCAGTCTTCTCTAGAGTTTCAGATTGTAAAGTTCAACTTGAAAAAGACCCCGATTGGGGCCGAAAATTTGTGAATTCTGGAGATTGACTTTTTGCTTTAGATCATGGAAATGAAGTATCATTTCGTATTTCGTACTTCGTATTTCATCAGGTTTGCGAAAACTCACTATTATCATAAACGAATCAATCATACATGTACAGGTCCACCTGCAAAATTCGGAGACGACTTTATGTTTAACTGCGAACGTAGAAATAACTGAAGGATACCCTTCATGTGTTGCCACCAGATGCCTCTCACTGCCTGAATTTTGGCCTTATGTAATAGGTAGGTGCTTCAACTTTTTAGGGTGGTGGAGTAGGCCTACATGAATCTGTCAGCTGGATGCCTTAAATTCCACTTCTGAGGATAACGGAGCTATTTTCACCCCCCCCCTGCAGTGCTATATCATCGTTCGTGGGGTTCACGTTAATTCAGCCCTGTTGTATCATCAGATCAAGTAGTCAGAATTCAACAAACTTTACACTATACATGCCGAACTTCGCGAAGGATCTTGCCTATCGTATGAGAAAGTTCCAACGGAAATCTGTTGAAGTTTAAAGAGATACTGTCCACATTTTTAAAATGCTAAATTTGCAAGTTGAACCTTTGTGTTTGATTCCTTTATGCTATATTATTCATTGATGAGCAGTTGATAAAATTATAATTTGATTTTTAGGTTTCTAGCATATAAAAATGATGAAATTCCATGGAATAGACATAGGTTTCCTTGTAGTCACAATAATCGGCCTATTTGTTGGAATGAGTACAATGACTGGAAATAGACGACGTAAGTGATTATTTTGTTTCATTATAAAATGATGCCACATAAAATGAGAGACATTTTCTTTGAGTAGGAATGAGAGTAGGTAACACCGTCTTTTAAATCAACTTGGATTTATTGAGACAAGCTTTCGACCCTATTGGGCCTTCATCAGGTCTGAGGAAAATCATGACAAGAGGAGTATACATATATGGTGACAATTACAGTGACAATACACGCACAATATAGCTGCTGAACATTGATTGGTGACTAAGAAGGTGACAACGGTAAAGCAAACACAAAATAAATCTTTAAGATAAATCTTTACTTGTAGTTGGCCATGAAGCCCAGATCCCTGTTAAGTCCGTTGTTTTTGCAGTTGAATCTGGCAATGAGTCTTTGTTCACAGATCCTTCTTTCTCTGGTGTTTGGTAAATGTCCTTGTAACACTCTTATCCGCATGTTGTTGCAAGAATGATCTGCTTGGTTGAAATGCTCTCCTACAGGGACGAACGTTTTTGTTGTTGGTACTTTGTCTATGACCGTTGATACGGTTTCTGAGTTTTTGGCTGGTTTCTCCAATGCCTGAGTCATATCCAACCCCTTAAGGAGTACATACAACACACGCTACGCTGACAACCTTATACGCCGAACATCGGAAAAGCTCCGTAACCACATGATCAGAATTTTGTCAGCCCGAAGTGGGTTACTGAGGCGGTAAAGCTTCGTTTGTGTGACCAATATGTTCAAAAATGGCAACAGGAGGTTAACACGTCTGCTAAGTGTCTCAATTATCGGATTTTTAAGTATGAATTTGAATTTGAAAAATATCTTACTTGCTTACCCGAGAGATTGTGGATTACTTTATGTAAGTTCCGGCTAGGCAATCATAGGTTGCCCATTGAAGTGGGACGGTATAATGGTGTGCCAAGGTCTGAGCGTATATGTGAATTTTGTGACGATAACCGTATTGGTGACGAATTTCACTTTTTACTTGAATGTAGAGGTATAAGTGTAACTAGGCATAAATATATTCCACGTTATTTCTACGCCCACCCTAGTACTGCTAAGTTTGACCAACTTTTTAAGAAACAAGAAGTAAATCTTGCAAAAATGCTGCTTGAGTGCAAACGTCTGTATAATCTATGACCTGTCTGCTGTTGCCTCCACAAATAAAAATTGATGCCATCTTGATGTATATTGAATTGTAAAACATAATTCTCACTGTACCTTTTGGTGGTGAATAAACAGAAATTGAAATTGAAATTGAAATTGAAATTGATTCACGTGGCCTACTGCAAAAAGAAATTGGTGAAGGATATGGAGAGGAAACTCCTCCAAAAACTACCACCTGATGAGAACACGGACGATCTCAAAATGGATATTAGCAAACGATACCGTGACCAGCTGAGAACGTTCATGGAAACCAAAAACAACAAACTCCGAGCCCTGGATCCCACCATACGAGAAGACAAAGAGCATCGTCCAGAGGAAAAAGACAAAGTGATTAATCTTTCTGACCATATCCTATCAGATGCAGAACACTCTGCCCTCTCTAAAGGTCTCAAATTCTGCCCAACTAACAAACCCCTGGACAGAATCAAAGTGTACGGGGACATGGAGGAATTCTTCCGACGAATGCGCCTCAAAGAATACTTCTCCGGGAGGGAATTAGATTATGAAGAGGACCAAGAACAACAGGAGTCATCCTTGACCTCCAAACCCAAGAAAGTATCAACTTGGACCCCCAAACCAGACAGGAACCACACCCTGGACACCTATATAGACAGCTTCAGAAAACGAGTAGACTCAACCATCCTCAAACAACAAAGGAAGGCAAAGTAGTGTATAACCTCACTGAACCCCAACGCAGAGCCCTCAACAGCCTGAAACAGAACAGGGACATTGCCATCAAGCCTGCAGATAAAGGATGTGCAACAGTAGTCATGAACCGCAGAGACTACATTGCAGAGGCCCACAGACAGTTAGAGAATGACTCCTACTACATGAGACTGGACAAGGACCCTATGACACGATTCAAAAAAAAGACTTTGAATCTCTAATCCAAAGTGTCCCCCAAGAAGACCAGGAAACCCTCCAGAACGCGATCCCCACAGACCCCAAACCAGGAACTTTCTACACGCTACCTAAGATCCACAAAGTAGGGAAACCTGGCCGCCCAATCATCTCTGGAATAGAAACCCTGACGGAAAACATCTCAGGTGCCGTGGAGAAAATCCTCAAAGCCATCGTGCAAGAGACCCCCAGCTATATACAGGACACCACAGACTTCCTGAACAAGATCAGGAACATTCAGGACCTACCTGAAGGAACACTCTTAGTTACCATGGATGTCGTCTCACTATACTCTAACATCCCCCATGAGGATGGACTATCTGCAGTGGAAAAATTCCTGAAATGTGGCAAGTACACTCCCATATTACACCCAGATACCGTATTGAGACTGACAGAATTCATCCTAACCCACAACTACTTCAGCTTTGATAACAGTGAAGAGTTCTATCTCCAAACCAAAGGCACAGCCGTGGGCACCAAGATGGCACCGCAATATGCCAACCTATTCATGGCTGATTTAGAAAGCAAATTCCTTGAAAATAGAGACACTAAACCTGACCTATACGTGCGGTTCATCGACGACAGCTTCATGATTTGGACCCATGGTGAAGATGAACTTCTCAAATTCAAGGACTCATTCTGGCAACAGAACCCCTCAATTAACTTCACGATACAGAAAAGCACAAAATTGACACACAAAATGATAATAAGCAAGAAGTCATTCTCCAGAATTCACGAATTTTCGACCCCAACCGGGGTCTTTTTCAAGTGGAACTTTACAATCTGAAACTCTACAAAAGACTCAAAAGTCTTTTCTAGAGTTTCAGATTGTAAAGTTCCACTTGAAAAAGACCCCGGTTGGGGTCGAAAATTCGTGAATTCTGGAGATTGACTTCTTGCTTATTATCAATTAACTTCACCATGGAATATTCAAAGTAGTCAACTTCCTGGACACCATTGTCAGCATCAGAAACGGCAAACTAGAGACAAGAGCAAACCCACGGACAGATACACCTATCTCCACCCAGACAGCTTCCACCCTCACCAGACTAAAAGTGCCATCATTTACAGCCAGGGGCCATATGCATAAAACTACTTAAGTATGAAAATCCCAAGGGAATCCCTCAAATCATCACTTAAGTGGAAATCTTAGCTTAAGGGAGATGCAAAAAGGTACTTGGGAATAGTGAAAGCCTTAAAATCACCCTTAACTTTAAGTTCCCTTAACTGACTCCTTAACTTCACGGCTGTGGCAGGCACACGTTGGAATATTGTTATCCATGCTGTTCTTAATGCATACTGGCCAAAAATGGCCAGGGAAATTATCTGCTAGGCCAGGGGAGGGCAATCATTGAACTGTACCAAGGATTTTGATTTGACAGAACATGTATCCTCTTTCTGTCCTCCTGTTTTTTTCTTTTCCACCGTTAACAGCCATTTTACACAGTTCCTAACATACTACAAAGCCATTACAGCATCGCCTGCAGTCATGTTCATATAGATGCAGCCTACATCGAGAAACCTTTCTTAAAGGAGTTAGACGCCGAAGTTGTAAACAAGCTGGTTTGTTTACAAACATGGTCGGCAAACTAGTTTTATTCCTTCGTAAAGGTGGCAGCACCAGTAGCGCCCCGTGATCGTTAGACTGCAGGTGCCCGGTCCAAATGCAACTCACTCACGATATTCACGTCAGTACATATCACCGACAATAGGTGGCAGCACCGCAGGCGTCGTGTAGATAGAGAACCAGTGAGTGACTGTTTACAACTTCGGCGTCTAACTCCTTTAAGTATAACACTCAAGAAATCTGAGAAACCCCTTGAATACTGAAAGTTCATTGGCTGACACCACAATTCCTGGAAATACTTAAGTTAAGGGTTGCCCTTTGCTGAGTATGCCCTTAGTTTGTTTTATGCATACACCTTAAGTATGACAGTTGGTAAAGTGAAATTCTTACACGTTAAGGTTAAGTTTTACACTTAACTTAAGGACGTTTTATGCATATGGCCCCAGGCCCTGAGATACAACCGACTATGCTCAGAAAGGGCCACCTGTGACGAACAACTAAAATACCTAACGCGTGCGTTTAGGAATCGTGGATACAACAATCGTATCATCAACCAACAGGTCAAAAAGGCAATGGATACACCTAGGGAACACCTACTGGAATATAAACAGAAGGGTACCAACGGTAACAACAGTAACCGAGTACCACTGGTCCTCACCTACCACCCAGGACTAGCACCAGTCAAGCGCATTGCCAAAGAAATGCAGCAGGTGATAAACGAGGACCCCAAAGTCTTGGAACTATTCCCCAAACCACCCATTATCGCCTACCGCCAACCTCGTAACGTGGGAAACTACACAGCAAACTCGCACCCGCAGGAACGCGAGCATGCCAGAAACCTCGCTGCAAGTTATGCCCCCAAATAGCCGAGGGAAACAGTGTTTCGATACCTAGCACCAAGGAACAATTTCATATTCAGGGTCACTACGCATGTGACACCAAAGATTGTGTCTATCTGATAGAGTGCTCTGTTTGCACGGCTAGGTACATTGGAGAAACCAGCCAAAAACTCAGAAACCGTATCAACGGTCATAGACAAAGTATCAACAACAAAAACATGTTCGTCCCTGTAGGAGAGCATTTCAACCAAGCAGATCATTCTTGCAACAACATGCGGATAAGAGTGTTACAAGGACATTTACCAAACACCAGAGAAAGAAGGATCTGTGAACAAAGGCTCATTGCCAGATTCAACTGCAAAAACAATGGATTTAACAGGGATCTGGGTTTCATGGCCAACTACAAGTAAAGATTTATCTCAAAGATTTATCTTGTGTTTGCTTTACCGTTGTCACCTTCGCCGAATCGGTAGATGTCGTCCTGGGTAACCCTAAAGTTTACCCCTGACCAACCTGGGTAACCCTAAAAGTTACCCAGGACGATCCTGGGTAAACTTTATGTACTAAAGTTTACCCAGTTTGAAATTCTCGCACTTTTACACCTGCGGTCGAGGATCTTGAAAACGGCGCTTAGTCATACATCAGTGAACGAAATCCATCAAATCGGCAAAAATGGCAGCTGATAACGTCACTCGTGTAGCTGCGGAGGATTTGCACATGTATTTGAATTCGATCGCATCTTATATAGGACGGTTAGTTCACATCTAAAGGTCGAGAAATCAAAAAAACTGGTTAAGTTCGTGGAAAGAAAATACGAGCTGTTTAAAGGGGTAAACGTGACGTCAAACTGCAGTGGCTAGTTCGGGATGAACTTATATGCACTGGCGCGGGAAATTGCCAGCGGCGCTGTGGAGGCATGGGCACCTGTATCGCGCGAATTTCAAACTGGGTAAACTTTAGCACACTAAAGTTTACCCAGGATCGTCCTGGGTAACTTTTAGGGTTACCCAGGTTGGTCCTGGGTAAACTTTAGAGTTACCCAGGACGACATCTACCGATTCGGCGTCACCTTCTTAGTCACCAATTAATGTTCAGCAGCTATATTGTACGTGCATTGTCACTGTAATTGTCACCATATATGTATACTCCTCTTGTCATGATTTTCCTTAGACCTGATGAAGGCCCGATACGGTCGAAAGCTTGTCTCAATATATCCAAGTTGATTTAAAAGACGGTGTTACCTACTCTCATTTCTGCTCATTGATTCAAGGATCATCACGGCTACATCTATATTTATAGACATTTTTATGTTCAGCACACCACCAGTGTGCTGAACATATTGATTTCTCACGAATTCCTTGTAACTTTCTAACTTTTTCCGAGTCAGCGAGGCTCCAGGCCAAACGGCTGAATGAATTCGACCCAAACTCTTAGTATATGTTTGTTGTGTGATTATCCAGGTCTGAAAGTTTGTCAGTTTCAAATGTTTTTAATCCTAAAGTGACTTTTGAGGGTCATTTTTGCTCGCAATCGATCATGTCGCGGTGGACTTCGTTCCGTATGCATTAATTTAGGCCATTAATCAGAGATAAGTTACAAACGAGGTCATGTGGCCTCCATTGCTTTGTATTCAGGAAGCTCAAAATGGTGTCAAGTGCATGTGTCCTTTGGAGAAATGGTGTTTGTTTATTGTCGGAGCCATGTATTTCTGTCTGTTTGTGTATAGGCCCTACATGTAAGTTTTTCATCAAGTAGAAGTGACTGGGTCACATATATGCTTGCCTAGAATAGCCTTGAACCACTTCAGTTTCCTGACTTGTGTTTAGGTTGACTGTGTGTTATTATCGGGGTCTGTGCTCCTTGTACCTCTGTAACACACTCACCACCACTGCAATGCATACCTCAAGTCCCCAGGTGGCGTGTTTATCTAGCCCTACTGCAATGTGTGCTGAACATCAAAATTTGCTGATAAGCAAATTTCTTAAATTCTAGTCTTTATTTGGTTTATCAAGATGGGAATAACAATTCTTTACTGGACCTTCGCCTTCCTGGCGTCCACTTTAATTCTCGTGCATGTGTAGCTACGGTAGATCTTAGGGGGCCAGGGCAGCGGCATCCACTTATAGACATATAGGCCTGTACCTCGCATGTAGTAGAGCCTTTTGTGGGCCTTGTGTTACCACTGAATTAGTCCCCAGTTAACTTACTGTTAAATCAGTGTTAACCTGGCTTTAACTCAGTGTTTTAACATTCAAATTCATGTCCCACTCAAATTTTATGAATTCTGAATGCCTTGGGTTCTCACAGTTTTGAAGCCCTATGACAAAGTTTTAATTACGACATGTAAATAGAGAACAAGTGCTGACATTTGTCTTTAGATGCAAATGTAGTACCGTAAGGTAGGGTGAAGTTCGCCACTTTTTTGCGGCATTTGTCAACCAACTTTTTTATTGCTGCTGTGTTGGTCATGCTTTCTATCGGTTCTATTTATAAATTTTGCATTAAATTGTAGTTTCATTATATTTTACATACAATAATCGCTTTGTTTCAGCTATACTTCGGGCCTACTTTAATGGAGACGACTCAAATATCAGGTAGAGTCCCGCATAGGCCAGCACAGATCACCGACGTACGACAATCTGATGAGGAGAATGGTTATCGAGGATCCCACAGCATCCCGTCGACAAATCAAGGCTCGACATCATTGAAGTTGAGCCTTCATTAAAGTTGAGCCTTGATTTGTCGACAGGATGCTGTGGGATCCTTGGTAACCATTCTCTTCATCAGACTGTGCTCTCGAGGAGTGGTTTTCCTTGGATGTCCACTCTTTATCTTGTCCGAATATGAGGCATCATTATCACACTTGGCAATTTAATTGTCTACTAATTTGTTTTAAAGTGTTTATTTATGCAATAAGAGTAAACTTTACAAGAGCCCAGGGCCGAGGCAAGGTATTACTGGCCCTGGGCAAAAAAGACAGACCGATATGTATTTACAGAATAGTGGAATAGATGGTGCAACTAAATGAAGGTGAAACATGCATTAATGAGCTAACAAACAAAAGAACAGGTACAAGAAGTAGGCACACGTGAACAAAAAAGACTATCCCTCATTATGCAACGTGACAATTTGGGCCCTTTGAACCGGTGTCAAATGTAGTTTTCTGCCCATGATTAATTTCAGAAATAATGAGGAACCCGCACACTAACGTCACGACGTGGCGCTGCAAGCGCTTGTACCGAAAGTCTCTTTTTTCTAACGTTACTTCCATTTATTTCTGCCGTGAAAATAAACCATTTGTTTTGGTCGCCCAACAATAAAACTTACATCATCTTGTAGCGGATGAAATTTTCTTTTTATCTCATTCCTTTTTTTCTTAAAATGAAGAGATACAATGGCGATAAAAGCAACGTCTTTCGTGTCATTTTTCCTGTAGAAAAATGTACAGGCAATTTTTTCATGACGCAACGTCAGCAACTAACGTGACGTCAATGACACCTAAAATGACGTCAATGACGTCGTTTCGGTACAAGCGCTCACAGCGCCGACCTGTCGGGATAAACCGCAGGGCGGGTTCCTCATTCAACCATGTCAACAGGGGTAGTATCCATTCTATGGACCGAGTCCAAATGGACTGAGTAACTTGGACTCAGTGCCAAAAATGATATAAACAATAATAATGAAACGTTATCACCATAAATTGGTAAGAAATGGTTATCTTCAATATGTAGAACGTGAAAAGAGTTAAGAAAAACACAATTATAACATTTTGTTCTTCGCTAAGCCGACTTTAAATTCCCAAGTTACATCAACCCTATACACACGTGAAACAGGCCGTGCATGCCGTCCTGAAATGGGGCTACCTCGTCCCATGACATTTCTTGGAAATACCGATACCCAGAAGTGTTGATTCTAAAATGCAGAATGTAAGTGGAGCGTAACTCACTAAACTCGTTTTTTCCTGCTGATTCTGTTGCTTTCGTTCGTTTTTGCTGGAGAAAAATGAGGGGGAGTACTAGTCTCATCAGTACCTAGGCAATAATCTTTGATATAATATCACAAAACGGCTTGTTTATTGCATTTTTCACATTTTGGCACTCAGTCCAAGTTACTCAGTCCATTTGGACTCAGTCCATAGAATGGATACTACCGTCAACAGGCAACCAGCCTGCACCAGAGATGACAGTCAAATGGGCACCATGCACTAGACAGATGTCATAGGCCCTAGCTATACCTGTGTTATGTAATCATTCAGCCAGGCAATGTTATGCAAAGCTATTGATTGAAATACCAGGTTATTTACAAGTGGTCGTATTCTTTTGCAAATAGGCCTAGCTGTAATAGGCGTGTCCACCGATGCAGCTGTGCTCTAATTTTAGAACCGATTGGCCTGTTGACGTCAGTGATATACGAATACATCAACTCCCCTAGAAACTTATTGTAATCATGGATGTCATGTAGCACCCGAATGACCGTTCTCGTGAAACTATCAGAAACATAGAAAACCAGTGTAAAGTCGCTTGGAACATGAGCCTAAACGTACTGGCATGACACCAGGAGATAAAGATAGAGACATGATCACTCAGACCTCGCAATAGACAGACAACACCGAAATTGACAAATGTAAACCTCCACCACAAAACCAATCATCAGTCACGCTGAGGTTGGCAAGTTGTGACCAATGCATTTGTCCGTTTCAGTATTGTCTGCCTGTCTGTTGTGAAGTCTGAGCGATTCTATTTCTATCTTTATCTTCTGGTGTCATGTCGGTACGTTTAGGCTCATTTTCCGCGCGACCTTACACTGTTTTTGTAGCGGAGGGTCACATTTGACCTCTAACCAGCATGTCTAGAAAATCTGAATCCTTACTGATAAGAGGTAATTTTCCAACTTTAATTATGGTCCCTACATATCAATGTAGGGACCAGCTTGATATCACTGGGTAGGTAGGAAATTTTTATTTCTTTCTTTCTTTCTTCCAGACTCAATTAACACACGATTGCAAGAAAACTGCTCAATTACCTCAAAATCAAGCAGTACCATCGAGTAGTCAATACTTGTATCCAGGTCTGAAAGGTTAGATAGTTTTTAAAAAGTTAACTTACGATGGTTTTTGAAGACTGTTTTATTCTGAAGTGATGAAGTTAAATATCTCCCTCAGTTTTTTTTGTTTGCCTTGGGCTGGTAAATACGGTGGATCCGTATCCAGCTCGACCACTTTGCCCTTCCTCTGATCTCTGAAGACAGTCCCTCCTCTCCCCAACCTGGCTTCCGGCATTATGTTAATGATGCCATACACACAAACAACCTCCTCATCGTCTTAAAACTGAGTTCTTTCTTTATTATGAGCCACTTCGATAATCTTTCTGGACAATCCACAGCCGCTGGTCGGCATTTGCTACCTTTTTAGGCCGCCCTTTCCCTTCTTTCACTTCTCGCTTCGGCATCCTGTCTGCTGCGCGGTTTGCACGACCATCTCAGCGTTGACAAACTCAGCGAAGGCATTCTACGTTGTGAGATACTTTTTCGATGTTTCACTTCTGACGAGACGAAAAGTATCTCTACTGTATGAAGAATACCGCCATCTTGGACAGACATTCATCCGCGTTAGGAGCAATTACCTTCGCTAGGCATTATGGGTAAACCCGGATAATGCCTTAGCCTTCAACTGCTGTGATGCGCCTGCACAAAAGTGCAGTGAATAAATTTAGGCCTTTTTCTGCCCAAATGTAGGCCTTTTTGGAAACAATAGTAAAATATCTACCAATAAAGCTCTCAAAAACGACCAAAAAAGGGTATTTTGACGTTGCAGTTGTCAAAACGTACGGAACTACATCGGAAGGATAAAACCAAATTACTCAACAGGTTCTTGGTTTGCTCAACCAATCAGGACACTGCATTGGCAGAATGTAAACAAGACCATGTGCTTATCAGCTATCACGTGCTTCTGTTGACCAATCAGATAATTAGGTCGGCGAAAAAACGTTTCGTATACGTGCCCATGAAATTCTTCAATTCCACTTGGCATGTATTGGAACTACTATCGCTCCGCCGAGAAAGTAGGGAACTGATGGCAGTGTCACTAGGTCGAAGACTGGAGGTGGCGCTGTGTGCAGTTTGGTTAGGAGCACTACTTAATACGTACTGCGCATGCGTTGACGCAGCCATTGTAGTTGACAAAAACCATGGAAACCACTGGGAGACAACATGCAGCATCCAGCAACATAATATCATACTTTTCTTGATCTTATGTACGCATAAATCGATAGTTTTAAGTAATTCATATATACAATGATGAATATTCAAAAAATATGCGTATATCGTGTAATTCTAGACACCATCACCTGGGCACTATATTTCATCCGGCGGACGAATGGGTTAGTAAATCGCCGGAACTGAGGACCCACTTCCGTTTCAAGATGGCGCGTATTGTTATACAGCCGAGCCGGACTCCCGACAAATCCCGAAGTACCCGAAGGAGGCTGGGCGAGGCCGAGCCGAATGTCAGCGAAGGTAGCGTACTGCGCATGCTCAGAAGCCAGGAGCGGAAATCGGAAGTTCCATTTTCGTGGGCGGTGAAAATGATCGGGTGCCACGGTTTAGGACCACATTAAAGTTCTAAGATTGCAGGAAATGAGAACGAAAAATGCAACAATTAAGTATGATTTTAAAGTAGAGTTCCATGCATCTGCTCAACTGCATTAGACAATATCAGCTAAGAATGTAAGACAGTCTCCAGTGTTTCTGCCAGAGGGGGGGGGGGAGAGGGGGGATGATCCCCTCCTCAAAAATTTCAAGGAGGGGATATCCCCCCTCA
Source organism: Notospermus geniculatus (assembly GCA_002633025.1). Lineage (NCBI taxonomy): Eukaryota > Metazoa > Nemertea > Pilidiophora > Heteronemertea > Lineidae > Notospermus > Notospermus geniculatus. The sequence continues at coordinate 162,708 of NMRB01000223.1, read as the reverse complement.
AGTTTGCAGACTAACCGTTTTCAGATATCACTATTTTCACTTCAGTAGTGTTTTTCTTTAATTTCTTAATTTCAAATGCAATTTTCATGCAGAAGGAAGACTAATTTTGCATTTTGGAGTGTAAAAAATGAATCTGGAGGCCATTTTTAACAAAAAAAAAATTTTTTGAAAAAAAAAATTGAATTTCTTTCTCCCCCCCCCCCCGCTTGAAAATCGGAAACCCTGGTCTCATGCGAAATGAACTTGTATTGGTGTTTTACAAGGGATAACGATGTAGTTGAAAACACATCTACATGTACACCCTTAGTCAAAAGTAAATAGACAGCTACAAAATTCAATATTTCCTAATATAGTAGCGAGGCACAATTTTTCTTTTTATTTCCATTGATAACAATTGCTTTGGCACCTTCTTACACCAAAATTATCTTGCTGTCCTTTCAAATGATTTTGTGGTGAAAGTTTGAATTTTCATCAAAAAAATCTTGAAACACATTTGTTTCTGAGTAGAATCCAGCTTTCGGATCCCATGGATCTGTAGGGGGGACAAAGTTACAGAGGGACTTTTGCAGTGATTTTGTTCGGTTAGCCAAGTTCGATCTTCCACGTGCTCTTCCGTATTTCATACCGACCAAGTGTTGAATATTCAGCAGTTCTCCGTCACAAAGCACACGCTCGGGGCAAACCTTATTGATTGCGTTGCATCATTATTATTGATTGTATTGTGCACTATAGTTTAGTTTTGAACGGGCAAACATGCTTTGTGGTTAGCTCTCTGCGGTAATCGCCAAAAGCTCGGAACGTCATCCCGGGCCCACTTAGGCCTTATTGTTATTCACATTATTTCTTATTGAAATTCCAAAGGCTCGGTCAAATAGGCCTAGTATGAATAGCGATTATTATTCGTGACCCTGAACTTGCCGCGTCACATCTGGTTGGTTATGAATGTGGTGTCAGACTGGCAACTGGAAAACCCTAAAATTGCCTGTAAGAAACCATCAATAACTCGGTTGCAGAAGCTCCAATTCTTTATTTCAAAATATCATTGTGTCTGGAAACAGTAGAGCTGTAAAATGCTCAGGTTCTCGATTTTGCGAAGGCGATAATAAAAAACCTCATTTTTTGGACAAAATTTCAATCTTTCACCAAAAAGTCACTAAACTGTATACCTGGGTCATTTCGGTGGAAAGAGGTGCCGAAGCAGTTGTTATGAGTGAGTATAAAAAGAAAAAATGCGTTTCATTAATATTAAAAGAAATATTGAATTTAGTAGCTGTCTATTTACTTTTGACTAAGGGTGTACATCTGTATTTAACCCATCTGACCACATTTGAAGTGCCCCTCGATCACTGATCTTGAATACTTTACATGCTGTAATCAACAAATACACGTTGAATTATCTTGAATTATTTAGAATTACTCAGAAATGTCAGCATTCTCCATGAGTCGTGATTTAACTCTTTTAGCCCTGAAGCAGGACATACCGGTACACGTCCAAGGCAGCTTATGCCCGGTGTACACGATCCCTCAGAGTTGGATGAAAAAAACTTGACCAAAAAGATTGATCGTGTACGGCGGGAAATTGGATGAAATATTTTGCGTCAATCAAAGATTGATGGAATAGAGCCGGTGCTATTTTTGAATGACGAATTGATAAAATTTGACCGTGTGCGGCGGGCGTGGATATTTATTGAACAATTAACCCTCCTGAATTAGAGGTTTCTGATTACGAATGTCATTTTATGAATGGAGGTTGTGTAACTGGACGGGTTTGTAATGCCATTTGTGAAAATTGGATGAAAATGATTGACCGTGTATGGCGGTGCCCGATACATAAAAATTTGACCAAAATGATTGACGAAAAGGTTTGATGAAAATGATTGATCGTGTACAGCGGGCATTAGTTTAATCCGATGAGCTGAATGAATAATAAGCTATTATGGGTGATGCACAGTTTGTTAGATGGTGGTAGATGGTGGCAAAAAATACGGTCCACTGGAACTGTTTGTACCTGTTGAAGGTGCTTAAACCTGACCTCAAACGCCAGCTGAAACCATATTTGATCATTTTATTTGATCATTTTGATCACAATCCTACATGTTTTGGGAACTCAATTATTGGAACCCCTTTCTCTTTAATTTTAGAACGGATGTCTTCAAAATGGGAGGGAGGGAGGGAGGGA
>NMRB01000223.1:147445-159093 GCA_002633025.1 Notospermus geniculatus | reverse complement strand
TGGAAATAGGTTCTACCCTTAGGTTTTCATACCCTAGGAATCCAATGGACTGATTACTTTTGACCTGAGATGTTGGGGTCATGGTGATATCGATATCACTAATTTGATATTTTGAGATAACTTGCCATATTGTCAACTGAGCAACATGAAACAAGTCTTAGTTCATGCCTACTTATCCAAGGACTGGACTATGTTAAAATTCTTAGCCTCCAGTGTCCGGGTGATTGAGATATCATGAGATTTTGATATATCAAACTTGATAATTTGAAATATCTCTGCCTCGGTTAGAGATAGAGGCATGATATCACCCATACGTTGGTCATTGAGGATGCCCACTTCGATTATGCAATGACCTTGATGATCAGAGGTCAAGGTCAAGGTCAAACTTGATAATTTGAAGTATCTCTTCCTGTGGTAGAGGTAGAGGCATAATATCACCCATACTTAGGTTATTGAGGCTGCCCATTTCGATTATGCAATGACCTTAACGATCAAAGGTCAATGTCAAGGTCAAACTTGAGAATTTGAAATATCTATGCCCGTGATACAGATAGAGACATGATATCAACCAAACTTAGGTTATTGAGGCTGCCCATTTTGATTATGCAATGACCTTGATGATCAGATATCAAGGTCAAGGTCAACCATGAGATGAGTTATTGGCATGAGATCAAGTTCTGTGGGATTCAGCGTCGTTGTTCATCAGTCAATGTGTCCAGATCTCTGTCAATGTATCCTGATCTCTATCAATGCATCTGATCTCTATCAATGTATCCTGATCTATATCAGTGTATCTACAATGTATCTCTATCAATGTATCTTCATCTCTATCAATGTACCGTTCATGTAGAAGTACCTAATCGGGAACCATACGACATTTACAATGTCATCTTGTTATTGTCAGATTAATTGACGCTACGAATCCCGAGGCGATACCCTTTACCAGGATTTCATGGTAAAACTCGCGGCTACTGCCTGGCCACCGTCTACACAGCGCCATCTGGACGGTGGCCAGGGAACCAGGCTACTTTCTAAGGATTTGGTGCTTTGTTTCGTAAAAATATGATGAGTAAATATATATATAATATATATACATTATCAACAGATTTTGATGAAACAAAATGCGAATCTTTGGAAGGTTTCACTCTATCAATGTTGCAACAAAAGTCACAAAAATTACATGATGAAAATGTTGATTTTTAGGGTTTTTCTGATGAGCTATTACATAGTTATGATACTTCCAAATATCCAAAATGTTGATGCAGAAATACGACCAACAAGATACACTTTCATGTGGAACAAACCGCGTCAAAACTGGCCCAGTAGTATTTGAAATATTCAAAGTATCATGTGGAGATAAACTTTTGTCAATGACTGTACACGTTCCGTTCCGTCAAAAATAACTATTCCGTTCCGGGATAATAACTACCCGCAGCAAGCTGACACATAAATGCAGTGGCTTGTGCTGTAACATACTCTATTGGAGCACCCACAAACCTAGATGTGAGAACCAGCATCGAGAACACGAAAGAGATCGTCATCACCTTCCAAACTTTGCAGTCCTCCTCCAACCAATGAGGCGTTTGTGGAGAATGTTAAAAGGGCCCAATACCAAGCCACTGTGTGGCGTTCATTGGAACAAAATAATCCAACAGAAATGGATCCAGAATTTTTGGCTGGACAAAGGACCCAAAGCTAAAATACAGAACTCGCTCCCGAGTATATCATGCGTCTCATCAAATGTGGACGTGCAAGTGTGCCACTCCATGCGGTACTCGTGCACTAGCTGCACTGGTAACAAACTGAACTGCACAATATTTTCTGCTTGTTGTGGTACAGGCTGCTGCCAGAAAAAAACAAATTAGTTTCCATGAAATAACTGTGTTCAAAGAACTAGTATTCTCTACAATTAGAATGAATGAACATTACTCATGACCATATTAGGGAAGAGTTAGAAACAGGTGAATAGAATTGATTACACTACACTATGTTACAACATGTGAATTGAACAATGACTAATCAACCTTCTATTTGGTTTCAATGGATTCCTTGACCCCCAGAACCTGTGTCTAGACACCAAAATTATCAGCCTATGTTCAATATGAAAGAAGTTGCGACCAGTTTCATGTAATGGCGGCCACCTTGGCCACCGTGTGATTTTCGACTGTGGCATGTCCATGAGTAACCATGTAAGTTCTGTTGTCCGCTCTTGCGTTCATCAGCTGAGGCGTATTGGTCGTCTGAGACCCTGTCTGACTCATAAAATGCTCTCAGGTCGCTTGTTCATGGACTTGTTACGTCGCGCCTCGACTATTGTAACTCCCTGCTCACTGGTCTACCAAATTGTCAGATACAGCGTTTACAGAGGGTTCAGAATTCAGCTGCACGTCTGATCGCTGGGTCGAAGAGGTCCGATCACATTACCCCTGTACTGGTCGATCTTCACTGGTTACCAGTGAAGTACCGAATTGACTACAAAGTGCTGATCCACACATATCGCGCTCTGAACAACTTGGCACCTGCATATGTTTCAGACATGGTCTTGCGTTACCAGCCTGGTCGGACCCTTCGCTCTGGCGATCAGATGCTGCTCAGCCCTTCGAGGTGCTCCACGCGGTTGGGGGAGAGGTCGTTTTATGCCTCTGCTCCCACACTCTGGAACAGTCTCCCTTTTGCCATTAGAAACATACATAATTTTACCAGTTTTAGAAGGGTGCTTAAAACTCACCTTTTTACCTTAGCCTTCAACCTTTAATTCATTTTCAATACTCACAATGTTTTATTTTTTTTCCATTGTTTTACTAAATTAGCTTCCTATTTTTCATTTTATTTATGTGCTGTGCCTTTGAGCACTTCTGTGATAAAGGCACATCAAAATATCGAAATAATAATAATAATAAGACATTTCCGGGTTCAGCGAAAAAAAAACCATTTGGCTGCCGGACTATATTATAAATGAAAATAACACGTATGTTTTAAAGCTTATACGTATGTCATATTTCTAAAAAGATCAATGCATATAAAAAAGTGATTATATGCTTCATTTTACAAGAATCCGTCGAATCCGTTGAATCCGTCGAATCCGTCTTTTCGATGTGCCCCGTAAATCTTCGTAGGTAGTTTACGAATTACGAATTGCTAATTTTCAGAAACAATAACTATGTTTTGTGGCTTGTCTGAACATACAGGTGAAAATTGGATATAAAACCTGTCACACTTTAGCAGTGGAATAAATACTTGAAATATCTGTGTAACGTAATGACGTGGCGTTAAAAAGAGGTTGTCACATCGTTCACAAGGCCGAAAGTCTGACCACCACGGACTTTGACGAAGAAACGGCGTCATGTCGTAACGTCATCAACGTCCTGAAATTGTTTCGTGATTCATAATTCGTAACGATGCCGATCCTCCCTAATATGGTCCTGCAAGACGCAAGGCGACGTACATGTACCATCGAAAGGTGTCATGACGTCACTTTTGTCTCCATTTATAAAGTATATCGCATCGCCGAAAAAAGGTTGTTTATACGCACCATGTGGAGGAACTTAAAGGGCTGGGCCTATATCCAAATACTAATGCGCCTAATCACACTAATTCTATTCTGTACGTGATGTACTCGACCATAAAACACATTTTGGATCATGAAAAATAAGTTATACAAATATCAATTATAAACAAATCTTGATTTTATTCGCTCGTTTGTTATGCTGAACGGGCGCCCTGACCGTCGCCATATTATCAAATTTCCCGCGGGAGTGACGTCACGCATGCAATCCAATCATCACTGCCAGCTCTCAAAATGGCGCCTTTGTAACTTGTTTCATTTTTGTCTCGGTTGCCTTTGTAAGTCGCCTATGCTGATTTGCGGCAACTGATGTGGCTCCAGCCTCTGAAGAAGCTGACGTCGTAATATCCTGAATATTTTAATATTAAATTACACAGTAATTTCACAAATCTGAGTAATATTCGTACGAAATAAAAACATGAAGATTAGGCCGGTGTAACGAAGATGAATGTACCCTGTCATAGAATGTTCCTGGTACATCCAGTGACGGCCGTAGGCCGTCACTGGATGTACCAGGAACATTGTAAGACATGTATAAACAGTGTCTTTACAACAGTCACGCAAATGAATGTACCCTGTCATAGACTGTACCATTTCATTATATAACACGTCAATAGGTGACAGGGCCTGAGTGACCGCGCTATGGTCAAGTGATCATGACATTGAACTCAAGTACAAGTGGACGAAAAGATCGGCCGACTGCCAGCTCGCCGCGGTGGGCGCAGTCACTAATCAGTTGGTTCTTCTTTCAGATAGCGTTACAGGTCCCTGGTTCGAATCCCGTGGCGGTTTATTAATTTCAGTTCTTGTTCATTTCTCTTCATTGTAGATATCATTGTGTCCTATGCTGTATGGTGGTTAGAAATAAAATTCTGCTTCCTTTGCATCTAGTTATCTTGTGGAAAACGCCTTTTACTTTTGCCCAAGGTGAATATTTTTTATAATCCATGGGACAGGAAATTAAATATGTAAAACATTTTTTTTCATCGACCCTAATGATCTACTTCTGGAAATCAATCTCATTGAATCATACTAACAGGCATAAGGACCAATGATGTGATCATATTCGTAACCATAAACCACACAGGCCTACATGAACTGATGCAGTAACTTGTTCAACCCTTAGTCCCTGAACCACAAAAACTACATTTTTGTAGCTAACCCCATTTTAACCCTAACCCAATCACTATGAGTATAGACTAACCCTAACCCCCTCACTAACCCTAACCCTAAGCCCTCATCTAAAACGCTTAATCTGATGCTAACCCCTAATCCGAACACGAGAAGGACATCGGAGCGATGTCAATGGTTTCCAATGAGAAGTTTACTACTCGAGAGCTGGTTAACTGTGACCTTGACCTCTGATCTTGAGAAATATTGCGTAACTGGCACAGGGATCCTTGATTAAACCTATTGGAGATGGTTAATTCAGACTTCTAATTAGTTTTCTCGTGAAATTCTGAGCAGACTTGCATTTTAGAACTGTCTGACCTTGACCTTGACAGCTGACCTTAAAGGTCATTGCGTAATCCGAAAGGTCATTCTTGATAACCTGGGTGTAGGTGAAGGTTTTAGGCTTCTACCATCACCAGGTTCGGATTTATCTCATGTTGTCAAATTTGCATATCAAATCTCGCCATGATATCAACACATATCATGCGACCGAGCACGTACAAACTGAAAATTTCAGTTGTAATAACATCCTTGGTGAGCTATGATGTTGCGATACAAGTTTCAAGTCGCTTAGTGTGCCAGACCTCCCCATATGTCAAAATATCAAATTTTATATATCATTATCATTATGATGCTGAGCCTGGTGAATAAAATTGTTGATGCCAGTATCTTGTCAAGGGCCATAAACATAGGGAAGGAACTTGTTACTACTACTCTACCTGGCCTCGGAACCAAGTTATTCAAGAAACAAAAGTGTGACAGACAAATCTCAACCTTTGATACGTCAACCAGGTATCGGAGACCTGAAATTTTCATTCCATCTCGCAGGTCAGGTCATGTTAGGGGTAGGTTACATTTCCAGGTCTGTAGCTGTTACAGGAACAAAGTTACAGGGTGCGACAGACCGGACAGACAGACAGACAGACACACCGACACGCAGACAGACACACAGAGAGACACCATGACCAAACACTAACTCCAAACCCCGACCCCTGAGTAGCCCTCATCCCTTACCCTCAACGGCATGACATGACATGACATGACATTATATCACTGGTGACATCAAATTGGTCTATTATAACTGAGCCACACACACAAAGCCTCGCTGGTACGGTCTATGACGATCGGACGGTTGAAACAGAACTTGTACCGTACAGGCAATGTCAGCTAGGTCGCCTGTGAATGAATGTACCAGGTACATTGAGTGATGGCGGAAAGCCGACACTGACTGTACCTGGCACACTGTATGTCGGGGACATTCATTTACTTCATACCGGCCTAGTTGCCGGTTCAGTGATGACATCGACAGTGATACCTATTCCTAAGAACCCAAGAAAGTCGTTGCACTCATCTGATAATTACCGGGGAATTGCACTGAGCAACATCATGGGCAAGATATTTGATTAATCATGGTCACACTTTGGCTTCTTCGGATGCACAATTTGGCTTTAAGAAAGGCAGCTCCACAGTGCATTGCAGCTATGTAGTGGAAGAAATCATCAATTGTTATAATGATCGTGATTCCCCGGTCTACTGTGTGATGCTAGGCGCATTGAAAGCTTTTGGCTGTGTTCACTGCGTCAAACTATTTAGGATTTTGTTTAAACAGGTCTCTGTCCACTGGTTGCACGCTTCCTTGTAACGTTATATACCTCTCAGCTTGTAAGGGTTAAATGGAGTGGTTTTATAACTGGTAGCTTCTCTGTCTCCAATGGTGTTAAACAGGGCGGCGTATTATCGCCAATACTTTTCAATGTGTACATCGATGAGCTTTTGAAGATATTAAAAAACAACATATTCGGGTGTCACATAGGGAATGTTTTTGTCGGGGCTTTAGCTTACGCCGATGACGTAATCCTATTAGCTCCTTCTATTTTATCTTTGAAGCATATTATATCGTTCAACGCCCAGAAGAGTAAATTTTTGGTATTTGGTGGTGGAGTCGAGAGAAATATAGAGCTTGTTGTAGATGGAGTTACCCTGACTGCAAGTAGGTGCGAAGTGCATCTTGGTATACCTCTTGGTCCTGATGCGGAACGGATTCGAATAGAAAAATGTGTCAAAATGAGCTTTATCAAAAGACGAATAGTCTGTTGTCACAGTTTGGTCATGTGACCACGCATGTTAAATATTTCTTGTTTCAAAGATTTTGTATGCCTCTTTATGGCTCCCAGATGATGAATCTGTCCAAAGTGAGTGTGGAAAAGTTACATACTGCTTGGAGAAAGTGTGTGCGAAAAGTTGTAAATATTCCCTACAGAACGCACAATGATCTCGTAAACCTTATCGTAGGTGAGGAGAGTATACAGAGTCAAATGGAATTTCGGACTTTGAAGTTCTTTGAATCTTTGAAAAAAAGTGAAAACCAGTACGTTAAACTATTAAGTGTGAAAGTACTTGAAAACAGTGGCTCCTCTTCGCTGGCCAAAAGCTTGCGACACATCGAAGTTAGAAGGGGCTTCGCAAATGACGTGGATTTTCCAACGTTGCGAAGGAGTCAACTCATTTCTGATTTTATAGATTTTAGGGACTTCGCTGGTGGTGACTGGCAGGAAATAACTGAGATAATTGATTATCTGTGCGTCTGTTGAATGCTCGGTAGTGATAGAGTTGTGTAACCGTTTAATCCGAGTGTTAACTTGCACTTGCACTCTGCACCCTGCACATCCAAATCTGTACGTATACCTTTGAGTATGAATAAACAATCATAATAAAAACAAGATGACATTGTAAATGTCGTATGGTTCCCGATTAGGTACTTTTACATGAACGGTACATTGACAGAGATGAAGATTGATTGATTGATAGAGATCAGGATACATTGATAGAGATCAGATGCATTGATAGAGATCAGGATACATTGATAGAGATCAGGATACATTGACAGAGATCTGGATACACTGACTGATGGACAACGAAGCTGAATCCCACAGAACTTGATCTCATGCCAATAACTCATCTCATTGTTGACCTTGACCTTGATATCTGATCATCAACGTCATTGCATAATCAAAATGGGCAGCCTCAATAACCTAAGTATGGGTGATATCATGTCTCTATCTGTATCATGGGCATAGATATTTCAAATTCTCAAGTTTGACCTTGACCTTGACCTTTGATCGTTAAGGTCATTGCATAATCGGAATGGGCATCCTCAATAACCTAAGTGTGGGTGATATCATGCCACTACCTCTACGACAGGAAGAGATACTTCAAAGTATCAAGTTTGACCTTGACCTTGACCTCTGATCATCAAGGTCATTGCATAATCGAAGTGGGCATCCTCAATAACCAAAGTATGGGTGATATCATGCCTCTATCTCTAACACAGGCAGAGATATTTCAAATTATCAAGTTTGATATATCAAATCTCATGATATCTCAATCACCCGGACACTGGAGGCTGAGAATTTTAACATATTCCAGTCCTTGGATAAGTAGGCATGAACTAAGACTTGTTTCATGTTACTCAGTTGACAATATGGCAAGTTATCTCAAAATATCAAATTTGTGATATCGATATCACCATGACCCCTACATCTCAGATCAAAAGTAATCAGTCCATTCGATTCCTAGGGTATGAAAACCTAAGGGTAGAACCTATTTCCATTGCACTAGGTGTTAAAGGAGCCGAGTTATGGCATCAGATAAAAGCGTGACGGAAAAAATATCAAGTCTGATATGTTGATTACATCATGATGGAGGCATCTGATGTTGAAAATGATTAGCTCATTGGATTGCCCAGGTTGACAAACCTAGGGGTAGGATGTGTTACCAGAGCTGTAGCTGCTGAAGGAGATAAGATATGGAGGCGTGACAGACTGGACACACAGACAGACACGCACACACACACACACGCACACACGCACGCACGCACACGCACACGCACACGCACCTACACACACACACACACACACACACACACACACCATGACCAAAAACAATATGGTTCCCGATCTTAGTGATCGGGAACCATAATAATAATGATGGTTTGAGGCAAGATCCGGCAATGTAGACGAGCTGTTCACGACATGCTCAGGAGAGCTCAAATGTGTGTGGAACGAAATGGTGGGCGCGTGGAAGACTAAAATGTGCACTTGTGATGTTAAAACGATCATGAACCTTAATTCCTGCACAATGAACGATTGATTTCCATGGCGCCATTGTCTTCTTGTCACTTTAATCAGAAGGTCAAATTCAAGGTCCCAAGTTTGTGGGCTTGTGGAGGGTAATGGGTTAATGGAATTTGTTTAGGAGATATAAAGCACATGTCCACATTTTACAACCACGGTGAGTAATTCTGTTTTAACCCTTTCACATCCGTGCGCAAACCATTTCAAAATATTGGAACAAGTAAATCGCCGCGATAATGGTTGATATGATGGCAAACAAAGGAAGAGACCAAGGTCTACTGAAACCAGATAAGAGACTTCTGAAAACTAATAAAAGTACTATCTGGGAGACAATTTTTTAAATGTTTATTTTTTTTGAAACACCCTGTATACGCCCGTCGCTTTGTATTCCGATACTAATTTGGAGTGTGACAAATACATGTATTGTGTTGCTTTGTTTTTATGTAGTTTATTTGTACAGAGAAAGATCACCACTTATTGTTATGTTTTGGAGGTATAGGTTATGTCGTCAGACCTATAAAAGTATTGAGCACTCTGGGTCGAGGTATTCAAGAGTATAGCACTTCAATGATTTTCAGGTTATGCCGCGTGGCGGCCATAATGGAATGTCCGACCGGGCCGAAATTCGGTATTTCAGAAGTTATCCCTCTAGTACACATTTATGCAAGGTATGAATTTGCTAGATCAAATATTGACGAAACGTGTCAAGGTCAAAACCCGTATGACATATTATGTCCCCTCACTAGAGTTACGTACCCCAAAAATTTCAACAAGCTGCGACAAAGTAATAAGGGAGTTTTCGAACTTTTAGTGTTTTTGCATAATGCCCCGTATTGGGCAAACCGTAAATCGAAAATGGCCGGAAATCGACCTCAACCTTACCAGTCTCCTGTTCGTACAACCATAAAACTAGAGGCATCGCAGATGCCGTAGGCTTGCCCGTGTGGAATGTTTGATTTGGGCAAAGTTTACCTTCATAGGCAGAAGGGGTAGGAGTTCATTGAACTACATAATATCAAGTATCCCCACTCGCAGCTGTGGCTGCCTGACCGACCACCAAATAACGTAGACTGCAGGGGCGTGGCTAGCATATTATGGCCTGGGGGATGATTGAGTCTGAAGAGCAAAGTTAGAGAGGGGTCTGGGGTCCTCCTCCAGAAAAAAAATTGAAAATCTGCATGCATCTCAAAGGATGCATTTCCCCCACATCTGATTGCCTGTTGACCATTTGTGGTCGTTCCCCGATTGTTGGCGCTTAGTCCAGTCAATATAGGGTTTGACCTCAAAAAAACTGCAAAAGAAACGCGACCACTTGCATTTAGACCTTTGGTACCCATGAAATGACATACTCAAAATCCCACTTTATCCAAATATTGGAACCGTGTTTATTAAGGTTTGAATTTTTCGAACTGACTTTATCATTGGGCCCAAGACAGAGCTTTGTACAGGAGGATGGGAACCGATGTACAACTAACTTATGAACGGTTGGGTTTACACCCCATAAATGTATTACCAATAGATAGAAACATGGCACTTTAGAAGCAGATAAGCATGTCTTTAATTGTTTTATGTAATAAGAAATGACGTTTAAATTAACACAAAATTAACACAAAATGTAAATTAACACAAAATGGGTCAAAATGCATAAAAACGCTGTTTCCAATTACATAACTAGTTAGAAATTACAAAAAAACATGTTTTTTCGATTAAGAGGCACCATGTTTCTATCTGTTTGTAATACATTTATTGGGTATAAATTCAAGCGTTCAAAAGTTAGTTGTACATCCGGTCTCAATTCTCCTGTACAAAGTTCAAATATTGACCAAGTGAAGTGCCAGTTCACCTTGAATCAACCCCAAATTAAGCATGTTCCAATATTTTGCTGAAGTGGGATTTTGGATATGTTATTCCTCTAAGACAAAATACTTTCAAATAAAAGTGGTCCCATTTCTTTTGCAGTTTTTTTTAGGTTGGGCCAAATTTGAGATATATTGACTGGACTATTAAATATAAGGCCGCTATTCTTCTACGGAGATTGTTCTAACTTTGCAGAAACTCTGTGTTTCAACAGAAACTGTCCGTAAATGAAAATAATGGATTTTTTTGTAAAGTCCTTTTTACAGAAACTGTTTGCAAATGATAATAATGGAATTTTTTGTAAGGTCTTTTTACAGAAACTGTTCGTAAATGATAATAATGGAATTTTTTGTAATGTCTTTTTACAGAAACACTTCGTAAATGATAATAATGGATTTTTTTGTAGAGTCATTTACAGAATTCACGTTAAAATACAGGATACATTCCTTTTCCTGTACATTTATGACAATTTCTGGAGTTCGTGTTCTTAAAAAGAGACTACATGTATTCTAAATTTACAGAAAAAGGATTATTATCTGTGTTTTAACCGGTGACTTCTATAATCGAGAGGTTAAGAGATCGCTCCGTTAACGGTAACACTAACGCTAACGTTATTTTTTGCATTGCAAATGTACGTCAGAAATAGCGTTATCGTTAGTGTTATCGTTAACAGATCGGTTTCTTAACCTCTCGAATGACGTGAAACATTTATGCAAAAAGTTGTATATTTACGCAATAACTTGTAATTTTACAACTTCGCCGAAGTAGTGAATCATTCTGCGCATGTGCAGTTTGTACTTCCGATTGTTGGCTTCCGTATACTGTGAGTTGATATTTCGAAGTTTTATCTCATCAAATCCTTGAAAAATCTTATTTATAAACGGAAACAGAAGACATTTAATGGTATTTACTGTAGGTCT
>NMRB01000223.1:129853-147436 GCA_002633025.1 Notospermus geniculatus | reverse complement strand
ATACAAATTTGGTGATGATCCATAGAATAATAAGTTAGTTATTGCACCTTTTGTCCATTTCAAATGGAGCCATCTAGTGACTATTCAATGAACTACAGTATCCAAGATACAGAATAGCACAAAATTGACACACAAAATGATAATAAGCAAGAAGTCAATCTCCAGAATCTGCAAATTTTCGACCCCAACCGGGGTCTTTTTCAAGTGGAACTTTACAATCTGAAACTCTAGAAAAGTAGCTGTAGCAATGAACTACAGTACATTCTGTGTAACTGATGGTGAACCACTGTAGCTATTGACTTCAAACTTCAAACACATGTGCCCGTATAGTGCGGTGTGGTGTGTTCTCCCGTAGGATTTTTTTGCTAAAGTTGACTTTTTTATTGTTTTGGCTTCAGTGATGTTATGACTGCCCAAAAATGACGGGGTGCAAATTTTCTGACCCTTCCCTCACTTTCTGGGGGACACCAATGGTTACAACGACTCAGATATGTACAGGAGAATGGGACCCGATGTACAGCTAACTTTTGAACTGTTGGATTTACACCCCATAAATGTATTACCAACAGATAGAAACATGGTGCCTCTAAATCAGATAGGCATATTCTTAAATGTTTTTAGTCGTTATGTAACGAGAGATGACGTTTTTCATATAAATTAACACAAAATGAGTCAAAATGCATAAAACGTCATTTCCTAATTACGTATACCGCTTAAAGATGCCAAGAATGGGCTTATTTGATTCCGAGGCACCATATTTCTATCTGTTGGTAATACATTTATGGGGTGTAAATCCAACCATTCGAAAGTTAGCTGTACATTGTTTCCAATTCCCCTGTAGAAAGCTCAGTTGTTGCGTCCATTGATGTCCAATGGTAAAGTCAGTTCGCAAAATTGGGGGACGCCCCACAAAGAGGTTAGTGGTCAGAAAATTTGCACCCCATCAATTTCTGATAGTTTGGACCCTAATGTACCTAGAACTGCAAAAAAAGCAACTTTAGCACAAAAATCCTACGGGAGCTGCTTTGTTGACACACCATACTACACTAGTAGGTCAGATGACCACAGACACCAAGTTTCGGTCTGATATAATTCCTGGCTTGGCCACCAGGGGGATAACCCGAAAACCTTTGAAGTGCAGTTTCGCCTTAACCGTTCATCGGATCATCACCAAATCTTTATCATAGGTACACCTGATGAGTATGCATGACATATCACCCGGGTTTTTGATTTGACGTAATTTTCAAGGTAACAGAGGTCAAAAGTTCGAAATTTTATTGTTGGGCGGCACGTTTCATGGCTATTTGTCCTGGATTGTTCAAATTAGGTGTGATGATGTATCTAGGTGCCCTCTATGTCTGTGGCAAATTTCGGTCTGATCAGACTTCAAATGTGGCCACCAGACGGCTATATTTGAAATTGGGTGTTGGCCCATAGCTCGTTAACTACTGGAGCTAGAATGTTCTGAACTTGAACAAGGACGTATCTTTGTAGCCTTCATGTGGGTCATGTGTACACTTGAACACGCAATTGTCATTTGTTCTTCTGGGACATTCACCCCCACACAGGTAAGCACATGGTCCATGGACCATTTCATTTACTGAACCGATAATGTTATTTCTGATGGTCTCAAATTGATCCTTGACCCCTAAAACCTAGGGGTAGATGCCATAATCATGGCTCTAGCCTGAAATAATAAGCGAGATATGGTCACTTTATGGTAATGGCGGCCATCTTGGCCGCCATATTGGATTTTTCGCTGAACCGATAATTTCATGTTGTTTCTGATGGCCTCAAATTGATCCTTGACCCCTAAAACCTAGGGGTAGATGCCAGAATCATGGTTCTAGCCTAAATAATAAGCGAGATATGGTCACTTTATGGTAATGGCGGCCATCTTGGCCGCCATATTGGATTTTTCGCTGAACTGATAATCTCATGTTATTTCTGATGGTCTCAAATTGATCCTTGACCCCTAAAACCTAGGGGTAGATGCCAGAGGCGACCAGTCCGGACAATCCCAGCCACTCCGACCAGGCAAAGCCTCTCTGTGCATATAAGGAATTTTAGTTTAGAAGCATAGCTCTGCAATGAACGAGAAGCAATGTTGGAAGATTCACATAAGTTACGCAAAACGTTTTGTCTCTGAAAGGTAGGTTTGAACAATTCTAAAGATGGAACAGTTGGTTTGCTATGATTTATCGGGTAACCCATGAAGTAAAACATTGAGTAGCTGCCTTTCAGAAAGACCTTCCAGCATGTTGTTGATAAGTATTGGTCTCAGCTCATCCAACATTGCTTCTCGAGCAGTCACATAAGTATTTAAAATATTATCTCAGGAGTGCAGGCGCCCACGTAGGGCATTATAGCTACTCATCAAACAATATTGGACGATATTAATGATGTGTAGGAGGAAACCGGAGCCCCCGGAGAAAACCTACGATGTCGAGGAGAGATCGCCCTCTCTACCACATAAAGTCACTTGCACGACCTGGGATCGAACCCGCGACCTCAGTGGTGGCAGGCGCCGATGTTTCCACTGCGCCACCCCGCCACCTCACATAAGCAGTCAGTCACATAAGCAGTACACGAAAGAAAGAAATGTTCGTATGTTTCAGCCCCTGAGTTATCTTGCAGTCCGTGATGCCACGCCTAGTTAGGTCTGAACGGAGAGTAGTATAGGATAATCGAAATCTGCATAGATATAGGCCTATGTTAAGCAATCTGCCTCCAAACTTAAGTTCACGCCTCGCGGGATATCGTTTCTTGTACCGGTATTTAAAAGAGTTTAGTGAGGGCGAAGTTCGGATTTCATTGGGAAGTACATGTAGATTCCATTGGTTTACTGAAGAAATACAGAAACTGCGTTGATAAATGCTGACACAGTGCAGAGAAACACGACGTCACGTCACACCACCCCTGGCGACACCAAACGTCGAGCGAACCTTATAAATGCGGATCAGCACAGCCCCCTGTCATTCACTTCGCTTTTCACGCTCGGATTGGAAGGAGGTCCGCGCTTCGCCTACGGTAAGTGCTATTTGCCGTGTTCCGTATTCGTATTCCGTATTCGTGGTGTGGCCTGTTTTCCGGTGACCCGAGAACATCTACAGCTGCCCTGAGCTCGGTAGGCGCCGCTTACATTATCGGAAGAAGATAACTGGAGTTATTTTCTTGCAAGTAGCCGCTGTAACCCACCCCGCTGAAACCCAGCTCGCCAGGGGATCTTCGTAATCCTCGACACGGCCAGCGGGCTCCCAACAGCCAGGCGTCAGCCCGCCACCAGGCACCATACCAGGGACGGAGTAAATTAGAGATTTGCGGCCCTCGCCCACACGGGTCCAGATATCCACGGGGACACCGGCCGATCAAAGTCTTGACATGTATCCAGGCAGTCACGGGTCCGCGACGGAGCCTCCTGGGATATTCGGGCGATTCACAAAACCGCACGTTNTAAACATTTTAGTTTATTTTCAAGACAAAAATTTACAAAAGAGAAAACATACATACATGTCAATCAATTTTTTTTCCTCCCCCCATCCCAATCTGGGAGACATTTTAGCCTATAGTATTACATGTGTTTCACTTTCATTGTTTGGTGTTACATCATCAAAGCAATAAAGAATTGGTCCCCATTTGTCGAAAAAATAGTCTGTGGTATTCTTTTCTACGGCACCTTTAAATTCTATTTCTGTGGTATTCTTTTCTACAGCACCTTTAAATTCTATTTTTTTCACATAATTGATAAAATGTTTGAGTCCCACTAATGTTGGTATCTTTTCTTCTAGTCTGCACCTATAAATATACCTTTTGGTGGAAAAAAGAACAATACAACATAATGAATCATCGGTGCCAAAGCAAATGGTTTCCTTGGTCATAGATGTTGGTGAAAAGTTTAACCAGTATCGTAGTTGTTCCCAAAGTTGCTGTATGATTTGGCATTCCCAATAAAGGTGTATAATATTTTCAACATCCCCGTTGCAAAATGTGCATATGTTACTTTCTGAAATTTTCCATTTTTCTAACCAAAAACTATTTACTAAAATATCTATATTTTCAACATTCCCCTTGCAAAATGTGCATATGTTACTTTCTGAAATTTTCCATTTTTCTAACCAAAAACTATTTACTAAAATATCATGAAGAAACATGAACTGAAAATTTCTTAATCTGACCTCAGAAACCATGCTTTGACACCATAAAAGCTAGCTATGCCCCTGACGCCGTCTGCCATTCACTGTTGTTTGCTGTCCTTATGGTGTCTTATAATCATATAAGCATGCTTTTAGTAATTTTTTAACTGATTAGGTAATTGCAAACGACGTTTTTATATATTTTGACCAATTTTGTGTTAATTTGCATTAAAAACGTAATTTCTTATTACATAACTACTGAAAACAATTAAGAACATGCTTATCTGCTTCTGAGGCACCATGTTTCTATCTGTTGATAATACATTTATGGGGTGTAAATCCAACCGTTCAAAAGTTAGCTGTACATCGGGTCCCATTTTCCTGTACAAAGCTCAGTTCTTGGGTCCAATGATAAAGTCAGTGTCCTAAACTTCAACACCGATTTTGACGTTACCATGGTGATCTGACTTGGGCGCCCCTTCTAGAATTGAGGTACCATATTAAAGGAACATTTGGGCCAAAAATGGTGCTTTTGTCCGCTATGTCCTGATCGGGTCACAATTTTGAGCTTATTGACCGAACTACTAGCGCCAATAGATAGCTAATTGTTCCTTCTCGCTTGGTTTTATCACTTTAGGCCGTGTAAAAGGGTCTATCTGTTCGCAAACAGGTGAAATGCGTCGATGTCTACGACGTTTTACAGCACCCAGGTAAGGTTTTACGGCTATACTTAAGCATGGGGACAAAGTACGGGAAGAAGATTCCTGGGGCGGGAGTGGTCGCGGTATTATTAATTATGATAATGTCCTCGTCAAGGCCACTCTCCCACGCACGAGTGCAGCCATTCTGCCGTCTTCGACGATGTTATATGGCGAACGCTGCTCAGAAGAATGCTCGGTTCCCCCTCCTTCGAAAGAGGCTTGCCACGCATGCGCGGGCAAGCCTAAAAATGAGGCTAATATCTCAAGCGATTCTTGAGTTATTGCTCGGACGCACGACACACGACGCACGACAGGGCCATAACATAATACGGCCCGTCTGCGACGGGCGTATAAAAAGTAAATATCTTTGCAACAAATCGAGGAAAGAATTGAAATCGACATTAAACGGATTGTTTATAAGTGAGCAGTGACGTCACAACTGCCTCACAAACAGACGTACGGGTACTTGTGTGTGTGAGCTTGAAAAAAACTGTACTAACCACGAGAGCCAGCGGCTTTTGAAATAAGAAGTGCTGACACTAAGGTCACTACGATCCAAAATTGCATCTTGCTGTGGCTTCGAATATGTCTGCCAGAAGAAACTTTTTGCGACTACTTATAGTCAGTCACAGACGACGGAAAATACGGGGTATACTGAATATAAGGTAATGTATGTGTGATGCGTTGCTTTTATAGACATTGTTGGTCGGATCCTCGGACCCAACAGTGAAACCGAATGGATATATTAGACTCCGAATGCGCTCATTGGTGCGCTCGTTCCAAATTGTGTTTATAGAATTGAAGTGAGAACTCAACCTCGATCCAGCTAGTGTTGTGTTGGACAACAAGAGACAACAAGAGCTAAATGTATCAATTAGAAAAGTGCAATAATGTGCGATTTGACTGGTAAACATGGCAAATGGGACGACAATCACTTTAAATTCATGAATTGAGAATGAACTTTTTGGACAACACATAAATGAAGTGGCACTCTGATTTTGATGAAATATTCTGAACAGGTCAACGCAGTCTCGCCTGAAAAACTCCCTTTCCAATAATGATAGTGTAACACTTTTTATTCATAAGCTGTACGAGTTTCAAAACACCATAAACATTCTTTTTTTTTCTTTTTACAAATCGGTACTCCTTGATGAAGCTTATTAAAAGTTGTGTATATGACCTACTTAATAAAATGTTTTTTATCAAATATTTTCTTTTGATAAAAAGTGCCATACGTACCTTATTCAATCATTCGGGATTTCAGAGGGCAGCTAAACAGCAGGCGCATTTAATCTCGCCACATATTTGCTGTTAGGCCCACGGCTTTCATTAATATATGGTCACGTGTCATTAAATGGACTAATCAGTGGGAGCTTCTATACTACTAAAAGAACAAACTTCCACGAAAATAAAGACAACTACCGAATATGTGCCTTTCAAAAGTATATAGGCTCTGAAGGGGGTCAGATAGAAGACTAGAAAATCGNAGGTAATTTATGAGTGATTGCATTACCCTTATTTGAGGTGAATTTTCTACATTTAACACAATAGACTTCCGGTGCGGCCATTTATTCAGTGGGAATCTACAGTATATAGGCTCTGAAGGGGGTCAGATGAAGTTGTGAAGGGCTTTTTGCGGTGGTAGTGACGATTTTGCTATTTTTTTGGCACTTTTTTACGATTTTTGACACTTGAAATTTTGGCATTTTTCCTTGAAAAAGTGCTAAAATTTTAGTGTTTTGACCACCGCAGTAGCGATTTTCTAGTCTTCTATCTGACCCCCTTCAGAGCCTATATACTTTCAAACCTTCACACATCTTTCAAGTACAGTCTTGGGCACAAAACCTACCCTTCTCAATGTAATCTTTCGCCGAGAAAGTGAACGTTGGAAGCATTTTTCTCCACGATAAAATTGTAAACATACGAGCCGAAGGCTTACGGAAATTGCCGATCATTTCCGACGCTTCCCCGAATACAATGAGACTAAAACTCCACAAGAGAGCACAACGGTCCTCACGGAAGAGGTGGCGAGGTTGTGTTGTTCTTTCCGTCAGGCGAGTTCACGTTCGTTGGTGAATGACACTCCATTGGACATGTTCGAGCGCAAGGTATGCCAATTTATCTTCAAAAATAAGCGTGAAAACGGTGCAAACCGAAATATAGGCCTAAGTTGAAATATCCGATAGGCCTATAGATCGATCCCATCAATTGGGCCAAATGGAAATAAATAAGACTTTTGCATGATTTACGTGATTCTTGTTGACTTGAGGGCCAATGTTTGCATTTGACAAAACGGCATGTATGACGTCATGGGATTGGAAGTCACATGGCGCGCAGTGTTGTGAACGCCGTCACGTCATGCTGCCAGAGGACCATGTGCGGACTTGAAATCGACGAAAATCTGCCAAAAGTTGACATGAAAATCATTAATTTCTTCAGTATCGCCTCTTGGATTTTTAATGTCTGTACCAAAATGAGTTCGGACTGCCAGGGGCTTTCATGTGAATATCGTTTCTGGAAGAAAGTTTGACACTTCGTGGTTTTATGGAGCAATAAAGTTGAAAATGGCAAACTTTAAAACCCGTTCGGGGACATTCTCCGCGCCATATTTCTTTGTATTGATATGTGTTTTGTACCAAAATGTGATTAAAGAGAATCTCTGAGCAATCATCTTTCTTCTGATGTGCAGCTTTGATAGTATATCGTTTGTCAGTATTTCATTCTCGGTGGTTGAAAATGTGACGCATGTTTCATTTATGTAAACAAGGATCCAATTGACGGGATCGATCTATAGGCCTATCAAAATCTGAACATCGAATTTCATCGGCATAGGCATGATAGGCCAATGTCCATGATTTGTGATGTGCCAGGCCCAGTACGGTAGATGGTCAGTGATGGTGGGTAGGCCTACACACGTGTGCCAACTAATGCATGAATGTGCAATGCCCTTCAACACATATCGGCATGGATGGTCGGCCTCATTTCAAAACGCTGTGCATATATGCAGTGACGCATCTAGGCCTACCGTATGGATACGTACGCTAAGTCTTTCATTATCGCTGTATTAAGTAGCCAGGTATGCCTATCACGCCTGGACCTCACGCATCAAACTAGTTCCTACCGCGCATGCGCGGCCTACTTCTGGAGGGGCCGCTTATGCCGCTAGCACCAGCTGCCTCATCGCTTTCCAGCTGGCTGGAATATAGTGCGAGTACATTTGACACCGCAAATCTCAAATAAAAGTCAATAAAGTCAAATTATATAAAACAGTATACATTTACCAAACGTAGAAATGTAAGGTTTGAGACGAATAAATGCTGTACATGATCAGAATAAGAAGTTTGTTCGCGGAACTTTACAGGCATGGGATGTGATAAGGCTCTCACTTTCTCACACTTTTAACCAATCAAAGGGCGTCCTTTGTTCACGTGCTTCTCTTGACCAATCAGATAACTAGGTCGACGAAAAAACGTTTCGTGTACGTGCTCATGAAATTCTTCAATTCCGTTTGGCATGTATTGGAACTACGATCCTCCGCCGGAGAAGTAGGGACCTGATGGCAGTGTCACTAGGTCGGAAGAATGGAGACAGGTGGCGCTGTGAGCAGTTTGAGTACAGTGATGACGATTCGTGACTGTTGGTCGACGGTCGAAGAGGATCGATAACTATCCGGCAATGACAGTTGATGACGATCGATTGACAATCGAAAACGATCGAACATCATAGATATTACGATCGATGATGATCGAAGATGATCAGAGATGATCGGTGATAATCGATTGACGATTGATGACAAACGATGATGATCGATCGATGATGATCAATCAATGACAATCAATCGATGACGACCCATCGATGACGCTCGATTATGATCAATTACGATCCATCGATGACAATCGATGATGATCGATGGTGATTGATGACGATCGATGACAATCAATCGATGATGATCGACCAGTGACAATTGATGATGATCGATGACCATCAATGAAGATCGCTCAATGACGATCGATAATGATCGATGACGATCGATCGGCGATGATCGACATCGATCGTCATTGATGGTCATCGATCATCATCAGTTGTCACTGGTCGATTGATTGTCATTGATTGATCAGGTGGCTCTGGTATAAGAAATAGAATACAGCGATCTAAGGAATGCAGTGTGGTAACAGTAGAGGAGACAGGAGTATTCATGGAGACTCTGAAAATAGAATTTATCTAAGATCCCCAAACATCCATCATGTCTTGAAAATTTGATATGTAATCCCAACCTGAGTGAAGAACAAACGATGGTGATTTGCTGGTGTAACACCGGCCAATGTTCCTCATTTTCGGTGTTTCCTTCTATGTATTGGAGACATTGTGAAAAAAGACAGCGTGAGAGACCACGACAATTCGATACTGTAGTACAATGGGAAGAACATTCACACGCAGAAACACTGATAAATGTTACACAGGTGTGATAAAATATAATGTCCCCACCCGCCTGATGCCCCTGCATTGTTTGTCACAGGATTAAGGGTCTTGGTCTCTCTATAGTCCAATTCAATGGTGCCGCTTAATCCGTTGGGGACATCACATATCGGGCAACATTAGATTCTACTACACAGGTGCACCAGGGATCAAAGTCCCCCTGGAATCAAAGTCCGGTCTTATTGTTCAGCAAGGGATTAGAATACGGGAGAATCCCATTTACCTGGCCGTCGGATCACAGCCGAAATTTTCTAAGTCCACCCAAAGGTAGAGGGAGTGTTAACAATAGGGGANCTCAGGGAACATGGTGTAAAAGCAGAAGACCTGACCTACTTCCTGATGTTGTACCCTTCTCTTGTGCCTCCTGGTAAGTTCAGTTTCCTTGTTTGCTTCATCATGGTAAGCACCTGGTATATTGGTAAACTGTGCCTTAAATTTTGTAGGTGGTCTACCACGTAGTTTTTTGTGTCACAAGATAGAGGAACATGCGACACAAGATGGAGGTACATGTGATGATATCAGATAGTGACAATTAAATTTGATACTTTGCTGAAATGTTCTGTTTTTTGACATCAAACTGTAGCATCAGCCATTTCAGTTAGCATTAGTATTACACAGCTGCCAGGTCACCAGATCAGTCTCTCTTTCACAACTTACTGTCTCCATTTATCTTCCAGGAGTTTCTGAAGAGGCAATAGAACTAGAATTCGCTGACTACCAGTCATTGAACAAAGAAGAAGTGCCCACTGTTGACCATCATCATATGGATCAGGCCTGGGTAGCCATTGGAAAAATGGTTGATGGAGCTGGAGTAGCCAGATTTCAGAATTTGGCAAAAGTGATGCTGGGAATTCTCACAATACCTCACAGTAATGCCTCTTGTGAGAGGGTGTTTTCGGCAGTTCGACAAAACAAAACATGGTGTCGCTCAAGCCTGGGATCTGACACAGTGGAGGCCCTCCTGGTGGTGAAGTCCAGGGAAGGATCTGTCACTGATGCTTCACCAAGAGTCTATTCAGATGAAGAGCTGAAAAAGTTAAAATCATGCTACTATGAACAACTAAAAAAAAAGTAGGATTCTTGCCGGCTGGTTGCAGTATATCCATAGGCCTACATGCCATATGCAGTCACCATGGCCACAAGACTAACTACCTACTTGATTAATACTACCGGTACTGCTGAATGCCAGTGTGGGCAGTGAATGCACCGGTATTGTTGGAATTCCTCCAAGGTTGGAGTGAGTTCAGATGTACATCAACAGTGTACTTAGTATTCCATTTAATATGATCTGGTCAGGGTAATCATTAATATGATCTCATCTGGTCAAGGTAATCCATTTACTTTTCAACACTAGTCAAGGTAATCATTAATATGATCTCATCTGGTCAAGGTAAACCAATTGTGATTTATGATCTGGTCAATGATCTCATCTGGTCAAGGTACATGTACATAGTCATGTAATCCATTTACTTTTTAATATGATCTGGTCAAGTTACTTCTGCTGAGGTAGAGATGTATGCCTAGTCAATAGTGACCAGTGTAGACTAGTCATTGGTAACAAGCCATGTCCATGCAATTCATTTAACTGTAAAACAAGTGTGCAGTTAAGCTGTAGAGATCCTACATTGTAATATCCTGTAGGCCTATATATCCAGTCACGGGACTTAGTACTTGCTTTTGCTGATAATTAAATGCCAATGTGGGCACGGCAGTGATGTTGGAGTGAGTTCAGATGTACATGTACTACATTACATCTACTGAGATTATTGCTGTTTCATCAACACTAGTTGGCCTATCCATTTGCTTTACAATTTGATCTCAGATCATATTGAAAAGTATGGATTACAGGATAGGCCAGCTAGTATCTGGTCAAGATGTTTAGTATGCAGTACATGTAGTCGTTGACAGCAAACCATGTCCCTGTGATTGCAAACAACTGGTAAAACATGTGAGGAGTTGTTATGCTGCTGAAATTATCCATGTAACCATCATTTTGCCATGAGAGACTAGGCAAATCAAGCCTATGATAAATTGTACACACAAAAAATAAAAACTACAGTAGAATCGGACTTTGTTTTATTTTTGTACTCACAAGAGAAGTAACTGGCAGCCAACGCTGGCGTCCAGAGGCGTTCATTCGCAAGCTTCTGACGCCACATTTGGCGGTCAGTGTGCTGCTACATGTAGCTTAAAGCGAATCGAAAGCGAAAAAATTTGATTTAGAAATAGAATTTGAAAGGGGACGAATTTTCAGGAAAAAATGTAAACAAACTTCTCCAGAGTGTCAACAAAGAAATCTTCGTGCATTTTCATTGGCTGAATTTTGTGTTTACAAACACCAGCCAAATGTAAACAAAATCCGCTATCGATTCGCTTTAAGCCCCCTAACCTAAACCAACACTGGTTCCAATTCCTCTGGATCTTTTTGCAAGATCAACAATAAATCGTTCTCTGTATTTAAGTTACTTGGCTCAAAAGCGCCACAGAACACAGTGCGTTATGCCCGTTGTACACGGTAGGATTTTTTGTACTAAAAATTATAAATGAGGCTCATGAAGGGTGATTTCGGTCATAGGCTACCGATTGCCTACGTGTATGGCATTGTGAACACCCATTTAAGTCCCTTTTATAATTTTTAGTACAAGAAAAATCCTACGTGTACAACGGNTTCAATGCATAAACCCGCATGTAGGCCTTCATTAAGCGCATTCAGAAAATTGTATGAAAAGTTTGATGGTGTACAGCGCGTATTATTCGCATCAGAGATTTCTTGGACACGTCGTGTTGGCAGATCATGGAGATCTGAAATAAAATCTCGTAATAAACATTTTCTTAGTTCAACAATATTGCTGGAATTCAGTCAGTATTGTGTTTCAAAACCGCAAACTCGCCTGAAGAAGGTCTGGGCCTACTGGTGTGACGCCCAGGCCAAAAACGATATAGCACACATTGGACACGTTCCGCTGATCTCCATTTGACATCGCCGTTCCCCCTATTGTTAACACTCCCTCTACCTTTGGGTGGACTTAGAAAATTTCGGCTCTGATCCGACGGCCAGGTAAGTGGGATTTTCCCGTATATGGCTATGGAGACCATGCCCATTCGAATATAACCTTACAATAGCGAGCTAATGGGTCATATGAATAAAGACTAGTAAATGCTTCTACTAATTTTGCGATACAAATGCACTAGGTAATGCAGTACAAATCTGAAATAAAAGCATTTGCTAGTCTTTATCCATATGACCCATTGTTTAGCGGACTTGCATTCCTAGGACGTTGATTCCTGTCACACCTGTCTAGTAGGTCTGCGATCATTATTTTTCTCTCCAAACAGTTTGAAACATGTGAGGTAAGAGCTGGAGTGAATGAAACACAACAATCACAAGCCTTTCACCACAAATGTGCTAGCTTCAATTCATTGTGACCTGACGGTGTCAGGATAATGCCATTGATCACTTGGTTGTTATGTCGCTGCTTGAGTTACGACATGATTGGTGATTACTAGGCATATTACATCATAACGTTGGGCCTACCTGGGGAAAAGTTTGGTCGTTCCGAACAGTTATGGGTTGTCAACAACTCTACTACAAATTCAAGTGTGCATGTACTGCTAACTTTTTCCTCGTCTGTTTTAGACCCTATAAATGTATTACCAATAGTTAGAAATATGGCACCTCTTAGTCAGATAGGCATGATTAGAACATCATTTAAAGGGAGACTCCACTCATTGTAAGCTTTTGAATTTTTATCAATCCATAGAGACTAATGCCATGAATTGTTATGTCACTAGTGTCAATAGGCTGATGACCTTTGTAGTGAATGAGCTAATACTGTGACTGCCTAATCCTGTTGGTTGTTCCTTCATAAAATATGCATTGAGCACACATGACATCATGTGTGCTGTGCAATGGTCCCTTTTGGGATTCAATTAAAATACTTAAAATGATGAGTTTGCTGATTTTTAAAAAATCTGACATGTTGCAGATATCAATGTATTTGAATGTATTAATGATATTTCAAAAATTCAAAATTTTACACAATGAGTGGAGTATCCCTTTAACTCGTATTTGTTGGAAAAACGGCAAATTTGTTGATTGGGGCAAAATATGACGTAATATGTCATTTCTACAACACAGCGACAACATACCATGTGTCCCAATAAATTATGTTGGTTACATTTCTACGACCAAATTGGATCAAATGGTTAAAGTAGGGCCTAACATGTAACATGTAATAGACCTATCCATTTGCCCAGTTTGGTCATTCAAGCGCGAGGGCGTGGTTTAGGGTGTAGGCCAAGCCAAATCAGTCTGACTTCAGAGTGCCACTGGATCAATGCCTTTTTACACAAATGAACAGCGCACCTTCATGGTGGTTTGGCCTTACTTCATGTCACGGTCGTCGATCACCAGTCATTGCATCACAACCAGTATTTAGGCCTCCCCTTAACCCCTTCATCCTATTTGGTGGTATAAATGTAACCAACATAATTTATTGGGACACATGGTATAATGTTCAAATCAGGCCTATTTGGCTAAGTGGTCAAGCCACACGATCCAATTTTTCTATCAAACTTTTTGATCAAACTTTTGGGTCAAATTTTTCCATTCGACCCTCCCATTCCACACGGTGGATTTTTTTATCAGTCTTTCCGAATTTTGAGTCAAGGAGAGGCGCAGTATAGATGACATAACTATACAAAATATTCCGAATGCCGTGAAAATGACATCTATAGCTATTCATAACAAAAGGCCTGGTTACCGTGAACAAGGTGTTAATCGGACAATAAAAATTTTTCCCCGTGCCACACGGTACGATTTGTAATTATTTGATCAAATCGTAGGAGAAAAATAGGACGGGCACTATCCAAAACGATTTTGGATTTCGAAATTTGGTTGGTCAAATTCGTGAATTTTCCCCCTGCTACACGATAAAATTTGTTCTTCAAACTTTTTTGGTCAAATTAAATTGGACCGTGTGGCTCGGCCATAAGAGGTGCCATGTTTCTATCTATTGGTAATACATTATAGGGACTGATGGTCAAGCCACACGATCCAATTTTTCTATCAAACTTTTTGATCAAACTTTTTGGTCAAATTTTTCCATTCGACCCTCCCATTCCACACGGTGGATTTTTTTATCAGTCTTTCCGAATTTTGAGTCAAGGAGGAGGGCAGTATAGATGACATAACCATACAAAATATTCCGAATGCCGTGCAAAATGACATCTATAGCTATTCATAACAAAAGGCCTGGTCACCGTGAACAACGTGTTAATCGGACGGATTTCCCCGTGCCACACGGTACGATTTGTAATTATTTGATCAAATCGTAGGAGAAAAACAGGACGGGCTCTATCCAAAACGATTTTGGATTTCGAAATTTGGTTGGTCAAATTCGTGAATTTTCCCCGTGCTACACGATAAAATTTGTTGTTCAAACTTTTTTGGTCAAATTAAATTGGACCGTGTGGCTCGGGCATAAAACGTACGAGGAAAAAGTTAGCAGTACATGCACACTTGAATTATTTGTAATAGAAGTCCATAAACATTGTAATAGGAGTTAATGTACTAGGATCTCAAATAAATACCAGTTATGGGCACTTATCGGATTTGAAGGGACTTCTTATGTGATGTTTGGAAGGGTATACAAAACCATATAAAGTAAAAAGAAATTCTGTTGCAATTTGTTCTAGCCCCCCCCCCCCTTATTTTCGATAAATATCCTGGGCTAAAAAGCGGTAAAGCCTTGTTCACACTGACGGCGCGGAAGGATGCAATTTTTTTCTGTTAAGCCTATAGCTGTACACAATTGCGGTGGACGCGATGCAGTAAGAAGCGGTAGGATACGACGAGCGATATCCACCGCCCGCGATCGCTCCTGCAGTATTTTTCCGCGTCGAATCGCCTGCCGCGTGAGTTTCACTGCGGCCATCATGTTCAAGGACATTTCTGGCACAATTTGAATGACAACCGCACGCAACCGCGTCGCGCTGTGCCGCGCTATGTCAAAACTGACAACGCTCGGTGATTTTTACAATGCATCCCACCACATCGCACCGCGCCGTCTGTGTGAACAAGGTTTAAAACAATAGCGCATTTGGCGCTGGGATCGCTGCCGTGGTCGCTAGTTAAGCCTTGTTCACACTGGCGAGCGGTGCCAGCTTTTACATAGCGCGACGCGGTTGCGTGCGGTGGTCATGCTTAGCGGAAGTGACACCATTCATGTCATTCAAATATTATTGTGCCAGATATGCCGGTATCCTCGCGCGGCAGGTGATTCGACGCGGAAAAATACTGCAGGAGCGATCGGCGGGGGGGGGCATTGCTCGTCGCGTCCTACCGCTTCTTACCGCATCGCATGGCACGGGCAACTGTGAACAGCTATGGGCTCAACAGTGGAAACAATCAGGCGCGAAAAATTGCGCATTGGACTGCGTCGCACCGTGACGGCAGTGTGAAGAAGGCTTTAGGAAGCTTTTTGTGGCGGTTAAAGAGCAAAAAAATTGACTTGAATGTACGAGAATATACGGGAATTCGGGTCAAGACTAGATTTTTGGATTTGCCTCGAAGCTTACGAGGGGAGTCGACAACAATGAAATATGATGTTGCACGAGAAAACAATATTTTCGCACATTAATATGTTTTATGAGGGCGACTCTTTCAACTAAATGCATTTTACAAGCGAACCTATTAATTCTTGATAGTGCACAACAGTCACGTTTCTACTCATCAAGCTATTGGAAAATCACTGCCGCAACAACAAAATGCGGTTATTTGACACGTTGATGCGGCTTTTGTGTGTATATGACAATTTCTAAGTGATGAGATGGGATAGGCTCTACAACTCAACGTGTTACGGTTGAGCAATCTAACAACGCAGCAAAAAAATAATCATGATAGCTTTAGCTTTTTTTATACCTGCTTCGAACAGTTCGATGGGACAGAGCATGATATTTATTGGCAATGCCTGTCAGCAAACCGATAAATGGATGTTCTAAACGATGTAAAAGGAATGGTAGTCCCAGGATTACAAATCTGCGACAAGTCTGCATCCTTCGTTGAACAATAAAACCGGATTCGATTCTCGGTCGGACCTGGTATTCATGTGATAGAGAGGGCGACTCTCCGACAGGGTTGGTTTCCTCCGGGTCTTGCGGTTTCCTCCTACATCCCATAAAGATCGCCCAATATTGTCTTGTTATACGCATAGAGATAGAGAGTAGCGAGATACCTAAAACTTCAAGATTAAAACATTCTGGTTGCAGTTATTGATGAGAAATGGGCCAAAAAACATTTTCCAAGATAGCTGCCTGGTGGCCATGTTTGAGGTAGAATGGCAAATTTTGATAATCTCAAATATCTCACCTACCAATCAAACAGAGTTTGATGAAACAAAGTAAAAATCGGTAGAAAGTTCCACTCTTATCAAAACTGCTACAAAAAATACATTATATAAATGTTGATTTTTAGAATTTTTTTGATGAACAATTGCATTATTACGATATTTCCAAATTTCCAAAATGTTGATGCAGAAATATGACCAAGAAGGCGTACTTTCCTGTGGAAAAACCGTGTTAAAACTGGTCCAGCAGTACTTGTCGAAATATTCAAGCTATCAGGTGTAGACGATGAATGCTCTCCCGAAACAGAATAGAACACTGCAGCAGTTAGACCAGTGGAAATGTCCACTCGCAGATGCTGAATCGTAAAACTGCTAAGTCACATAAACTCTGATTGTGACTATTACAAGAGCGGCATCAAAACCATTCCAATTTGAAAAAAAAATATCCCACCTTTCTTATCATCAGGATAGGCGTCTCAGTTGAAAAAAATAGACAACTTTTTTGAGACCCAATCAAAAATAGTAACATTTTGTGAGACGCTCTGTTTGTAGCACCGTATCTTCTCCATTTCGTTACAGAATGGAAAGGCAAACACCTGCTTGAATTGATCCTAAATCACGCTTGCCGTAAGTTGGCCCACAGTCCCTTCATTTCGACTTTTCAGGTTTGACTAAAAAAACGCTGAACATAATACGCAACAATTTGGAGTAAACTGAATCGCTTTAGATTCTTGAGCAAGACTGATTTGATCAGAAGAACCAGGAGCTTCCCTGGAGACTGGCTTGTCACCGACATCATATAGGACGTTCACTGAATCTTCAGCGATTTGCAATGCGGATTTTTCCATTTTTCGAACCAAAAGAACCAAGGATCATGAACTCAAAATTCTTAATTTTGTCCCCAGAAACCATGCTTGATTCCTTACA
>NMRB01000223.1:117177-129838 GCA_002633025.1 Notospermus geniculatus | reverse complement strand
CCCCCCCCCCCCCGACCACGGCCCCATCAGCCGGAACCCTCCTCCCCGTCACCGAATTCCTAGACCCTCCTCTGATTCAGTGCCCCGAGGAAACCTCAAAATGATAATGAATCAAATATTTGGGGAATCAAGGGGACCAAATGGCCAACATGGAAGATAATTTGCTCGATCAACATTTTTAGCTCACCTGGGGTGAGCTCTTGTCGTCGGTCAGTGTCTGTCGTCGTCCGTTAGCAGGGCACGTTTCGTAACCGCTGGAGCTATTGATCTGAAACTTGGTACATATATACCCCTAGGTCAGATGACCTATGACACCTAGTTTCGGTCCGATTGGACTCTTGGCTTGGCCACCAGGTGGCGGAAACCAAAAACACAAAAAGTGCAATAACTCCTGAACGAATGACTAGATCACCTCCAAATTTTTATCACACGTGTATCTAATGAGGGTACATTACATATATAACGGGTTTTTGATTTGACCTACTTTTCAAGGTCACAGAGGTCAAAGTTCAAAATTTTGCCCTTAAGTGGCACGTTTCGTAACCGCAGGTGCTATTCACCTGAAATTTGGTACATATACACCCCTAGGTCCGATGACCTATGACACCAAGTTTTTGTCCGATTTGACTCTTACCTTGGCCACCAGGTGGCGGAAACCAAAAACACAAAAAGTGCAATAACTCATGAACTAATGACTGGATCCTCTGCAAATTTTTATCAGTGGTGCTTTTAATGAGGATGCATGACGTAAGTAAGGGGTTTTTGATTTGACCTACTTTTCAAGGTCACATAGATCAAAGTTCAAAATTTGGCCTTTTGGTGGCATATTTCCTAACCGCGGGTGATATTGACCTGAAACTTCTATACACCTCTATATCAGGTGACCTATGACACTACTTTTCAGTCCGATTCGATTCTCCGCTTGGCCACCAGGTGGCCAAAACCAAAGCTCAGTAACAACTCCTCAACTGTAACCGGATTGTCTCCAAATTTTACCAGGTGCATCTAATGAGGACAAATGACATCAGCTGCCTTACTTTAAAGCTGAACTTACTAGATATAAACCGCAAGCGGCAGAGGTAGAAATTACGAACAGCCACAAGGCACTTCCAAACTGCCTCTGAAAACGATACACCCTCTCGGACGGTCACAGTTGGTTTCACTTGCCACCACGCTATTGAACAGTGAAGATCTCAGCACAGCTGCCAAATGAGAAAAAACGAAAAATAATCTGTTATGGCACCGAGACTCGAACCCACAACCCAAGTATTTCATTACACCACGGACTCCCCAAACTAACCTAAAAATTAGACAAAACTAACGCATAAACTTTCTGGAGACCTCAAAACCATCAACATTGCCTGAGTGCCGATGCGCCGGTGCCGGTGGAAAACATTATTGCCGATGTTGGTGTGCCAGTGCCGGTGGTGATGTACTCTCATCGGCGCTGAAAGTGCCGGTGCCGATGATACCATTAAACATTAATAATTGTCGATGTGCCGGTGCCGGTGGTGGTGATGTATTGTCTATCGCATCGGCGCTACAAGTGCCGGTGCCGATGATACCAGCATTGGCGGAAAGGACCGAACCACAACCATTTATTCGCCTCCGCTGGAACTATTTTTTCAATGTAGTGAATATTCAAGTCAGGCCAAACATTTAAAGCAAAAAAACCTCCTGTTGCAATTTGTTTCCGGTTAATTCCTAGATTTACTGGACTACATGGAGATCTTCAAAACCACAGCGCCTTTATTGTAAATCGGCGTCGTTCTATGCAAGCAGTCTTCGTGGCGCGTTACAGAAAGAGGTTGGCGAATCGATCAGAGGGTTGTGGGTTCGAATCTCGGTACCATAACAGATTATTTTTCGTTTTTTTCTCATTTGGCAGATGTGCTGACATCTTTCCTCATCAGGAGCGTGGTGGCAAGTGAAACCAACTGTGACCGTCCGAGAGGGGGTATCGTTTTCAGAGGTAGTTTGGAAGTGCCTTGTGGCTGTTCGTAATTTCTACCTCTGCCGCTTGGGGTTTATATCTATTAAGTTCAGCTTTAAAGCTGAACTGCATGAACAAAAACTGGAGATCCGAGCACTAAAAAATGACCACCACGCCACGGTGGTGGTCAAGAGAAATGCAAACGACCATAAGGCACTTTCAAAACACCTACGAAAAATGATAGACTACCAGGCTATTTGGTGGCGCCACTGTATTCACCCTGAGTCAGTCAATAGAGCAACATCAAGCAAGACATGGCATCCAGTGACTTCTGCAGGTCGAAGGCATTAGGTTCTTACCGAACCAGAGAGTAAAGTCGGTCACTATTCTATAGTATTCACGTCTTGTTGACATTTATGGTGTTACCAAAGCACCAGTTGAAAACATTTATGCATTCAAAAACAATACAACACTCATTTGACGTATATCAACGTCATCAGATATCATTATGTATAGGTTGAGGATAATTCTTATTTTATCCCTTTGGTCATAATTACCGCAATCAATTAAATATTCTTTCTCCAAATACACACACATCGCGCGAGTCATGTATGCATTATTGCTCATATCAAGTACATTGCGTTTCTGTGAAAATATATTCAAATAACAAAACTATGGCAAAAGAAATAAAATACGATTTATGTGCAACATGTTTGCAATGATACCAAATTGAGTTTCTGAAACTCAGACGAGTGGTGTATTATTTGTTGATGCCGAAGTTATTGCCATTGTACCACATATTTTAACTGCGCGCAAGCACTAAAGAACCCTGACCAACCTCATGCTCAAGTTCCTACGGATTGTACTAAGTCTACCCAGGCTCTGTCACTTGGACACTATCTCTTGATGTGTCTCGATAGAAAGCCTGAGATTGAATACAGTGGCGCCACCAAATACGCTGGTGGTCTATCATGTTCTGGAGGTGTTTCGAAGGGCGTTTGTACTTCTGTAGACCACCATACTGCGGCGCTGTGGTTTTTGTTCATGGAGTTCAGCTTTAAGGCACCAAGCAGCCACAATGGTGTAGTGGTTCGCGTTTCTGACTAGTGGTAGAAGGTCCCAGGTTCGATCCCCAGTCGTTACGGTATGTTTGCCTTAATTGGCTAAGCCTACCCAAGTGTTAAACGGTCGTCCCTGTGGGTCCTGGATGGTCATGTCTCCTGATCCGTGATGGAATGTCCCAACGCGTGCCCTTTATGGCTTGCACACGTCTATCACAGGGTAATACGTAAGGTAACACTACAGACAGCCTAGGACATGCGGAAGTGACGTCTCTGAGGAGATAGCCTTGTGTATAGCCCTATCCTCGTGACAGGTCAAGATATACAAGCGAACCAACCCTTCAGACTTCCAAGGCCTGGATCTAGATTTACTTTCCATAAGGGCTAGAAAGGGATGCTCACAAAAAGTCCTTGTTGACAAATCCTATTTCAGATCATAGCGACAGGAGATTATATGGTCAGAACCTACGCAAATACTTCACTAAAAGCTCGGATCAAACATGTTTACGCCTGTCTTTGAAAGTTTCTTCCAAGTGAATTCATGACGTGCTAAAAGCCAAATCGCCATCCAAGTCATGAAGGCCACAGTGATAAGTAAACAATGAAGACCATCAATTGACCCACACAATAGGCCCTATCTCATCTTCGCCATATATTTTCTGAGAGTTCCTTGAGTACATTTGTACCCACTAGGAAAGAGAACTGTGCTGAAGGGAAAAGTACCGAGCGGACGGCGGCAATAGGCCGTCACGGAGGGACGGGATTTTCAAGTCGCCTCCGACGATGTGTGCATTGACAATACTAATGTGGAACCTTTTTTACTGCGGCAAACATTCAAAGGAGCTTCGTATTATGACCCCAGTTCCTCACCAGGAACCTTTCAAAGAGAACAGCTTTTTCGGCGCATCACATAAACATTACGGTCGAGCTGGCAGTAAAAATTGGCAGCTGACACGAGAATAGGTGTTGTCAGTCAGTCGACCAATAGGTGTCAGTACGGTCTAATTCAATGCCTAGCGGAACCATTCATGCTTGATTGAGCACCAATCAGGAGAATTTTATATTATATTTTTTAGTTTAATTGATCAATAAAAAGGCAATTTCCAGAATGTTTGCGAATTTTCGACCCCAACCGGGGTCTTCTTCAGGCTGGAACTTTACAATCCGAAACTCTAGAAAAGACTGAGCTGAAACCCAAATGTAGATCTGAAGTATCCCATCCAAACAGGACGTGACAGCAATTAAGGAAAGAAAAGAGTACAAGCCCCAAAAGTTGGTTGCTCAACCTAACAGAAATGTAATTAGTGAATGTAAGGCTTGGCTAGGCTGAAAGGAAAGGGGGTTTATAAAATATAGCTTGGAGGAATTATACTAACAGTATAATTATACTAACAGTATAATTCCCCCAAGACTATAGTAAGAGTAATTTATATTAACCAAATGTATGAGGAAGTGATAACAAATTAGACCTATAAAAAAGGGCAAGATAATAAGAAACGAAGAGGCAACAGTAAAGAAAGGCGTAAAAGATTAACAAGAAAGGAAGCCTAGGTGAACGGCAACTACAAAACCCCTGACCAACGAAAAATCAGAAACAGACAATGGAAGACAAAGGCCTAAAAAGAGGAACCGTGTCCTCCAAGGAAAAGGGTCTACTAAAGGGAAAAGAGGGGTTGCAAAGCACTAACCAGCGAACAAAATAGGAGAAAAACAATGGAAGACAAGGCCTAGAAAAAGGACCCCTGTCCCCCGGCCCTGTCCTCCAATCCTCCAAAGTAACGGCCCTACTAAAAGGAAAAAAAAGGGGGGAGGAACCCCATGCCAAATCTTTTTTGGCCCTGACACCAAGGGGAAGCTGCGAGGTTATCAGAATCTCAGCACCTGGTGTTGAGTCCTGATGGTGACCGTACTGCTCATTACTCTATGCCCATTTCAAACTGCCAGGACATTCTATCAGAGTAATGGTGGATGTGGACCCTTAAAACTATCACCCCCTCAGGCCTCAACATCAGGTGCTGAGTTTCTGATAACCTCGCAGCTTCCCCTGAGTGTCAGGGCCAAAAAAGATTTGGCATGGGGTTCCTCCCCCTTTTTTTCCTTTTAGTAGGGCCGTTGCTTTGGAGGATTGGAGGACAGGGCCGAGGGACAGGGGTCCTTTTTCTAGGCCTTGTCTTCCATTGTTTTTCTCCTATTTTGTTCGCTATTTTGTTTGCAATAACTCCTGCACTAATGGATCATCTCCAAATTTTTATCATAGGTGTAGCTAATAAAGATACATAACATATATAACGGGTTTTTGATTTGACGTACTTTTCAAGGTCACAGAGGTCAAAGTTCGACAAAAGTAACGAACCTGCCACAGTTTGTCATTATTTCACCGAGCGACTTCATATCTTGCATAAACATGCATTGGAGGGGTACCTCAACCCTTTCGCGCCGAGTCTCGACTTTGGTCGAGATGGGCCTGTACCACACACCCTCGCACATTCAAATTGACCTAGAATCGTAACCAGTGGACCGATTGATGTCTGCGTTGCATATTTTTTTAATGCGAGACTACCCCCCCCCCCCGCCCTCAATACGCGATTTTACTCCGTTCGAAGAAACCTGGCTAAAATTGCGTTTTAACGTACGGTATGTCCCGGGGTCTAGATTGACAGACTCCAAAGTGCAAATCTGACTTGTGACAAAATGGCCATATCTCCGGAACGGAAGCAGCTATGACGACGCGACTAGCGCCAAAAGAAAGAGTAGAAAAACGTAGCTTTATTTTGACCAATTTTCAGAGCGTAGGAGCAACGGTTATCGAGATATAGACGTTTAAAGATTGGCAACCTGACGAAAACGTAGGCCGAATGCGATTATTTCCTCACAACTTACATCTTCGGCTCTGGCCTGTTTCTCTCACAGACATTTTCGAAGAAGCAAACCTGCATGAGGTCGTGGCCCATTTAGTTGCCTCCAGAATGAGTGTCTTGTCACCAGTTTTGGTTGCATATTTTGGGAGCTAGGCGCGTTTTTGTAGGGACATCAGAAGTTCATGTTACGAAATGGACACTTTTCACTTATAGTTAGGACCGAAAGGGTTAAAAGATACCAAATTTCGGCCTGATTGGACATCCAGTATGGCCGCCAGGTGGCGTAACCTGAAAATCAAGTAAGTTCTATTACTCGGGAACGGCTTGACGCAGAGTGCTCAAATTTGTTACTTACCTCCCTCTAGATGACCTTTACATGCACGTGAAATTTCGCCCTGATTTGGCTTCAAACATGGCCACCAGGTGGCGTAACCCAAAAATCATCAAAGCGCTGTAACTCAGGAACGACTTGACCCAAAGCGCTCCAATGCGCTATGTGGCCCCCTGCAGATGACCTTTATGTGCATGTGAAGTTCCGGCCCGATTGGACATCCAATATGGCCGCCAGGTGGCATAACCCAAAAATCATCAAAGTCCTACTTGGGAATGACTTGACCCAGATTGCTCATGATATGTACCTCCCTCTGTCATTAGACTATTATGTCCAACCCGGTGAGCACATGGTCCATGGACCATTTCATTTACCGTACCTTTTTTACCTTTTACCTACATTCCATTGAGAATGCCCATTTCGATTATGCAATGAGCTTGATGATCAGATATCAAGGTCAAGGTCAACCACGGGATGCGTTATTGGCATGAGATCACGTTCTATGGGCCTCATCGTAATCCATCAATCAATGTATCTTGGTCTCTATCAATGTATCTGATCTCTATCAACATGCCTTGATCTCTATCAAAGTATCTTTCATGTAGGCGTACCGGTAGAAGCACCTGTACATCCGGAACCGTACGACTTTTCAATGTCATCTTGTTTCTCTCTGTTTCCCTAAAATTACCAGTATTGTAAAAATATTCCGCACAGTGTCTGAAAACAACGTTATATTTGGGTAAAAATAACATTAGCGAGATTTGAGTTGAATATGTCCTTGAGACAGAGAGAAGTGATATAGGTAAACAACAGATCGTCTGGCTGCCACTTTCGCGAATTTCACATTTTGTACAACCATTTGTATCAAAAAAGGCCTCTTTAACGTGGAGATTTGTTTATGTCAGGAAACAATTGAGGTTCTAGTTCGGTTGAACACAAAGCATTCTTCAATTCGGTGATGAAGATCCGACGAAAGTGCTGATGACTTGTAGATGATGGCGGACCACATGAGTCTCCGCAACACAACCAGGGCGTCTTCCGTAGCCTCTCTTGATAAAGATTTAGAGAAGCTGCTTTACGGATACCTTGCCCCGGTCGTCTTGGTTTGCCTGGCAATGTACTCGCCATTGCTGTTGCTCGTAAAGATCAAAACAAGCTCTCTCCCTCTATATACATCATAGCCATGGCTGTCGCCGATTCTGTATTCCTGTTGAATACTGTCTGGTTTATCGTCTATCAGAAACTTTTCAGCGAAGGAATACTTTTGGAACATATTGGGTTACTGTCACGGTAAGGTGCTTCAGTATCTGATGAACTGTTCATGTTCCAAAAATTTCGTTTCGTTCTCCGCAATGACCGGAAACAGGAATTGTCTTCGCAGCCTTCCTTCTCGGCCCGCCGATACCTGTCGTCTTCTTACACTTCCAGAGTATCTACCTACTTCGCATTTACCAGCGGTACCTTGTCCAGCATCTTCCTTTCGGCAATGTCCATCGACCGTCTTCTCGCCGTGAAGTTTCCCATGAAAGCTCCAACTCTCTGCACAACAGGACGAGCCATAGTGACGGTCAATGTAGCTACAGTGTTGATGATTGGCATAGATATTCATTTAATTTTCTCCATAGAGTATTTTCAGGATCGTGACCTTGGTAATTTTCCTCTATGATCTTCTCCATTTTTGTGCTTCTAAGCTTGAAGTAGGCATCGTCATTATGTTACTATCTGTGGTCCTGCCATTGCCGAAACATGTCAAGAACGTGGGTCTATACATGTTGACAGCTGCCTTGTTTTTGACAGAGTGGACAAGCAGATGGCAGACCTTTTGCCAACAAAATCACATATGACGTTTTTCAGCGAAGAGTCGGCAAGTTGGTGTTCAATTTGTCTTCTTCATTCTTGATCTGCTTTCACTGTCTGCCATAAGATATTGTATTCTACATGTAGTTTCATTTTTTTCCCACTCCAGGGTATTACCTCATCCTGATAAGTTC
The DNA here is from genome assembly GCA_002633025.1 of Notospermus geniculatus. Classification (NCBI taxonomy): domain Eukaryota; kingdom Metazoa; phylum Nemertea; class Pilidiophora; order Heteronemertea; family Lineidae; genus Notospermus; species Notospermus geniculatus. The sequence goes on along the minus strand of NMRB01000223.1, from coordinate 121,664 downwards.
ACCTACTCGACCATCGCTGTCAATTTTCACGTCCTGGTTCCAGATGTTGGCAGGAACCATTCTACCATTCGTCATCATCTTAATCTGTAACGTCATCATTATTTGCACAATACGTCAGGCGGTCAGAAATCGGAATAAAATGAAACTCGCGAAGGACGGACAAAGGGAAAAAGATTCTCAATATCTCACCAGGATGTTGATATTAGTCAGCTTGGCATACATAATTTTATCCCTGCCGTACAGGTGGTATACTTCAGGGACCAAAATACCAGCAATAGCTAGGCTTTATGACCTGAACTACAGCTTGAATTTCTACTTGTACTGCATAGGGGGAGGGGCAAAATACAGAAAGGAAACGGTGCTTATTTTTAGCGCCCTTTTTAAGAAGATGTGAGGAAGTTAATAATACACTCCGTTCGAATAACCTCAAGTTGAGGATTTTTGAGCATTCTCACTATTTGTCCTTTTTCTTGAAAGGAGATGGCCAGCGAACCAAAATGGTGCACATGGCTTGGTTTCCGAACTAATGTAATCAAAGACGTTTAGTCCCACAGTGCATCATTTGGGGCCATGTAGAATTAGCGGAATCAGCAGATCTGGCGGATTTTAAATCCGCCAGATCTGCTGATTCCGCTAATTCCGCTAATAGCGGATTCTGTATAAAATTGAATAAAATTCAGTGATGAATGGAAACTAATTAAGTAATATTGGGTAATATAATTTTTCATGCGTCCCACAGATTATAAAGGACCGCGAAAATAACTTTTACAGTCGGTAATCCAAATAGGGCAACAAAAATGGTCTGCAGGAATAGTTCGGCCAGTTGCGGTTCGCGACGCTATTGGGGCTTTTCCTTTATAACCTGTGCAGCACATAGAACACTTGAAAAATTATACTGCTAAATTAACTTCTGTTTATTATCAAATTTTATTCAATTTTATACAGAATCCGCTAAATCCGCCAGATCCGCCGATTCCGCTAATTCTACATGGCCATCATTTGGCACGTAGGCTGTTGAGAACCAGTGGCGTACAAGTACAAGTCGCGAATGGTGTGTCGGGGGGGGGGCGCCAAAAGTAAAAGTCAAGTTAAAATCAGTACAAATAATAGCAAAATGGTCAAAACATGTATCACCTCCTACCTTGACAATCTGGTGGATCCCCATTTCCCGTCACCATTTCTTTCACAGACTCTCACCAGGTTACCACCCTTGTGTTCATATCCATAATGGCATTCATACTTCACTGTTGAATGGAATACGTAACTTCGCGGAGCTGAGACGACTTTCACGTGGGCAGAAACAAGACGTACGTCGCAGGTAAAAGCTGAAACGAAATGAGGTTGGCATAAAACGAGTGGTAGTGATACGCTCTAGGGAGGGCTTTTTGGGAAAGGTTGGACGAAGGTGAAGAAGGACGCCGATAAACGGTAGAGCATCCTGACGTCGACTATACATACCGCACAACACTTACGTTCGCATGAGGGAGCTGTCCCGGACGCATGCGCTATACAGTCAAGGCGCCAATTTCAGTTGTCCTGCAACACTGGTGTTTACTCCGGGGCACACCACGGGTGCGTGTTTAGACTACGAAATTACACCGGGTTGGATCTTAACCCGGGGCGTGCCTGACCACTTTTGCTGGGGTAAACTACACCGGTGTAACATATTTTTTGATCAGGAGCAAAATTATGTGCGCGTTTAGACTTGTCACTTACACCGGGTTAATTCACAACCGGTGCTGCCCCGGTTTAAATTCGTGTAGTATAAATGCGGCTTTACCAATGAGGTACGAGAAGTGGTTTTGAGGATGTGTTGTAGGTGTGACTGGGTTGAAAAATGTCCTTGCTCGTTTTGATTTTTTTTTTAAATTTCTATATCCTGGACGCATATTCATAACACTACCTAAGTCGAAGTGTGACACTTATCCTTTGTTCAACACAAAAGATAAGTATCACACTTTGACTTAAGTACGTTTATGAATATGGACCCTGGCCATTTACGGTTCCCACAGGAAGCTAGGCCTAGTCAGTTTTTTTCAGCAATTTGATAAGTGTTTGAGGCCTAAGGTCGCAGGATACCTTGCAAGTGCCTACCGTTACAAATGGGCGAGTTTCCTGTCCATATACCGTCTTGCGAGCAATTTCTAACCAAATCGCCGCTAGTTAGTTGAAATCCAAAGTCACATTCGTATGTGACGGTAGAGTTCCACATGAAAGGGCTTCCAATATTGAGTATTTTTGCATTAGGGATTTGTGATGGGTCCTGGCAGGTAATCACTGAAAGAAAGTAAAAGATGAATGAGGCTATTTGGTAATATAACCACGCACGAAAGTCGAAACTTAAAACTTTCCACTTTCGTGCGTGGTTACCAAATTTATAACCTCATGGCGTTTGCATAAATGCAAACGTGTTTCAGTTTGCAACGACCGATTTCGATGCCATCATCATGGGTATCTGTACTGGTGCTTGCCTAGGTAAAGCCTAGGTCACAAATCCACCGGGCCCCGTACGATTTTCCCCACCCAGCGGCTTGCCATGGATTTTAGAGACTGAAACACGGATCTAAGATGAATTATGCCGAAATCGCCTCAATGGATAAGCGGAAATTAGACTGGATAAACTGGGCACCGTAGAAATTGGCCAAAATGTCTGTTTTTACTCGCCGTACGGGCCCCGGAATGGATATGTGACTGGGGCTTTAGCAAGCCTGCCTAGGCAACGTTTTGAGTAAGAACGTAAATATAATATCATGAAATCTATTTTAATCGTCCGTCATCACACACCTCGACATTTTATAGGGATTCCAGACCACTGGCCATTTGTCTGACAACCTCTGACCTCGTTCCCGCCCGCCACCTTGTATCCCGGCATGTATTTGTAGAAAATTTGATCACCTATTTGAGACAAATGGCCAAAGAAGAACAAGATGGTCAATTCAACTTCGTTTTCGTTTATATCAGTCCTAAAATCAAGAGGCGTACTTCAATCAAGCCAGAAAAAGTGCCAGTGCCGAAAGGGCGAATCCGCCAAGCGAATGGCGACCCCCAACTTTTAGAATACGTTACCCGCGAAGTGAAACTTTGCTTATTGGTGCCTAACCTAATAAACTGCTCACTAACGTAGTACATGCGCTGTACTACATTAAGAAGCAAAAGCTCATAAGCGAGCGAAGAAACGAATCACAGCTGTACAGTCACTTTTTCCACCAAATCTGGTTACTGAAGAAGTGAAAGGGGCTGGACAGAAATGAAGGGTTGTTACAAGTTCGGCATAACTCTGAAACTACAGTTTCGATTTGCTTGAAACTTGCACAGATGATGCTTTGTACTGAATGATTAACAACTATGATGACACAAAAACAAATGCATTACTCTTTCCTAATTAGGGAGACAAAGGCTGATATTCATAAAAGTTAAGCATGTGCTTTTACTTACATTTTTAAGCATATACTAGGCCCGATATTCATGAGCTAATGCTTATACTTATCAGCTTCTGCTACTAGGTAAAGCATCTGCTTTTTGAGCATTTAGTCAATGCTATACTGGAAAGCATTTGCTAAAGTTCATATTCATAAAGTATCGTAAAAAGCATCTGCTTACAAGCATACACTTAGAATTTTCAAGGTTGCTCCAGACCAAGCTTAAAGTTGCAAGGAGCAGAACTCTTTGCCCTGGCAGCATTTATTCAGCTTGTTGAAAGGAAGAGAACGATTTATATGCGTAGAAAATCATGTCGTCAGGCGGTTTTGCGGAAGTGGGGGTGTCTGGCCCCCTCCCCGATGACCCCCCCCCCCCCCCCCCTGTAGAAAGACGAGAAATACTCATTATTTCACCTCAGAATTTCACATAGGCCTATGTCACGTAAAATGCTAACAAGGTTGTGTGATATGAGTTAATGATTTTAATTGTTTTCTGCAAAAAATGTATTTTAGATTTTTGGTTCAAATGCCTTACCTCTGCAAGTTGAGCAACCTTTTACAAAAGCCATTCAAACCAATATGAAAACTGACCACAGGCCTGGGAACCACTAATTCCGCCACAATGACTCAATCAAACTATACACTGAGAGTATATTTCACATGAATTACCTTCAATTGGAATGTTGTTAGGATGCATGACATGAGGGTCATTTGTCCAACCATTTACTGTTGGTTGCATGTGTGATGTCATGTCCCTTGGTTTCAGATCTATTGGCTGATATTCATAAAAACTAGCAAGTGCTCAGAAGCATCTGCTTGCTAGCATCTGCTATCTCACCAAGAATTAAGCAGAAGCATGTGCTTATACTTAGTATCATATTCATAAAAAATAGCATTTGCTTGAGGTGCTTGACTTGCAAGTCTCATAAGCAAATGCTTGACTCCTTCAGGACAATCAGGTTTTAAAGTGTTGCATAAGTTTGGTTATAAGTGATGGTAGGCCTGTAACAAGTTATTTGGTAAGAGATATCCTTTTGTTATTGAGAATACGGGCTGTCTCAGGCCCTT
>NMRB01000223.1:92555-106041 GCA_002633025.1 Notospermus geniculatus | reverse complement strand
TTCTTTGTTATGTAGATTTGCACTATTGGCGCCGTTTGGGTAAACTCTGTTCGGCCACTTGTGACCAAAGCACCAGTGACAGAGCTGAACAATACCCGCAGTGGACACAAAAGATTTAGGGTCGGCACGTACACTGAAGATTGGTTTTTCGAAAACAGTATACCAGGGTGAGCGGATTTAATCTGAATGTGAATGACTGGTCGCACAAAGGCCAGTTCCGTGGATTGCCACTAGGGAATGAGCTCAGCTATAGGTAGCCCCCGCCTGATAAAGTTTAAAAAGCGCCTAAAAATTTTTCCCCAAGTTGGATTGATGGGGATTTTTACTATGTAATTGAGGAGTCTTCAACAGACATAGTGACACATGTTTTGTTTAAGATTTAATTTTTTCTGGGTTTAACCCTTCTTCTACCAGTCTATAATGCTTTGTTGCAATGTGATATCATACAAGCAAGCACATGACATTGTAGACTTGTTTGAATTGGTGTTTCCAGGAAGCGTGTTCTCTGTAGAAAGTGACAGTGATGGTGAGGACTGGTGAGGCCACTCTCATGCACCTCAGCTAGAATGCAACATGTTTGTTTTAACTTGCATTTTAAGAAATGAAAACAGTCCACTGTTTAAAATATAAATGTAAATGACAGTGTCATATTACATGTGTGTACTGCCAAATATATTTTCTGTCTAAATTGGTTTGTTTGATTTGTTCCATTAATTTTCAAACAGATCAACTGGAGGAGCATCCTAAAACCAAAACAGTTTCACACAGAAGACAGTATGGAAAATACATGCATGTTTAATTTAAATTCAAAATAAAATGAGCATGTAAAATAAAATTACAAGATTCAGATGATTGCACCATGAAATTAAAGCGAATCGAAAGCGAACAAATTTGATTTTGAATAGAATTTGAAAGGGGACGAATTTTCAGCAAAAAATGTAAACAAACTTCTCCAGAATGTCAACAAAGAAATTTTCGTGCATTCTGATTGGCTGGATTTTGTGTTTACAAACACCAGCCAAATGTAAACTAAATCCGCTATCGATTCGCTTAAGAGAGAGAAGAACAGAAGATGATGTGACAATGGCTCTCTGAACATGGAGAGCAAGCAAGAAACTGCAAACGAGCCTTAGGACATTATTAACACTCTGCACAATAAAAATTCTTCCCAGGAACCTTCCAACTGTTCAATGTTACATTGGTTTACCCAATATACAAAACATACACAGCTGTGCGATAGAGGCTGTATAAGGGATTTATATCCTGGCATCAAATGAATGATGCAAAGGTTAAGTACAGTGGTGTCCTTAATAGAGAGGTTCCACTGTAGTGCCATTAACAAATACAAATACTAGTAAAAGTATAAAGATGCTAGATTTGACATCTGCCATAGTCACTCCAAGATAAAGAATAGCACAAAATTGACACACAAAATGATAATACGGTAAACAAAAAGTCAATCTCCAGGATTCACAAATTTTCGAGCCCAAGCGGGGTCTTTTTCAAGTGGAACTTAACTTTACAATCTGAAACTCTAGAAGTCTTTTCTAGAGTTTCAGATTGTAAAGTTCCACTTGGAAAAGACCCCGCTTGGGCTCGAAAATTTGTGAATTCTGGAGATTGACTTTTTGCTTTTGCCATAGTCACTGATTGTTGAGATGTTCTCCTGCTATGTTTGCCAAATAACTGAATGACAACTGAACATCTACGGCAATACCATTTCGGCCTTTTGAACAGAAAACCATTTGTGCAGTTTCACAATATCAACCCTGTCAAATGGGTCCACGAAGTCAGTAAAGGTATCCATGTTCCTCCCTGGTGTGTATACAAAGAACTGAGTGTTGACAAGTTCATTGAATATAAGTTCAATATCACCCTTTTTGCTCACTGGAGTTTTCTTTCTAGACTTTGGATGCATACCACTCTGTTGCGCAATGTCATCTAGAGTCTGAAGGGTCTTTGCAGCACATCTGGCAGTTTCAAAAGACACATTTGGGCCCTGAGATTTAACAGACTCTTTGAGAGCTTTAACCTCTATATCGCAGAGATTGTCGTTTGGGATGTTTCTGCCTTCACCGCCTTTGGTGTTGGAACAAGCATTCCACTTGTATTCAAAGGCATCTCTTTCACTTAGAATGCAGTGCTCCAATGCCATCATGCGGAACATCCATATCTTGTATTTGGTGTGGCCACCCACATCGTACAACAGGAGCTCAAATTTTGCGTTCCGAAATATCCTATTGGAATCTCCGTACTTATACGCATCAGTTGTGTCACACAACAAAAGGGCACATTTCATGAATGATGAAAACAGTCTGTTTGTGACATCGATTTTATCTGTCGGAAGCTGATCGACAGGAGGTTGAGGACTGTGGACTTCCACATCATGCACAGTTTTCAGATGACTTATGAACGGCTTCCTTCTTCGGTACACCTTGTCACATTCGGGACACTGGTAACGACCATCAGCCAGCTTCATTTCATCCACATTGCTGTCTCCAACCTCTTGAGAATGCATGGTCTGTTGCAACCGACTGATGTCCTGATTTTCATTACCTTTGATGTACCTGAAATAAGAAATAATGTTTAATAACAACATCAGCATGCAAGAAAATATATGTGGTGGACATGGAATGGACTGGTTTGGGGGGGGGGGCACTGAGGTATGGAATATAAATGCATGAATTGAAAATGATGCTTCAGACAAATGTACCTTTCAAGAATGGCCCTAGCTTGTTCATTAATCCACTGACACTGCATTTCTGCTGTAAGAATCGTCGGTGGTAGGGGTTTATTCCGAGTGGATTCACCATCAAGACTGTCTAAACCAAAGTGGTCCATGGCACATGTTAAAATGCAAGCACAGAGCACATCAGTAATGAAGGTGTAGTGCGGCCTGGAATTAAATCAGAATATTTTAGATTTAAAGGGCTTTTTTACTCATCTATAATCAAACAAAAGTTGGTGTGGGATGATGAGTCATGGTCCCAAAGGATTCTCTGAAAAATTTCAAGATCATCAAACCTTACCATTCCAACTTTTTACACGAAAATATAGTAATCCATGGGCGCAGCCATTTTGTTCAAATTTGCCGCCGTCACGTACACTCCTTGCGCAGTGTCTTCTCACTCATACCTGTCGTTCATAGACACTGCTTACAATAGCCAGATTCCCGCCGATTTACCGCATGATGNACAAATTTTTAGGAACGCAGTTCTATTTTTAGCTCCGGGTGAAGCTGAATGAATAGTACACGTTAAAAACCTTGTGATAACGGCTTTATCACCGGCAGTTCGAAAAGGCCGAACCGCCGAACTCGCCGAACCGCCGAACTCGGTACACAGAACTCTAACCCAATTTCGAAAAGACAGAACCGCAAACATTTTTTTTTTAAATTGCCTCAATTTGTGATTTTATGTTCCAATCAGTTTTCGAACATGTCCACTTGTATTGTCTGTTCACGCAACAGCAATGTAGGCCTACCATGGAGGCTCTCGATAATTTTGCATGTCAAAGTATCGTCTACAATTACGTTGTACTCCTAACCTTTCAGACAATATGTAGGCCTGTTCGTAGGCCTAAAAGTTAGCAAATGCTTTTACGATTTGCACAGTGAGGTCAAATGTAAATCTTGAAGTAAAAGCATTTACTAGCCTTTATGAATATCACCCATTGCAGTGTGTTTGCTTGCTGACGTTGTGATTCACTGTAATATTTTTAGAGCTTACTGATGTAATCGTGACCTCTCTATTTAGGTTTCCTGTAATACGAGCTAAATAAACACAGGTATTTGACATCAGAGGGACTTTAAATTAAACCTTGATGACCACCCTATGACCCAAGAGGTTAATTTTGTTGCACTGGTAGCAGTAGGTAATATGCCTATAACGTGCGTCTCTACACATGTATTTGCATCTCAGTTATGCTAAAGAACTCCTACTATCAGCGCAGATTCATTGCGTGAATTCTAGGTATCTGGCATGATTAATATGCAAATTAGGCAATTTTGAAAAAAATGGCTACGGTTCTGTCTTTTCGAAATTGGGGTACAGTTCTGCGTACCAAGTTCGGCGGTTCTGCGCGTTCGGCGGTTCGGCCTTTTCGAACTGCCGCTTTATCACTATTGGTATCGAAAAATTATTTTTGTGTCTTCCTAACCTATATCTCTATCAATTCCTGAAGAATATTTCATGCGCCGGCCTCCTTTTGTGCAAGGGGGATGTTCATTCCTGAATTCAAACAATCACCATCTCGAAAAATCAAGACGCTATCCCAGTGACGGCCAGTATACATTTAGTTAACATTTTTGGATGGGAATTCATGACTTCCTTAACCCAAAAACCAGGAAGTATTGGGGCTTTTCTTGGAAGTCTAAAAATGTACTTCATAAGCTTAAATACATTAAAAGTTTAAAATTGTTCGGAAGAACTTGACTTCCGGGAGCCTAAAATTCCGAAGCATTTTGACCTTCCGTGACTTCCAAACTCCCTCTAACTAAACCCCTGAATACAATGAGTACTCCCTATTGGCTTCCTGTCCATCTTGCCCTGACAAGGGTTCCTATCATTCCTACTCTCGCTCAATCCACCCTTGCCTGAAACTACCCACATTTCCACTCGCATTGCCGCCGAGAGATGAGCAGCCAATCAGAGCATTCGCTGAGCTGTCACCTCGCCTCCAGGAACTGAGCAATTAACGAAGTACACGAAATACATAGGCCCGTATTCTAGAAGCCTCCTAAACTCTCAGGTCCACTTTAATCTTTTGTATTCTACCCTGCAAACAATAGCTAAAGGTCGACCTTAGACTTAAGGAAGCTTCTAGAATACGGCCCGTAGTGTACTAGTTGATACCCGTGCTACGCACAGGGTATGTGCACGGGCATTCCCAAGGTCGGATCCGGGGATACGCCCCCTAATTTTGTTTAGAAAGGTATCAGGACATTTGCCCCCTGGACATTTGCCCTGCGGACATTTACTCCCTAGGACATCTGTCGCCTGGACATTTGCCCCCTCCCCCGGACATTTACCCGGTAGGACTTCTGCTCCCTAGGACATCTGCCCCCAGACATCTACCCCCAGACATTTACCCCCGTAGGACATCTGCTCCCCTAGGTAGGAGATCNGTGGGGGGGGTGGGGGGGGGCTGAGGGCCTAGACGTACTTCAGGCTCTAATATGTAATAGGCCTAGCAGTTTAGAATCGCCGACTCAGTAATAATATACGGACATGGTTTGGGGTACTTTTACCACGGTTAGCTGGTTATTTATTTCGCCGAGTTTAGTTGCAAAAAAAATAGTGCCAATGGCACTGTGCCCGCTTGGCTTGAAGCATGGTGGTGGGAATCATCACTCAGCAACCCCATAAAAGCCAGATAGGTACAAACGTGAAATTGCCATATAAATGGAAGTTTCAAAGCAATAGGTCAAATCATTACAAAAAGAGCCAATTTCGTAATTCCAGACAAACTTTGACCTCTGTGACCTTGAAAAGTAGGTCGAATTAAAAAATTGAATACTATCTTATGTATCCTTATTCGATATACCCATGAAAAAAATTTGACAAAAATCCACCTCTTGGTTATGGAGAAATAGCACTTTCAGTGATTTTGGTTTTGGCCCCCTAGTGGCAAAGTTAAGAATCAGATTTCACCGAAATTGTGTGTGTAAGTTGCTATAACCTAGAGGTACATGAGTACAAAGTTTCAACACAATAGTTCAAACCATTATCAAAATATAGCCCTTTTAAATTTTTCACAAAACGCCCCCTACAGGCCAAAATAGGAATCCAACCGAGCTCAAAATTGAACTCGACCTAGATCTTAGGCCCATATATACACCCACCGAAGATCAAAAAGATCCGTCAAAAGATAAAGGCGATAGAGCGCTAACAAACCAAAAGTTTACGGATGTACCGCCGTACGTACTAACGCACGGCAGATCACCACTAAAGCTGAAGGGGTTATTGTCGTCCTGGGTACACATAAAGTGTACACATAAAGTCTAGCTGGCGAGTTGATTAACTTTCTCTGTAACCATCCAAGGTTGAAAACTGTCCAGCTAGTCAAAAATAAAATTCTTCCAACTTCTCTTCTTTAACTTTTTGCACGGCCAACCAGGCACAATATCCAGTGACTTCACCGAGAACAACCTCGCCCTGAGGTCTCTAAATCAGAACCTGGGTACAGTTTCTGACAAGAAAGTGGACCCAGGGTACAATTTCACTTGACGACATCGAACCTGGGTACACTTTATGTGTACCCAGGACGACAATAACCCCTTCAGCACCACTAAATGACCCCAACCACAGCATAAGCCCTGCTGGGCCTTGCGGCCAAGCGGGCTAAAAACGGCTTCAAAATGCAGTATTCACTTCGTAAATAAGTTTGAAACCTGGCGCATCGTCTTTGTCACATAGTATAAACGGTGTATGCAGAAAACCGACTCATTATTCACGGCGGTTTCAGAGGAGATGCGTGAAATTACGCAAATCGCCAAGATTTAGGTCGCAGTGCATCCGGAAGATGGCGCTTGTGCATGGCGCCAGCGATGAGACCCGAACGAATGAGAACTTTTTTACTGTGGCATACTCGGTTTTAAGACATAGCTGAACATAATCCTCGTATCCGAAAACCCCCCAATACCAAATTTCACGTCATTTGGTCGGGCGGTTTCCGAGGAGATGCTGCCACAAAACCCAGACGTTAAGCGTAATAATATATAGAAGATGTGACCAGATGCACCTGGGCGCGAGGTGAATCAACAGAGCAAACATGGTGGCTTCAGAACTTCGATCTGTTTCGCTTGGGGTCAGAAATTTGCGGAAAATACAACGTTTCGTCGCTAGCTTCACATCAGAAGGATACTATTCACGTGTTTGCATCAGGGAAGGACTTGTTTGTGTCAAATATGACTGGGAAAGGGATACCATTCATGTTTTACTCGGCTTCCACTGCGTCGAAGTTCAGATGTCACTGTGGACTACTAATGTATGCGAGGACTTTGCTGATTGGCTCTCAAGTTGGCTCTTCTTTCTATCGATGTTCAAAATAACAAAATAATTATTGTTTTTTAGCTCACCTCTGAGAGGTGAGCTTCTCTCATGGTGTGTCGTCCGTCGTCGGCGGCGTCCGTCGGCGTCGTTAACAGGGGGCCATGTCGATTTAGAGGAATCGAAGGAATCGGAGGAATCAGAGGAATCCAGCTACAAAATCCAGAAAATAACCATAAGATGAAGTAGGCCTATAAAATTATCACAATAGTTATTTCATAACATTTAGTGGGCTATTGAGTTGTTGTAATAAACTCATCATCATCGAGGTTGGTGATAAAGTGAGTCTAATGACTTGAGGGCCGAAAGCCAGCACTTTAGTAGAAAAGGGCCGAATTTGAAGTTCCACTAAAGCTATTATGATGTTAGTGGTGTGATCGTGTGTGTCTGATGGGCTGCAGACTGTATTTTCCTCTGATTCCTCCGATTCCTCTGATTCCTCTAAATCGACATGGCCGGCCTAGCTATATTATTTACAACAACATACATGTAGGCCTTGGCTACATGTAGGTCCCTTGGGTGAGATACTGCCTCGCGATGAGTAACTGAGTTGAGTGCTCATTGCTGGCCATGCCATTTGTTATAATATAAGTACCGTACAGCCACCATAGCTGGCCATACCGAAGTCATCAAGTCATTATTGCCCAAAAACCAACCTCTCTTTGATGGGTTCTCTCAAGGTTGCCTTCTTGACATCTTTCATGGCGACCAAAGCTGTGCGAAGGACGGCCTCGTTCAGTACGACGGTATCGAAATCGTGATGTAGAAGGATGCAATCAAGGTCGTCCGCATAGAGCCGATCCTCGAGTTCTGTGAGCTCATGGCAGCAGAGGTTCATCAGTGGCGATTCCATGGATGTACACCGATCACAAGTGCACCATTCACTGACGGTCAAACCGACTCGCTGTCCGAAGTCTATGTCTCCGCGGAATATATCCCCCTCACCGCCGCCTCCATTTGTCCCTTCTTCATAATCATCGTCACGAAGGCCCGTATGCACAGACGTTCCTCCACTCACACTTGAGTGTGAGGTCGACCTTAATCTTTTGTATTCTACCCTGCAAACAATAGGTAAAGGTCGACCTCACACTCAAGTGTGAGTGGAGGAACGTCTGTGCATACGGGCCTAAGTGTCTGTTGATCGTTTGCACTTCGTCTAGGTTCGAACATATACGGCCGTATCCCTCCTGCAGCACTAAAATCTGGCATTTCTTCGTCGTCACTCGATGAAAAGTCATCATACGCCGCTATCGTGATGAGCTGCCATGCATTGCTCTGTGTTTACAGCACTGGTGACGTCACGGGCCCTGGGAGGCGATCACATGACACACAAAATGGCTGCGCTCACTATCAATTACTGAGTTGTTGAATAAATTGCAATTTGTTTTTTGTTTCAAATGAGTAGGAAAGCAGATGAGATATAAATATATCGAGGTAGGGTAGCTTAATTCGCTAAGAGCATCAGTAAAGCTCTCCTTTAATAATTTTAGGGTAAGCTATTTTTTATCACAGTTTGTACAAATCTGTACAACTGACTATAGTACAACATAAATATCTAATAATTCACATAAGCTGAATGCTTCCAGCAGTCCAGAGAGAGTTAGACTGCTTTAACATGTTGCCTACCTGTATGATGACACTACGGATTCTGCACCTTTGACGTCCCGGCGATTAATCACGTTTCTCAGCTGATAGAGTGTCCCACGATCATCTCCTGAAGCCATTTTGTAGAATGTTTGATACAGGAACTGAAATGACAAAATTAAAGACGCCATTAGCATTGTCTGAAATAACAAGAACATTGACAGATATGAAATTTATTTTTCAGGGACTGACTATGACCAACAAATTGCTGCCTGATATTTGTCTAAGTACGAGTTTCTACAACACATTTCTACATGTATGCATGACACGTACACTTGTCCAACACTCAACAGTAAAATCAACAGTAATCGGGCATTTACAAAGGGCATGTGGCAACATTCCATTATAATGGAAATCAATTTGATCATTTTTGCCCAGCTTCTTTTAAAATGGGATGGATATAATCAATGTGAACAATGAATGAACTTTGCAAGAAATTCATGCAATAATCCAATGAAACATATCAATTAACACCATGCAAAAGACAGATCAAAAATCAACAAAGAGAGAGGCTGTCGTTTTGGGTCTACACATACTCCAGGAAAAAATAACACATGCAGATTACTACACCCCATACCCACAGGGCTGCAAAATGACATGATACAAACAAAACCATGGGTTGCACTGGGTTAACAGAAAATGCACTGATGCACACTGACAACAATTTTGTATCCACACCACCCCTAATTACAATGGCAACTAATAGCCGAGACATTACTCAAATGCACTTTACTGTACACAATCATGTAAGTACAGATTTTTGTTCTATACCGAACCTTTTCATTTGGAAAAACAACATCATTTTGAAACCAAGAAAACACATAGATAGAAATTGTGCATAAGGAAAGCATAAATTATGTGTACTTAGTAAAGGGGCATGCAAATGACTGAGCAACTAGGGGTTACCAGTGTCAAGTTCATTGAGCGATGGAGGACTTCAGGTCGATGAACAATACATCCAAGCCTTTCAAAATTTGTCTCTCCGCTTAACATGGTTTTTTGTGCAGAATAAGCCCGTTCATTCGTCAGAACATCTCCACCCAAAACAATTTTCTCTAAAGTCTCGGGTGTAGTGTGTGGGACAAAGTTTTCATATATCCACTGAATGATGTCTATTATCTCATCTGTCTTATTCTCTGATTTGTCCAAGAGGTCCAGCACAACAAATTCAGTCTTCTTGGCCATTACCTTGAGGTAGGGATGACATATCAACTTCGGCAAATATCCTTCATATGGTTGGAGAAATTTGAGGTTCTCAACAAGTATTTTGCAGATATGGAAACAAAAATCTCGTTCTAACCCCTCACAATCCTGTATGCTTGGGAGAAATTCCGAGCTGTCTACAGTTTTAATATCACCTTTCGATTTGGGGTCACCTGGGAGATCCCGGTTGATTACTCTCTTCTTCACCCCCAAATTCAAAAACCAGTGGAAACTCTTCCGTTGCTTCTTTGACGTCATATACGTAGGGGTGACAGGCATGTCACAGTTGTCAGCAATAATTTCGTAGTCACAGTGTCCTAGCATTGAACATGCAATACACGATACTGATGATGGTTCTTCACATGCAACATTTTTATCTCGACATGTTGTATACACGTACACAGGTACAACACCGTTATAATTCCTGAAACTTGCAGAAAAGCTGTGCTCTACAGGTTGCACTACATCACACCAAAGCGTGGGGTCTTCATGACCTACTGAAGACAGACAAACTCTGGCATTCGTTCTGGAAGAGTGCATTTCATACATGTCATACATGTCATACTGACCTGCTTGACTTGTGAAAACACCTTGTCGGTGGTCTTTGAATAAACCAAGGGTCTTCAGAATCCAATCCACCTCTACACCTTAACGAACAGACAGAATCATCTCCTCTACAAGTACCTTGTGTTGAACACTAATCTGTTTTTTCTTCCTTAAAACAGAGCTGGATGAAACTGAACAACCAAGATGTTGCATCAAGTCTATGGTCTGAAAAACACATGGGAACAAGAGGCCCATGGGCCTGGCGCTCAGCTGACAGTTGACTTGAGGTGCAGTTGTAGGTGTAATGAGAGAGGTGGAACTGTAAACTGACCGAGTCCAATGGATTTTATAACTGGTCCAAAAAACGAATAGAAGGACACCTTGGCTCAACTGGGCTTTAAGTAGGTCACTAGGTCATGGAAGTAGGTCAGTTCAGACCTACACTTTATTAGCTTTAGTTTGATACCAAACATGACTACCTTAGCTCAACTGGTCTTTAAGTAGGTCACTGGGTCATGGAAGTAGGTCAGTTTAAACCTACACTTCATTAGCTTTAGTTTGATACCAAACTCATATATATATAGTCTATATATATATAGTCTTTATATATACTCATATATATATAGTCATATATAGTCTTTAAGTAGGTCACTAGGTCGTGGAAGTAGGTCAGTTCAAATGTACACTTCATTACCTTTAGTTTGATACCAAACATGACTACCTTGGCTCAACTAGTCTTTAAGTAGGTCACTAGGTCATGGAAGTAGGTCACTTTAAACCTACCCTTCATTACCTTTAGTTTGATACCAAACATGGCTGCCTTGGCTCAACTGGTCTTTAAGTAGGTCACTAGGTCATGGAAGTAGGTCACTTCAAACCTACACTTCATTACTTTTAGTTTGATATCTAACATGTCTACCTTGGCTCAACTGGTCTTTAAGTAGTCCGGTACTGACTCTCGCACTCGAAATAACGGACCCTTGCATCAGATGGGAAGGGGTTAATAGGCCTATATCACCTATGAGTCGAGATGGTTGTCGTATTAGACCTACTTGGTGACAGTGGGTTAATACTAGATAGGCCTGCAATTCGTGGTGAAGTGAGAAAGATATGTTTTGAGACGCATTGGGTAGGAATGAGTTAATATGGGAATCAATCCATGACCTGACGTAACTATGGTGGATGAAGTGAGAAAGGGCATAAAAATGGCTAATCTAGCGATGCTGTCCACCATTCAATAGTAGCTTGCCATTCAATACAACAGGTGTTGACCGTCTCCGACAGTTCAACACGAATTTCCTTGAGGAAGGATAAGCCGCGGCCGGGACAGAATTCGTCTCTTCTCGGTTTATCAAATGAAAACAGATAAGACAGAATCCAATCCAGAATGACTCTCGCCGTTCGCGTTGTGGAGAGCGATGTGTCCAGAACTTCACCTGATTAAACCAACAGTTCCCTGTCCCTTCGTCGTTGATGGTTCCAGTCAAACTAAAGACATGTCATGCTATCGAAATGTGTGAAATATAAGGAATTTTTATTGTCATACGCAACAAAAACAGCCAGAGTCGGAGACTTGAAATGACGAATGAGAAGCCGATTAGAGATTGAGCAGTGAAAAGCGAGGGGCCGACGACAGGCCTCATTCGGCTGATTTCACCAAAATTATCATATCCCTTCGTCGTTAATGGTCCCAATCAGACTAAATATATATCAAATAATAAAAATATGTGAAATTTTAACAATTTCTAAGGCAGCACACTATGAAATCAGCCCGAGTCGACGACTTGGAATGACGTGCATGAAGCCGAGATCGCTGTTGTCGGTTCGATCATTGTGATTTTTTCCCAATATATATCGTCATATTTTGAACACACTCGTGTCGTTTTGATGAAAAATAATTTCAGTTATTGTTTGATGGTACTCTAAAATACCACTCACGTATGATTTCATAAGGCGATTGTCTATGATCATTGGGATTTTATGCGATAATCATAGGTATATTTCATCTCGATTCACTTTCTGCAAGCACCAAACATTTCCCATGATTCCTCATTCCATGAACAAAAGAGCATCCAACATGTCAAAGTAACTGGCGCGGGAAATTTAAATAGTGCTGTTTTCTATTTTGTCACCTAGCGCCCCCTGGAGAACAAAATTCGAATTAATTTCCATTGCACTTGGTGTACCAAAAATCAAGCTTCATGCCCAATCAATTTCAGTTTGATATATTGCCTCTGGACTGAGTTATTGGGGTTTTCCATTTTACGGAAAATGCCCCCTGGAGGACACAATGTAGGTCAGATCGCCAAAATTTTTGGTTCTGTTTCGAGTCCTTCCAAGGGGCTACCCCTCCACCAACTTTCATGACCCTGGGCCTTGCGGTTGGGAAACGTGCCAGTTTAACGGACGACACACAGACACACACACAGACGGACGCCACTCAGTATACATATGACTAGCTCCGCTGACCTTTGGTCAGCTGAGCTAAAAAGGGTGATCATCGCGCGATTAAGACTTACATGTAGACGCGTGTAACTTCACTAAATGCACACACTTCCGCCATGCATTTGACGAAGTTACACGCGTCTATTAAACACCCTTTTTGAATGCGGCCCTTAGTCTTTACAATTTTATCAATGAAATGGTCCATGGGCCATGTGCTCACCCGTTTCGACATAATAGTGTACGGTAATGACAGACATGACAAAGAGAGGTACATGTCAGTTAATGAGCTATCTGGGTCAAGTCATTCCCAAGTTGCAGGACTTCAATGATTTTTGGGTTATGCCACCTGGCGGCCATATTGGATGTCCGATCGGGCCAAAACATATATAGGTCATCTGAAGGTCATATAAACATACAAAGCATACAAGCCTGGTGGCTACAAGGGTTCGCGGCCAAAGGGCTAAAGTTGAGGCTGATAATAGTAGTAAGGGTGGGTTTGGGGGAGGATAACTTCGCTGGCATTGCTGTTTGAAAATGAATGACCATGTGCTCACCTGTGTGAATGTTCCCAGGTGAGTTCCAGGTAAACAGCTGGAGTA
>NMRB01000223.1:17497-36258 GCA_002633025.1 Notospermus geniculatus | reverse complement strand
AACCTAGAAAAGGGCACTTTCCATTCACGACATTTCTATTTAGAACGGAATTTGAGAAGTCTGTCCGTTAAAAAGGTCCCTATAACTCCAGTCAACAGCCAATTTAAGCCAGTTTCTAAGGTGGTATGACCAAAAGGGACCATGGCAGAGGGTCTGGGGGGGGGGGTATTAACCTTAAAAACATTTTTTGGGGGCATGGCGCCAAGGGGATTAAAAAAGGGCACAGTGGCGCTCCCTTTAGGGGCATGGCGCGCCGCCACTCTAACACGGCCTAGAATTAACACTGTAAGAATGAACACAATGCTGTGAAGAGTGCAGGAAAATTGCAAAATTGCCAGAGTCGAGTAGAGACAGGCCATTTACATGTTATGGCATTTCGGACGAATCCAGCCAGTTATGATGTGTTAAATTTCCCTGAAAGTTTAACTTCTTTCACCTCCATAGATGACTATATTCATGGAACTTGGACCTTTATTTAACATTCTAGTTCATTCGGAATTTTTCTGCTTCAGTTTTTCGATCTGCTTTTAGTTACATTTTTCTGTTTCCATTATTTATCATCAGCCTAGATTTGTTGGAATCCTGACCTTTTTTTGTAAATTTCTAAGTACAATATCATTGACTTTTCAATTAGCTTACAGTGTTGAATTTACTTGGTTGTGGGCCGTATCACTTTAGTGCAATTCTGAGATTCGAAGATTCTAAAGGCCGGTTCAGGCAACGTTTTTCTTTCAACCTGCAGCAACAGGTTTCTGCCGCTGCTGGTTGGCACTGGACGGCCCCGTCCAGGACGCAGAAATGCCGACCAGCACTCAGCCTAAAAAGAGTATTTTCTGACCATCAGAACTAACAAAGTGTGCCACGAGAGATGCCCGCCATGCACACTTCCGAATTTCCTTTCTGTTCCCATGATTCACAAAATGTGCTTTCTGGTGGGGCTTCCTGACACAGTTCTGCTACGACAACGGCGGGCTGCCTAAGTTGCAATAGAGTGGATTGGGGTCATTTTGATGCCAAATGAGCTCCTTATTTCGACTCTCACAGGCCTTTATATTCCCTAATTTGGGCTATTTCTGTTTACAGTGGTATTCGGTCAAAGGCCCCATCAGAGCGCCGAAGGCGCGATTGGGGGGACTGCGAGGGGGGGTTCCCCCTTCATTAGAAATTTTTTTGAAAATAGAGGATAAAAGACGCCATTTCTAGGCATCTGAGATTCCCATTTAAATATAAAACAACACTCAAATTTGGGTGCCCTTAATTTGGGCTCCGACGTTAAACGTCATTAATTTGGGGGAATATACAGGCCTGCCTCAGGTGCCAGGAAATCGCACTTCAGCAAGTCCTGATTTCAAAATTTTCCGACCGGTACTCATTCAGCACTGGGCAGAACCCTGCAGCAACCAGCAACCCGCTTTCAACCCACCTGTGATGTTCAGGCAGGGCGATCAGCAGCAACCTCACAGGCTGACAAGTTGAAAGAGGTAAAGGAATTTGCTAATATATTTTGGTGGGAAAAGCTTAAAAGGCGTTTGAAGGCAAAATTAAAGATCAAAATAAAATGACGGAAGGAGAGTATTTTGCTGCTGCCGATGGTAATCATATTAGGCAGATTCAATTTTGCCTCCAAAAATTAGGCCTAAGCCTTTCCCACCAAGGTATATGAGGAAGTTCCTTCAACCTCTTTCAACCTGTCTGTCTGTTGGTCGTCCTGTCTGAACATCACAGGTGGGTTGAAAGCGGTTGCTGGTACGTTGCTGCAGGTTGAAAGGAAAAGTGCCACTTTCGAACGGGTCTTTAGATTCTGAAATGCACGTGAAAGTTGTACCAACAGTGAACTTCATTTATTCAGTTGTCAAAGCAAGTGTTCTGCCTGTACCTGCTGCTTGGATTCACTGTTAACAGTCCTAACTGTAGACACGCATTGCTTTCTACAGGGTGTTTAAAAAAAGTATTCATTTAGAAAGATCCAAGATACAGAATAGCACAAAATTGACACACAAAATGATAATAAGCAAGAAGTCAATCTCCAGAATTCACGAATTTTCGACCCCAACCGGGGTCTTTTTTAAGTGGACTTTAGTTTCAGATTGTAAAGTTCCACTTGAAAAAGACCCCGGTTGGGGTCGAAAATTCGTGAATTCTGGTGATTGATTTCTTGCTTATTATCATTTAGAAAGATGTCTCCCAAATAGAAGCTTTATTTGTTTCCATAAAACTTTCATCAAGTATCATAGATCTTGATCTCTTGGTTTGTTTGCCATCATATCAACCATCTTCAGTTCCGCTTGATTGAGTACAGTAGAGTTGATTTACTTTTCACCCCGAGGCCCATCAGGGTCTTCGGGGTATTGTCATCACGCTGGCGTCGTCCGTCGTCGGCGTCACGCAAAAACGACGTGAACGCTCTAACTTGAGAATGCTTCGGAATTTTCATCTCAAATTTTGTATGGTGATACCTCATGACATGACGCTTCTCGCTTTTGAAAATTGGCCGGATCTGATTCCTACTTTGGCCACCAGGGGGCACATGAAACACAAAATTTGTGATTACTCCTAAACTGGTCATCGAAACTTCATGAAATTTTTATGGTGGGTGTATCCAGTCAGGGTACACAACATATCAGACGGGTTTTTGATTAGACCTACATTTCAAGGTCGCAGAGGTCAAAAGCTGAAATCTGATTGGTCAACGACGTGAACGCTCTTACTTGAGAATGCTTTGGAATTTTCGTCTCACATTTTGTATGTTGATACCTCATGACGTGACGCTTCTCGCTATTGAAAATCGACCGGATCTGATTCCTAATTTGGCCACCAGGGGGCACATAGTGAAATGACAAAATTTGCGATTACTCCTAAACTAGTCATCGAAACTTCATGAAATTTTTATGGTGGGTGTATCCAGTCAGGGTACACAACATATCAGACGGGTTTTTGATTAGACCTACATTTCAAGGTGACAGAGGCCGAGGGGTTATGCCCGCAACAGCGAGGCTATTTTTCCAAATTTAAACTGGCTTGTGCACAGACGTGAAAGGGTTAAAACAGAATTACACACCATGATTGGCAGACTGTCAGGTTCGGAAGTGTGTTTTGTTTCTCTGAAACTCCCAAATGAAGTCCATTAAAGCCGCACAGTATAGACAGATGGGTCATAATTGGCAAGCATAGTCTAGGTCACCCAGCCGCTGTTTCGAATCTGGGAATCCGTATAGAAGTACACTGTGGAACGAAACGGCTGACTGTGCAAGACTACACGCAGCATTGGGGATTCCCCGAACCTCGATATAGGATAATGCTATAATGTGTGGTTCTATGGTTCTATACATTACGCACGCCTGTACTTTTTTGAAACAGCCTGTATTAAAGTGCAGACATGCCTACCTGTACGATTTTTGCGTATTTTGTACGGTACTGAATCACCGTTTTGCGTATTACGATTTTATGCCGTTTTATACGCCAATAAATGCACCCAAAATACGGGAAAAAGTTGGGTGCATTACGGCCAAAATAGCTCCAAACACACTTTTAATTCAGTCTTGTTTTCACTTCTTTCNTGATACTTTCTTATATTTTTATTGTTTGTATACAGGGTGAATCAGAATTTTAAAAATACAAATTCTCTTCGGGTTGGTTCAAAACCTGGCATTGGCACTGGCAATGCCATTGGCATTCAAAAGTGAAACTGCCCACTTGCTCATCGGTCAGACTGGCCTCACACGTCAGCTGTTGAGTTTAAGGGACAGTCTGTGAGGTCACTTAAAGGGGAGATGTCCTTGCCTTTTTGTGAACTCTCTGTGGATTCATTTCCACAGATACCTTGTTCTAAGGCAGCATGTCATGCTATAGAAACAAGTGCAGACTGAACCAGTGGGTTGCTGTTGATTGAAAGGCTTGGACCGGATGGGTTGTATCAGAAAACACATAAATTATGATAATGAAGCTCTGAGATCTCAGTCACACCACAGTAGTATAGGGTCAATTCATATTTCATCACTAAAATCCTAAAAGGTTGACTGTAGATTAAATTCTGTATGACAAGAAAGAAAGATTGTTACCGGTACACAGAAACAAAAGTTTTTATGGTTACATATGTACAATTTTAACACTTTGTTTATTTTTCGGTAATTGTACACCAAAATATGCAATTGTACACTCTTTTTAGGGAAATCTGGCATATTGTACACCAAAATATACCATTGTACACATTTTTGGGAAATTTCTTCCCCCAAAATTGAAAAAGGGGTAGGCATGTCTGAAAGTGTACACCGACACTGTTATGTGCACATAGGCACAGCCAGGGGGTTGGGAGTCCGAAGGCCCAAGGGCTACGTTCACAAGCAGAATTTTTAGCTCACCTGTGGAGAGCTCTTACGATGGTGCAGTGTCGATCGTCGTCCGTTAGCAGCGCATGTTTTGTTACCACTGGGCTGTTGGTCTAAAACTTGGTCCCCTAGGTCATATGACCTATGATACCAAGTTTCGGTCGATTCGATTCTTGACTTGGCCAGCAGGTGGCTAAAACCAAAAACACAAAAAGTGCAATAACTCCTGAACTAATGACTGGGTCATCTCCAAATTTTTGTCATAGGTGCATCTAATGAGGACACATAACACATACAGCTCTGGAAAAAATTATTAGACCACCTCTGTCATTTCTACTCATTTCCCATTAAATAGACCCCACAAAAAGTCTTATTCACCCTTTTGTGCCACATTGTATTTATACAATGTACTTATTACCTTGTAAAAACAGGACTTCAGTGGTCCTAAACCGCCAAGCAAAAGTTGGCACCCGATCATTTTCACCGCCCATGAAAATGGAACTTCCGATTTCCGCTCCTGGCTTCTGAGCATGCGCAGTACGCTACCTTCACTGAGTTTGTCCACACTGAGATGGCCGTGCAAACCGCCAGCAGACAGGATGCCGAAGCGAGAAGTGAAAGAAGGGAAAGGGCGGCCTAAAAAGGTAGCAAATGCCGACCAGCGGCTGTGGATTGTCCAGAGACATTATCGAAATGGCTCATAATAAAGAAAGAACTCCGTTTTAAGACAAGGAG
Organism: Notospermus geniculatus; assembly: GCA_002633025.1. Classification (NCBI taxonomy): domain Eukaryota; kingdom Metazoa; phylum Nemertea; class Pilidiophora; order Heteronemertea; family Lineidae; genus Notospermus; species Notospermus geniculatus. The sequence goes on along the minus strand of NMRB01000223.1, from coordinate 31,198 downwards.
GAGGTTGTTTGTATGTATGGCATCATTAACATATTGCCGGACTGCGGATCTCGCCGCCGTGCCGGTGTAACTTCAGCAAATTCTGGGGCTCCTTCTGAGAAAAGACCAACTTGCCTGGCATACCGACCGACATCGTCATCAATAGTGTCACTCGTGTCGGATTGAACACTCTTAGGCGTGAATGTATCCTCTAAACACCCTGGAATCGAGGAGAAATCTCGACTGGGTGAACTGGTGGCATCCATGTTGTTTTGCCAATCAGCTGTCACTCATTCAGAACTTGCCCAATCAGTGATCGCGTAGTAAATTCCATAGTAATCACGTGGCGTGATGATTGACGGGCGCTCAGTCATACTGGCGTAGCGTGGGAAAATGAAAACGAGGCTGTCTCGCTCGCCCCGGCGGTTCAGGACCACTTTAACTCCGCAAGATGCTACAAATGCTACTCGAAGAATTTAGGTTTGATTAGAAGCGATGTGAAGTGGACTGCTGTCTACACAGTAAATGCATGCAATTCAGGTCCTTCCATTTAGTCAGAACTTTTGACAAGGTCCTTCTAGCAGCCCCATTGTTTCTTCATTGTGGGAAGTCCATTTCTGTGTTTTACATTGTCTTGGTGAAGTTACAGCAATTTAATGAACACAATAAATCAGTAGATCCAGAGCAATTGTAGAGTTTGTGGGACCTATTTTAATGGAAAATGAGTGAGTCAACCAGAGGTGGCCTAATAATTTTTTCCAGAGCTGTATTACGGGTTTTTGATTTGACCTACTTTTCAAGGTCACAGAGGTCAAAGTTCAGAGTTTTGTAATTTGGTGGCACGTTTTGTAGCTATTTGACCTGATATCTTCTAACTTGGTGTGATCAGGTGTCTGGGTATCCTCTGCACCTGGAACTCAAGGCTTACCTGGGAACATTTCGATTTAAAGGGACTAGGAAAATTTTTTCAAGCTTCGGTTATTACAAAATGCTAGTCTTTCATGATAAATTCCCACCATCAATTCACTTTTTCAATTAAGTGTTAATTACTGGCACGCAGACAAATCAGTCATCACCACACCATGGAGAATTCACCACGTCACTGGGAACCTCTCGCTGTATGTTTTGTATAGAGCGAACTTGTACTCTATTATGTTGATTAGGTTCCCAGTGACGTTGTGAATGCTCCATGGTGTGGTGATAACTGATTTGTCTGGGTGCCAGTAATTAACAGTTAATTGAAAAAGTGAATTGACGGTGGGAATTTATCATGAAAGACTAGCATTTTGTAATAACCGAAGCTTGAACAAATTTTCCTAGTCCCTTTAACATTTGTCATTTGTTCTTCTGGTACATTCACCCAGGTAAGCACATGGTCCATGGACCATTTCATTTTCAATCTTTCGCCAGAAGGGCAGGGTCGTTGCCAACATGGCTCCTTTTGTTCTTTTTTGCGTGGTTTCATTACCAGTAGTATTATTACATTCTGTGTCTTAGTTTCCCCTTTGTTTGCAGTGGAGAACAAGAGAAGGTTGAAGAACAACGCCGCTGGCTGGATGGAGAGATTGAAAAAGTGTTGGAACAGAGGAGGAAGATGGAAGAGTTGCAGGAGGTAATGTATGCTGGATGATTTGGATATCCTTACTGAATAATTCTTTTCCTGTTTGATTGGTGGGCAATTCCACGGTCAAGGACGTGACATGTTTTCACTTATTCAGTGATGTCTTCGCAAATTTTGAAACCACAGAAAGATGTAATACCCTGCATCATGTCAGGCTTGTGTCCTTCTATGCCCCTGGTATGAATTAAGTTCGTTGTGATTCATAATTAGTGCGCTGTTTGCTAATTAGTTGCGTCACGGATGTGACCTGTGCGTGACTGTGGAATTGCCCTGGTGTAGTCGTTGGGACCAAAAATAGATGGTGGGACTTATACGTTAAAAATGTTGAGGCAGGTTGACACTTCAGTTGTCGGCAGGTGAAATACACAAGCGTAAATGAGCTACACTTCAAAACCTATGGGAGGAAGCCTTTCTATTGCACAAGCTCGCCTGTTGAGATGGTTTAGGTCCCGGCAGATTGAACTGCCTTAATGAATGTTCATTTCTTACAGGAATTGAAGAAAAGAGAGGATATCATTGCCAAAAAGGAGAGCATGCTGGCTGAAAAAAGTGAATTGGAGATTAAGAAGTTGCGGTCGAGTCAACATGTGAATAAGGTAGGTGTCAGTGGTGGCTTTTGTGTTGTGCCTTGATGGTATAAGTTAGCTTGTAATGAGTGCCATCGTCAGGTCAGGTAATGCAAAGCTAATGAGGAATCTCTTTGACTTTCATTGTATCCCAACGCGGCGACAGTGTGAGTGGTTTTACTAAAGAGGTTAAAAGCAGAGGAAAGCAAAATGCAATAACATCACGTCAACGACTCATGACATCATTAACGCTGTGAAACAGAGTTGAAATGTTGGGTTTTCCTGGGAGATTCAGGGCTTCCGCTGTTGCTTGGCAAAAAAATATTTGGCTAGCAAGGAAAATATTTGGCGAAATTTTTTGGCGAATCTCAAATATAAACAAAAAATCGTCATAAAAATCTCCCCAAAAGCCATCTACAATCAGCTGTTCAGACTGATGTTTTCACTTCCTTCATTGTCCTTTACTGCGCGCCAGAGTCAGGCAGATATCCCGTATACCGTCTTTACACACTCAACCTCACATCAAGTATTGATCGCATGTACTGAAAGTAGTGCAATGTCAGGGTTGGACCTACCATTACTTTTTTTAGCCAGAGTAAAGAAAATCCCTATTGTTCAAGGAAGCCAGAGGAAGCCGTGGAGATTCCGTTAATACTTATTTGGTAATCAGTTACAACTTAAACATTTTAGGACATTTTAAGCGTTGCCAACAAATTGGAAGTGGTTGAGAAAAAATTGCAAGAAAAGACAAGGGAAATGGCGCATACTCCTGAAGAAGAAAGGACAGAAGTGCTGAAGGAAGTGAAAAACCTGGAACATGGCAGAGAAGTGCTGATGAAACAGAGGAGTGTATTGCATGAGAAACTTCATGGTGGAAATTTGTTGTCTGCTGATGAAGAAAGAAAGTAAGGCGGGAGGAGTTATTTTGTGGCATTTTTAACTCACCTGACAGGCTTTCCGCCAGGATTTTCAAGGAGGGGGGAGAAGAAAAAAAATGTTTTTTTTGAAAAAAAAATTCTTGTTCAAAATTTTTTTTTCGTTTTTTTTGTTAAAAATGGCTTCCAGAGTCATTTTTTACACTCCAAAATGCAAAATTAGTCTTCCTTCTGCATGAAAATTGCATTTGAAAAACACTACTGAAGTGAAAATAGTGATGTTTGAAAATGGTTAGTCTGCAAACTTGAGGGGGGATATCCCCTCCTTGAAATTTTTGAGGAGGGGATCATCCCCCCTCTCCCCCCTCTGGGAGAAACACTGCCTGAGAGCTATAGTCATGATGTGGTGTCCGTCGTCATCCGTTTTAGTCTGTTGTAACCTCTGGCCCTATTGAAACCAAACTTGGTACACATGTACCTCTAGGTCAGATTACCTTAGACACCCAGCCAGTAAATTTCTGCACCTTTTATAAAACCCTCTAATCAGGCAACATTGATATGATGTTTTTGTTCTTTCCCCAGGTTGATAGAGTTAGAAGAGGCCATAGAGGCATTGGAAGCTGCCATTGAGTACAAAACTGATGCCATATCAAGCTGCCAGGAAGAAATAAGAAGATCACATCTTAGTCTTATGGTATGCTCGTCATTTGACACCTGTGATTTCCTGGAATGTCTGGCAGCATAAAATCAAAGTGGAGTCTAATCCAGGGATGCAACTTTTTTATCCGGAATTCCGGAGTTTTCGCGGCATGAAAAACCATTCCTGTTTTCGTCTGCTACAACTGTGCGATGCATGCGTCACCTATCCAAAAATTCCGAAATTTCTCATACAACATGTACAATATGCATGTGCCCAACATCATAAACTTCTGCTCCTTTAAGATCGTCGCCATACTGTAAAACGGGAAATTTTTGCGGACGTTTTAATTATGCGGTCTTTGCGGTTCTATCACATCCGCAAATTTAATACGCGTAAAATTTGTTTCAATTCAACATTTAATCAATCATTTCAATTCAATTCAACGCAAAAATAAGACACAATTTCGCATAATGCACCACTTGCCAATAAAGCGTGCTGAAACTTGCAACTCAACATGGTAAACATTCGCATTCAGAATTGTGTTCTAATCTGTCCTAATATCCGATCTCGTGTTGAAGATGAGCTGGCCGTCATTAGCGGCGAATACTTACCATGGCTCACATGAAATGGGAATGATCCCAAACCAGACACAACAAAGCCACGTGGTCAGTCTCCATTCAAAACAAGAGCACATGGAACTTTGGAGCTCTTGAAACTGCTTGTACAGTGGAACCCCTCTAAAGCGACCACCCATAGGACCGGAGCAAAGTGGTCCATTTAGAGGGGTTGTCGCTTTAGCCAAGTTACAATGCAACTGAAAATGCCCACTTTGATTGCTAAATCCTGAGATCAAAGGACTTTGATTATGATGATTAAAAGTTGAATTACTTATGGCCAGGGATCATCCAAATTGCTGTGTTTGGCAAAACATAGTCACCAGCCATAAAAAAAATCAAGACCTTTACAAAATCTTACATCTTGGAAGCTTTGTTTGGCTTGGGTAATGGTGTTGTGGCCATGAATGTCATTCTGGCCCTCTCCATATTCTGACTGAGTAATCCATGTACAAGAACAGGTATTTCAAAAGAGCCCATGTTCGATCTACTTCTGTGGTCGTGGTCAATTTAGAGGGGTTGAAATGAAGCTTGGGCCCCACCATTTGGGTGGTCGCGGTTGGGGTGGAGGGGTGGTCAACTTAGCTAATGGTAAATGTGAAGGATTTCATTGGGACCGACAAAAATCGGTCGATTTAGAGGGGTGGTCAATTAAGAGGGGTGGTCGAACTGAGGGGTTCCACTGTATTTATGAATGAAACTGCTTCCCATAGAGGATGGTGGTGGCTGAATGCCGGGAAATCACGTCTACGGTTCTGTGAATTTGTTACAGTGCATTTTAATTTTGTGGTTTTTGCAGCGCTGAGCTGTCCGCAAATTAGAAAGGCGCAAAATGTTATTCTGGGGAGAAATACTGAGGGTCCGCCAAAAAAACATCTGCAAAAATTTCAGGTTTTACAGTAATTGGCTGCAACACTTTCTCTTACACTTAGTTACACATCAATGTATTGGAAGACTATTCACCCAAACAGAAATTCACTTTCTACATTACAAATGGCGGCTCTCATCTTGTCTATTGTGCTTGACAAAGGGGAAGTTTGCTTTGCTGTTGTGATTTATATCGGTTTTCACCTGTCCTGCAGAACCATTTTAGATCGTAAAGCAAACATCAAGGAGGTAGATCGTGGAGTTAAAAATAAATTCAACTGGAAGTGGCTTGAGGAAACTGACGAAACGGTGATTTTCTATCAGATTATGTTCGTAAGATAAATGAACGGGTACACCTAATTGTCTAATATAATGTGTACTGCCCTTCTTTGGGGTTGTAAAAAGTTCTGTATTTTAGGAAAAATCTGAGTTGCATCCCTGCTAATCTCATTATTGCTGCAAGGTTCTTGACAGCAAAAATGACATTGTTGCTGATCCGCAACACACTCATTACTTGGTGCATGATACCGTACATTGTTCTTTTCTCATTTTAGGATGACAACCATTTGTTAGCCAAGTTAAATTCATTGAGTGAGAATGATTCCAAGGCACTTTTGACGAAATATTTTGAGAAAGTGATTACACTACGGGAACAGGAGCGATCAGTTGAATACAAGAACAGTCAGCTTGAGGTAACTGAGTGCCAGCGATTTTGTTCTTTTGCAGGCAGTTTGCTTTGCACCTGCGGCAAAAATTATTTCATTGTTCGGCTCGCGGATGTATTTCAAATCGTGAAGTTTAAGCTTTATCATGTCTGTAGACTAATATATTTCTTTTATGGTGCTGGGTATTTAGACTAGAGTTGATGAACAGACTCGCCTGATTAGGGAACTGGAGCTGACTCTGGATCGTCTTGGTGCTGACACAGATAGAAGGCTGATACAACAGCAGCAGTCCTATGAGAAGAAGATGCAGTTGATGATGCATCAGCTTTTGCTGAGGTCCAACAGCAAGGGGGCGATAATGAAACGGATGAGAAGTAAGCAGTTAACCATTTCACTCCAACCTTGGCCCCTAAAAGTGGTCAAAAGTTCTGAGTAATCAGAGCCTATTTAACAGAGATGAGATTTTTCCATGGAAATGTGGATTTCCATGGTTGAGAGGCGAAATATTGGGTCTTGAGGATCATGCAAATCCGTAATAAAAACTGGAGGGGGGAGCGACTTGATGCCCTGCTCGGCATCAAGTCTCACAGAATTGAATTGACGAAGCCAGACGCGTGCCCGACAACAAATCAGTTCCGACTATCCATCCGAACCTCGCTCTCGCTCATCAGTCTAGATTGGTACCACGATCCTCCGCTAGATGGATGTCCATCTGGTGCAGGATCGTGGTACCAGTCTGTCATCAGTCCTACTAGCATCCACCAATACACAAACATGCTGAAACGAAGAAGCAGTTTCATTTCTGCCCGTGTTCCAAATCTCCTCTTGGTTCTCTCGTCTTGTTCGTGGAATCGGGCGATGTCGTAGCCTAGGATTTGGCTGAAATGCCGGGAAATTGCATGTACGTTGTTCCCAATTCAAAAAATTTTCTCATGCAAGGGGAAAGATCCCTCGCGCTACCCCCACTCGGCCTCTATCTTTGCTGATTGGCCCTCGGCCTCGCTGATCGGCCTTTGGCAGACTTCTGCGGTTTTGACCCAAACTAAATCTCGTCTCTGATTTCAGAAAGTTATATAAATTTCTTCAGGGTAAATATCTTGAGTAATGCTTTATTCCAGAGTACAACAACTGGAAAAAGATCTGTTTTACTACAAGAAAACGAGTCGAGATCTGAAGAAGAAAATACGCGAATTGATGGGAAAGGCAGGCCTAGCGACCGATGGGGAGGATATTGATGCAAGTTTACAGTCTGCTTCATCGAGGCCATCTAGTGTCAGGTAGGTCATGAGGTGGAGTAGGCTTACTGGTACCGATAGCGCTTCCCTGCTTGTGTGAGATGCCATTATTTGTCGACTACGGACTAGGAATTGATTCACTATTCCAAAATACCTTAGTAATTTGTGAGTATGTTTCAAATGAATAACGCATTAGCCTCATTCTGAATGCCACTGGTTTAGGTTTTGGCAACAAAGAACTCGCTCAGTATTCCCAAAATGGCTTCCACCAATTTGTTTTCGCATGGAGCATTCAGAGAGGCGGTGTAAAGAATGTCGCCGAGATGGAACTGACCTATTATATATCCCAAGCATGTTTTGAATCATTAGCTAAATATCCTGCAGACAGTCCGTTGAAGAAAGCACCCTGCTACCACTGATTTCGACTCCTGCAGCTTGCTATGAACTCTGCACACGGGTGTACATGTTGGTTGCACAGTGCAAGATTCACTGACGCTGCGTTATCGGCGTAGTGTCGTCCCAGATTCGGATATCGGGTCGGATTGACTCTGAACATTTTAGAATAGAAATTAAATCCTCGGCATCAAGTCTTGGTTGTGACACCAAAGCCGCTCGGGTGGAGCAAAATTCTGTCCAAACACTCAGCGAAGCGCCTCGTGTTTGGACTACATTTTAGCTCCACCCAAGCGGCTTTGGTGTCACAAACAAGTCCCTCTGCCTCTGGTTTCATTCCTTAAATCTTTCCACATTCGTGTGTTTGCTATACAGAGGTCTGAAATATTCCAGTTTAAAAAATGAAAACGTTGCTCTTTTTCAGAGAAAATCGTGAACCTTCTCCGAGATCATCCCACTCTGTAATGAGTAATAGGTTTGAAGGGAATAGCGAACGTGTCGTGACACCTGTTTGAAAAAATCCCGGAAGGAGTTACGCCAGATGACCGATGAGGAGATATCAATGCGGAAATCTAATGCAAGCCAGCCTTCCATTTCAGGTAAAATGGACTAGCGAGAGTTACGAAAATCAGTCTATTGAATTATAAAGTGCTGAGTGCCATAAATTCTACACTGGTGGACAGAAATATTAGGACACTTTCAAAATTCTAAGTAATTTTCCTCTTTTTCGTTCCTTTTGTCTCAAACATCTAATTATTTTTCTTATCGGTGAGAACATTTTTACCATGGCAGGTGGGTTATATAATCCCATGAGATTACCCATGCCAAAGGCTATTGACATGGGTTGCTGATATGAATAACAAAGACAATCATAATGTGCTTCGTCCATTCTTGTCACCTCCAATAGCTTTAACCTTTGAATTTGAGAGGTTTGAATGGCACCCATCATAATTATCTTTGTTATTCATATATCAGCAACCCATTGTCAATAACCTTTGGCATAGACAATCTCATGGGATTATATAACCCACTTGCCAAGGTAAAAACGTTCTCATCAATAAGAAAAATAAGTAGTGGTCAGAGACAAAAAGAAGGAAAAAGAGGAAAATGACTTAGAATTTTGAAAGTGTCCTAATATTTCTGTCCACCAGTGTAAGTACAGTGGAACCTCCTTTAGCGGACACCTCTGCCAGGAGGACACCTCTCTATTAAGGACACCGAAGTTCAGTCCCAAACTGGTCATTTCTATTCATTTCAACCTCTGTAATCAGGACACCTCTCAATTAAGGACAGCATCAGTCCCGAAGGTGTCCCCAATAGAGAGATTCGACTGTATACCATTAGTAGATCCACAGAGAATAGTGAGGTTTCGCAAATCTAAAGAAACACGAAGTACGAAATACGAAATTGGACTTAATTTCCATGACGTAATTTAATGTATTTCCGGAGATGTTTGGTACATGTACCACAAATATCGCCTGCTGGAAGAGCGTCTTTCGGCATTATGATGTTTTAGACCGATCGGTTTATGGTTATCGGAAACCTCACTGTTACTTGGCAATCGAATGCAAACTCCTCCTCACAGCACCACCTGGTCCTCACAGCGCCACCTGGTCTCCATTCTTCCAACCTACTGAGTCATCATAAAATGCGGAACGGAGTGGATGACAATGGGAACAAGATTGAACTTAAAGCTGAACTTAATAGATATAAACCCCAAGCGGCAGAGGTAGAAATTACGAACAGCCACAAGGGACTTCCAAACTACCTCTGAAAACGATACACCCTCTCGGACGGTCACAGTTGGTTTCACTTGCCACTACGCTCTTGAACAGTAAAGATCTCAGGACAGCTGCCAAATGAGAAAAAACGAAAAATAATCTGTGATGGCACCGTAGATTCGAACCCACAACCTTCTGATCGATTCGCCAACCTCTTTCTGTATGCGCCACGAAGACTGCTTGCTTGCATGACGACAATTCCGAACGCTTTATTTCCTCATGGAGATCTTCAAAACCACAGCGCCTTTATTGTAGATCGGCGTCATTGTATGCAAGTAGTCACATTGTGGCACAAACAGAAAGAGGTTGGCGAATCGATCAGAGGGTTGTGGGTTCGAATCTCGGTGCCATCACAGATTATTTTTCGTTTTTCCTCATTTGGCAGCTGTGCTGAGATCTTTACTGTTCAAGAGCGTGGTGGCAAGTGAAACCAACTGTGACCGTTCGAGAGGGTGTATCGTTTTCAGAGGTAGTGGAGGTAGTGCCTTGTGGCTGTTCGTAATTTCTACCTCTGCCACTTGGGGTTTATATCTATTAAGTTCAGCTTTAATGTACTTCCTTGTGTGCCGAAGACGAGAATTTTCGTCAAACGTCCCCAACCGCTGTGTGCCAAAGACGAGAATTTTCGTCAAACACACTTTCTTTAACCAAACAATAGATGGCATTGTTGTGCTTCCTGTGCGCCTAATAGTTCGGTTGAGTCACCACGGGTTGGCACTGTACAGATCGTCGAGTCCATGTGCTCACTACGCATGTGACTGTTATGGTGCGCAGACAGGTGCGTTTTTCTCCACTTTTTGTGCAATTTCCACGAAAAACAGTAAAATTCATGTTCTTCTCAATTTGTTTTCACCTAACTACCTTTTACTGAACATAGTGTAAGTTGTATCAATGGAAAGCTTGCCTTCTCTTCTTTCATTTGGTGTATAGCAAAGGGTGATCCCTGTAAATCTACCATGTAATGCAGCATGGTGAACAAATGTGAAATTCCCCGAAATCATTGGCACACTGGGGAAAAACCCAAAAATGCCATTGGCATACAAGGTGTTAATCACAAGTAAATGCTGAGTGGTTTTTAGCTCACCTGTGAGCTATAGTTGTCATGCGGTGTCCGTCGTAGTCTGTTAGCAGGGCATGTTTCGTAACCGCTGGGGCTATTCATCTGAAACTTGGTACATATTTACCCCTAGGTCTGATGACCGATGACACCAAGTTTTGGTCCGTTTCGATTCTTGGTTTGGCCACCAGATGGCCAAAACCAAGAAGTGCAATAACTCCTTAACTAATCAGTGGATCATCTCCAAATCTTTATCATAGGTATATCTAATTAGGATACATANCGTGTTAAAGAGATGTTGTCACGTTGTTCACAAGGCCGAAAGTCGGATCATCATGGATTGAGACGAAGAAACCGCGTCATGACGTCATCAACATCCTAAAATCGTTTCGTGACTCGTAATTCGTGACGATGCGAGTTTTCGCAGTCCCCAAAACGCCAATGCCAATGCCAGTCACATTGTTCGGTTTCTCGAACCCACATTCATTTCGTCAGAAACATGCATTGTGAACAAAGAAAGCACGCGGTATCACCACTCGGTTATAAATAGATTTCCTGGCTTTCGGTTGATTATAAGCCAACCTCGCACCCGGCACTTCGTATTTCCAATCTGCAGATAGCCTATTGTCAACCCTCTTTAACGGCGCATTCTGTGCGGTGATAGGGTCCTTGGTTTTAGCGAGTTGTCATTAGTACGCCGATAGCACTATCTCCGCGTCTCACTATCTGAGTTTCGATGCGGTCGGCCCATGAGCAAATCGGTGTTGGTCATACATCATGCTCTGCCTGACTCAAAAAAATGTACCGGTATGCCAAGTGTAGAATGTCAGTGACTTTCCTTTTCTGATGTTTCCATGTTCTCTTTCAGACTCATTAGAGGTGCGAAATGATGATCCGTGATGACAGTTACTGCCATCCCGTTGAGGATTCTGTGACAGTCCAGAGTTATAGGGTGTCAAACCTATGCTCATTGTAACATTCCAGTTCAGATACTTCATCCATGGAGAATGTGGCCTTGAATATAATGTTCTGTTGTTTATTAAATCGTCAGGATACCGGTAATTATTACTGACAAGGTAAAAATTAATGGAAAAATTCTTTGACTTTTCCAAGGTTTACGATTGGGCCAGTTCAAGTTAGGTGTAGATCGACCTTCAGTCTGTTGTCTGGCAGATTGGGGTGTTCAGACGTAATAATTTAACGGTCAATTAAGGTGTGTTACAAAAATGTGTCCAGCCTTTGGATCCTCGCCTGCATGATATGAACCCCGGGCCCCCCACTCCCCTTATTTAGGGGATACATATACTTGTTCCCAACTTTTGAAATCACCCCCTAATGGAAGGAAACAGCATTTTTTAGTACCCGCTATTCGCAGGCTTTTCTGAGGAAACTGGCCCCCTATTAGTTATAGGGTGTCAAACCTATGCTCATTGTAACATTCCAGTTCAGATACTTCATCCATGGAGAATGTGGCCTTGAATATAATGTTCTGTTGCTTATTAAATTGTCAGGATACCGGTAATTATTACTGACAAGGTAAAAATTGATGGAAAAATTCTTTGACTTTTCCAAGGTTTTGGATTGGGCCAGTTCAAGTTAGGTGTAGATCGACCTTCAGTCTGTTGTCTGGCAGATTGGGGTGTTCAGACGTAATAATTTAACGGTCAATTAAGGTGTGTTACAAAAATGTGTCCAGCCTTTAGATCCTCGCCTGCATGATATGAACCCCGGGCCCCCCACTCCCCTTATTTAGGGGATACATATGCTTGTTCCCAACTTTTGAAATCACCCCCTAATGGAAGGAAACAGCATTTTTAGTACCCGCTATTCGCGGGCTTTTCTGAGGAAACTGGCCCCCTATTCGAAGGAAGGACTGGATCCTTACCCCCCTAATTGAAGGGAGTCTTGGATCCTTACTCCCCCTAATTGAAGGGACCTGACGGACCCCATCTCTCTTCTTGCTTCAGAAACAGCGTGGAAAGCGCGCGAACTGGGTGCGTCCAGAGCGGGAAAATCTTGCCGGCCGGCGGGCCTGCACATTTGATAAAACTGGCTTTTTGAAAATCTTTTCGGGGGAAGGAAGCCCAGGGAAGGGAAACACCCGAAAATATACCCCTATTTTCAGTTTTGGAAGGGAAAATAGCAGTAATAACACCCCCTTTATGCATTTTTCGGGGATTTTTTTCCCGAAACAAGAGTGAAAATTAACCCCCTTTTCCCGAAAAATCGGGAAACCGCATGCGGCCCCCTTGACTGTCGGAGTGGGGGGCCCGGGATATGAACCAATACATGTATGTCTTGTTGAAGTACAAATATGGAATTGCATTCGATGGTATGTGGTTACATACGTCATAAAGTCCAGATACCGGTATTTTCCTTTCAGTTTTATTCGGGAATGACTTGACCCAGATTGCTCATCCCTCTGTCATTAGACTATTATGTCCAACCCGGTGAGCACATGGTCCATGGACCATTTCATTTTTTGCATGTCATCGGTTTCCTAAAGCGGTATTCACCCAGTTGCTTGATATTCTAGAACCAGTGCTGACACGTCATACACAAACCTTTATGCTTGGAAATGAATTGACTGAGTACGGCAGTTTCGCGTAAGGGACGCTGCTAATAGGGAGGTTCCGCAACGTCTCCGAATTATGAAATACGAATATGCTTCGACCATGACGTCATCACTTTGACGTATGACGTTGCGTCTCTTTCGTGACCACGTGCAAATTCGTTGCGTCTTGACGAGGATGGCCGTAAATCTTCGTAATAGGGAGTTTTAGCAAGGTTACGTTTTACATTTACGATTACAGTCATGACGTCGGCTATGCGGGACTTTTTTACGCGCAAATCGCTTGCTACGCGTAAGAAACTTACGATTTAATCAACGCCAAATCTTTCACTTTTGTAAACAAATAAATCACTTTCAATTTGACACACCTAATAATGGGTAAATGTCCAAGTTGTAGTGAAGATTACAAGTAAAATGATGGACCTATGTGTCTTTGAGAGCCGGACAAACATGGGATACATCGACAACATTTTATCATACGACGGAAAGCCTTACGTCAGATGACGCACCATCGCGTCACAAGGCGTCACGTCACCCTGTAATGATATCAATGTAAATGTAAAATGTAAGCTTGCTAAAACTCCCTAATGTTAGGTAGTTTCCGAATTACGAATTGCATAATTTTCATTTACAAGAAATATGTTTTGGGGCTTTTCTGAGCACACAGGTGACAACCTGTTACACTTTAGCGCTGGAATAAATGCTTGAAATATCTCTGTAAGGTCGTGTTAAAGGGTTCTAGGACATTTGCCCCCCGGACATTTTCCCCCCGGACATTTGCCCCCGGATTTTTGCCCCCTGGACATTTACCCCCGTAGGACTTCTGCCCCACTAGG
>NMRB01000223.1:0-10159 GCA_002633025.1 Notospermus geniculatus | reverse complement strand
ATCTGTGGCCAACACAGGAAAGCGGTTTGCTCACACCACTAACCCCTTCTGACGGTCTTCGACTGAGTTTATGTCATTGATTAAATTATTGCTGATCAGATGAAATAAGCTTTACATGTATCTTGTCTGTACTGATTCTTCATCATTCACCATGAGTGTCACAGTTTTACTTCATCATAGACTTATCACAGAGGTGAGCACAATGGCCCTGGCCATTTCATTGACATGTTGGGCTGTTAGGCCAAGTTCATACTTCGATGCAAAACCATCGGCGTCTGACGCGCAAACAAAATCTTGACGCCGACTTCGCGGAGTTGATTCATATTCCAGTGTACTTCATCGACGGCGACGCGTTATGAAATGACTCAAGTAATTACATTCTCGCGATCGGATGCAGCCGCACCAAATCGTGCGACGTGGTCGGCGTCGAACGTGAGATCGTGCGATCGGTCCCGACGACGGTCGTGCGGCGGAGTATGAACTAGGCTTTAGTGACTGTCTGAGAATCCAATAGACCCACGGTGCCATGCATGACCGGGACCTTTGTTCTGACATGTTACGTACTTCGTTACATGATCTTTCAGTGACTGGGAAATGCCCGCACCAAGAAAATCGGTGCTTGTCTATTCACTGTTAAAAAATTCCTTCGAAATCATGCACGGATATGGAGTAAGAGCAAAATTACTAGACCCATGTTGGACCCCCTGCAAAAAAGAGTTTTTTTCCAATAATGGCCGGGGTTCAAAGAGTTAAGTATAGGTCGTGACGCATTCTGATCACCCACTATACACCACGACCCCTGGTAGCATTATTTCGTACCAGGGTCCAACATTGCACGCAACCCAAAGTGTGAACCAATCAGATAAAAGTAGGTCGACGAAACGTTTTGTGCACGCACCCATGAAATACTTCAATTCCATTCGGTATAAATTGGAATCTACTGCAGAAATAGTCCGGACCTGGTGGCAGAGTCAGTAAGGTGAAACCGCCTGACCACTGCGTAGGAGATTGTGTTTTTATCCGCTGTAAGAATCCCGCCCATTGGTGGATCCCTGTATTTAGCCCATTGGTGGATCCCTGTATCAGTGATCGTCTTTTATCTAGGTATGCGTATCCGCATCCGTATACGTTGTGCTTCTCAAATGAATTAAAGATCCATCAGATCCATTATTTGGGGAGCGCGGTGGCATAATGGTTAGGGCTGTGGACTCGTGATCGGAAGATCGCGGGTTCGATCCCCGGCCGTGCCACTCTGTAACTCTCAACTGGCCTGAAATGTCCATCGTGTGCGCTATATTGTGGCTGCCCTTTGGTTTCTACAGAAAGGTTTCTGAATCATAGGCTGGGGTAATAATGTGTGAAGCGCTTAGAGAGCGTAATACGCTATGAAGCGCTATATAAGAACTCGCCATTATTATTATTATTATTAGAACGCAAACGTATCGGGATAAGTAGTACTTAAAGCTGAACTGCATGAACAAAAAGCCCCCATGCGGCGAGCAAGAGAAATGCTAACGCCCTGCAAACACCTCAAACGAAGGCTCAGAACATGATAGACTCAAGGAGGCCAGGAGGGCGCCACCTTATTTGTCTTCGAGCTGTCAAGGTGTCAACATCCTCTGGTGAGCTCCTGCTGAACACTTTTTTTTTGAAAGAAAAAAGTTCGACCCAGCTGGGAATCGAACCTGCGTCCTGTTATCTTTGCTCCACCGTCTTCCCCATTCGGCCACCGATTTTGTTGGTAGGCTTCGTGTGTTTTCTCTTATTCATAATATTATTACGCAAGTCGAAGGCCTACGTCCATGACACACACAAATCATACCCTTGTCAGCTGGCCCGTTGGCCGAGTGGATAGAGTGGTGGATTACAAATCAGAAGGTCGACGGTTCGAATCCCGTCTAAATGACTATAATTTTTTTCGTTGAGTAGTGTAGGAGGTATCCGGAGATGTTGACAGCTCTGCTGCCCGGAGACAAATAAGGTGGCGCCCTCCTGGCCTCGTTGGGTCTATCATGTTCTGAGCCTTCGTTTGAGGTGTTTGCAGGGCGTTAGTATTTCTCTTGCTCGTCGCATGGGGGCTTTTCGTTCATGCAGTTCAGCTTTAAGGATAAGTAGCTGTTCCCAACCTCTCTAATGAAGTGCTATTGTTCATCACGATGATTGGAGGCAGCATAGGCCTATCCATATCTTGCATTTTCCTGATGACTATAATTTATACCTTTCTCAAGTAAGTATTTTGATGACGTCGCATGAAAAAATGTAGAAATGTCGGATATCGCCACTCTAGATCTCGCCAGACTTAAGTTTGGGCTGACATGAACCCGTCAAAACATCAGTCCCGGGCCTGTTTAAGATTGGGATCTCACAACATGCCCCCACTTTACTGCAAACTGAGTTCATCAGAACTGCTTTCAAATTTGGGTCATTACGTTGGAAATATCCCTGAATAAAATTGGAAGAGTTAACTTCAAAATGAAGATAACGATAGGACCCCCGCCCATTGTTCTATTTGAAGAAATGAGCGATGGCCCTTATCATAACTTTTGTTTCTAATTTGGCAAAAATCAAGGAACCCTCTTAATGGTACATGTATTTAACAATTTTTATTGGTTTTGGTGGTTTTGATCTTTATCAGTTTTTTAATGATCTTTAAGAAAGTACATGTATCTGACTGTGTATCTTGTTCATTATTGTTTTTTCTTCACATTTGTTCGGTTTTTAACTATTTATCTGCTTTTTATCTGCTACATGATTTCGAAACCAACGACTCTCTGTCTTCCTGGGCCGAAAGTAGGGCGCACCCTGCCTGAACCTTGGCTTTGACCGAGGTTTTCCATGAGGTTTCCCGCCGTCTGTGCCCCCTCTTTTCGATAATTCTGGATCCGCCTCTGTCTTGTTCACTTTCAATGCCATCTTCAGCATTTCCGCCAATTCCTTAGCAATTGGTCTCTTCCCCGGATCCCTGTCTTGACATAATCTTGCGATATGTCCGATTCGGAAGTCAAACGCGTTATTAATTATCTCAAGGATGTAGCCCAATCCGAAGATATCTGATGCGAATGAGGCATGGCCACCTGAATACACCTCCGGAGCAATATGATCGAACCTTACGGCGAAAAGTTTGCGGTCTTCCTTTGGGATGCTGATTTTGTATACTGGGTCCGTGACGTGTCCCGACAGGTCGAAATCGACGAAATATGGATCGTAGCGTCCGTTCTCGTAATTCAGCAACAAGTTGTCCAATTCGAAATCATTCTGGATTATGCGTCGTTCATGAATCTTAGCGAATCCGCTTGCGAGTTTGTAACATATTCTCCGCCAATCATTTTCAGGAAGGAGCGTTGCCTTGCTTTGTTGATGTCTCTCCGTTTCCTGCTTGCAAATCTCGTACAATCGACTTTTATAGCCGTGCAGGTTCGGACTCCCTATGTGCTCGAACACGAGTCCAACTCTCATGTAGATTTCGTTTGCCTTCACGACGGTGAGCCCGAGGAATCTTGGCGTGCATCCAGTGCTGGCGAGACGTTGCGAAACGACCACCTCCTTTGATAAATTAGTCCATTCGGTCTTGCCCAGTTTGAAGAGTTTGATCACGACCAATCGTTGGTCGTCCATCACACCAGACCGTTCATCATCCATGACGCCCAGAAAGACATCTCCGAAAACACCGTGTCCAATCTTTATCGGAATATTTGTATCTGTGTACTTGGCATATCGTACCACGCTCCCCGTCAGGAAGGTATGCGTCCAGTTGGTCCTGTCAGCTTGTCGAAGGCCTTTGTACATCGTCTTTCGAAGTTGCTGCCGAAATTTCTTGTACCGTTCTTCAGCGTAAGGCATTATCTTGGGTGGAGACTGGGCCAGTTCTTCTGGAGGTGGATACCCATATTCGTTTTTCAGGTTTTCAAGTTTCACTCCAAGTTGCTCCGCCGGTTTATCATTCTCATCCAGTGAAGGCGGCAGCTTGGGACCAGTTCGTTCCTCTGCTTGTGTCCTTATCATTCTCCGTACCGATGGTTTGTTTACCCTGGGCTTAGAGAGAGCAATGGCATTTTGATATTGAATCAATTCAGCGATTTCATCCGGCCTGTTACTCCGTTCATTGTCGACTTTCTCTGGCTGAGGACTTGCCTCCGATCTGTGGACATCGTTGATGTTCCTGACAGTTACGTCGTCAGCGGGCTCCTCGTCTTTGTTGCCTTGTGTTTTGATCTGGCCAGGACTGGTTTCCACTCGTGACTTCTGATTGGTCATTCCACTACAAGCTTGACTCGCACTCTCATCCTTTGCGATGTCTTTCTCTGTACAATTGTCAGTCTTGGTGATATCGGGCTTATCCTTGTCTTTCTCTGTACAATTGTCAGTATTGGTGATATCGGGCTTATCCTTGTCTTTTTCTGTAGAATTGTCAGTCTTGGTGGTATCGGGCTTTTCCTTGTCTTTATCTGTAGAATTGTCAGTCTTGGTGGTATCGGGCTTGTCCTTGTCTTTATGTGTAGAATTGTCAGTCTTGGTGGTATCAGGCTTGTCATTCTGTTTATCTGTGGTATTGCCAATCTTGGTGGTATCGGGCTTGTCATTGTTGGAGTTGATGTCTTTATCTGTAGTATTTTCAGTCTTGTTGGTACATGTATCGGGCTTGTCATTATCGGTGATGATGTCTTTGATTGTAGTATTTTCAGTCTTGTTGGTAAGGGCATGGAAGTCGCCGTTCCGATCGTATTCAGAAACTTGGATGATATTGATATAGGTCTTTCCAGATCGTGTGCTGCAGAAACCTGTAAGCAGAAGTAAAATAGTTAAAGTCGGCTCGCTGACAAAATGCATGACCAAACAAAGGTAATAAAGAATTCGATTCAATAGTTTTGACAGGTTGATAAGGAGCCACGGTGGTGTAGTGGTTCGGGCCTCCGACTAGCGGTCAGAGGATCCCGGGTTCGAATCCCGCTGCTGGCGTGAGACTTTGGGCAGGTCTCTTTGCCTTACTGGCCTCTCTTCACCCAGGGCCGACCGAATCGAAACTCCGATAGCACTAACAGTGCCTAACAGAGAGTTATGCAATGCCTTTTACCATTACAGAGTTTCTCTGTTAGGCCATGTTAGTGCGATCGGAGTTTTGATTCGGTCGGCCCAGGGGTAGCGAGCATAAAGGGGTCGTAACCCTACGTCTGGCCTAAGCCAGGCGTAGTGCTCGTTGTGGCCCTTGCACTACGCCTGGTTTAGGCCTGACGTAGGGTTACGACCTCTTTATGCTCGCTACCCCAGGTGTATAAATGAGTACCGGTCGGAAATGCTCAGTTGTAGCGCTGAATGAGCAGCTCATCTGAGTTCTTCTGAAAGGTTTCAGGATAGACTGGGGTTAAAGTGTGAAGTCGGATGACACCTCTACCGTTGTTGATATCAGACTATAAACCCAAACTTTAACTTTAACTTTATATGTTTTTCTGCCAGGCAAGGGGTAAACATCTCGTAGAGGGGGAGCAGAGTTGCACATCAACATGAATTCATCGCTTTCAGATAGATTTAGTATATAGCTTCCCAAAGGAATTTCCAATCAACTGATTACAGCAAAAAATTTATCGAGAAATTAAGGTACGAGGGAATATTCTGCCCACCGTCAGATGGAATAACATCGCCCCTGTCGTTGTATGAGTTGTCATATCTAGTATCATCATCAGTCTTGTATTCATCGTCATCGTCACTGTCTGTGTCAGTTTCGGTGCAGTCGCTATCCGTGTTGTCATCAATTTGTCGAACAGGGCACTCTGCCGGTCGGGGCACCTGATGTTGATCAGCACGGTGTTCCAAGTCAAGCGTTTGGTCCGTGGGTTCTGGGCTCACTTTGTTGTGGCGTCGAAAAACTGAAAAGGCTGGTGGTATTTACCCGGCAGCCGGGTACGCAGTGGCGAAAAAACGTCTTATTTGCCCGGCCGCCGGTTACGCACTGAGGAAAAATATGTCTTGCTTGCCCGGCTGCCGTTTACGCAATGAGGAAATCCGTCTTGCTTACCCGGCTGCCGGTCACGGAGTGACAGCTTTTGTCTTTATTTTAACGGCAATTGCCGGGTAAAGAATAAACCGGTATCCAGTTCCACCGTGCAGCACGTTAGGAACTGGTGTCGGGGTCTCGAAACCGGAAGTGTGGTCGGAATTCCTACCAGGCAGGATGCGCGCGCATCAGTTAGCAGACCTGTATATCATGCCTACATCGTGTACATCTGTGTGCAGCGCTCTAACGATAAGCTACAGGAGTCGAAATGAGATAGCAGGGTGGTTTCTTCAACGGACTATCCCCAGGATGTTTAGCTAATGACACAAAACATCGCTGGGATAGGTCACTGAGTGTTTATCTCGCTGACATTCGTTGCACTACCTCGCTGAATGTTCGAAGCGAGAAATGTTCGACGCCAGACGCCATCTTGGAAACTTGGCTTCTTTGGGGAATACCTGCCGCCGATACGTCATCAGAGAAGATTCGTATTCTGATTGGACGTATTCCGACGAATCACAGCCAGAATCAAGAGGGCGACAGTAGTCTCTTAAATCGTCAGATGTAGAGACTACTCTGTGGTCTAGGTAAAGAACGCATAAAATTTTCCTTCGGTAACCGGCTGCGGGTCAGTATAAACATGGAACGTAAAACTGGCGCATGTGGCTTGCCGGGTGTAAAAGTAATAATATTCCTTATCACGGCATTAGTTACATGTACTTATTCGTTAGACACATTCTGGCTGACTTTGGGAATCTGAAGGAAGTATTCCTCGAAAACGGATTTTCGGCAAATAAAAATGACCCGATACTACTGATTTGAAGTGTCTCATTAGGATCTGCCAATGAAATCTTTGTCCCAAATAAATGGCGTCGCCTCTCCGGCCGCCATTTTCCCGCTAATGTGAATAAAGTCCCATCAAAAACAGAGGAATCCGGCAACCGTCGGTGAAACAGCAGCCGGTTAAACAAAGGATTTTTTGTCCACCCACTGCTTGACCGGCAGCCGGCTGAATACGACTGGCAGCCGGGTAAATAGTCACTTCGAACTGAACAATGTATGAACTGATGCTGCTGACCAATGGTCTTCTCCTTAAAGGGATGCAGGGTCTCACTGGTGGAGTTCCTTTTGATAGGAAGGAATATTTCAAATTTAAGCTGAAGGAGGTCATTCACACTGACGGACACTTATTTTTGGTCACTTACCTCTCAAAGACCGCCCTATTCTTTTCCTAAATCCTCCTATACAGCAACTAGCAGTAGCACTAGTACATGTATCACTAGGTAATTCATCACCAAAGCCTCTGGGAGTCACAGGAACTTGCTGTAAAGAGACAGTCGTGTAAGTTCGCTCTACAGCACAGAAACTAAAGGCCTGTTTCCACTAGACCGGTTTCCGCAGCGGTTTTGCGGCGCCGGGGCGGTTTTCACAGGCATTGGGACAATAAACGCGCCATGTATTGTTAAACCATCGTATAAATATCCAAAACCCTGTGAAATCGTAAAACGCAATGCGGGAAACCGGTCTATAGTGGAAACAGCCTTGGTCACAGCGTCAGCGTCAGCGTCGCAAGGAAACCAAACTTTTGGAACTGCCCATTGAGAGCTAACTCGCACGAGAAAACCCGAACGTGCAGCGGCGCCTTTTGGCTGGGCCTAGCGCCACCAAGGCGGCTCAAGAAACTTGAGCCGTCCGTAGTCTCACGAACTTCATCTAAGGCTAAAGGTCGACAGGTCGGTTATACTGTATTGTTAGGTAGGGTCTCGAGTCCTCGTCAAATTCTATGCAGCTTAAAGATGGATGAAAGAGAAAATGATATATTTCGATAGGCCTAAAGATAATGGACTAAACTCGCACAACAGGGTTTTTTACCTCGCTCCTCTTCATCCACTTTGTGTGCGAGTGTATGAAGACGAACGAGACCAAAGTCCTGCTGTGGGAGGATGTAACACAACGACTTGCCCTGCACAGGTTCCACAAACATGGCCTCAGGATGCGAAGATTTGCAAAAACCCTGCGAAAGCAACAAGCGCTGGAAATCTCGGTCCGTAACTTCGATTTCCGCCCGACATAATCGGATTTCACAAAGTTTTCAATCAAAAAATATGCTCGAATTCAGTTTTTGTTGCAAGTTTTGAAAAATGCAAACAGAAATGACGCTGTTGCTACGCGCTGGTCTCGTGGCCGTTGCGAAGCTGCGTCGTGACGTCACAGCCATAGTGACGTCATCATGATATCATTTTCAGTGACTGTCCCGCAGGCCGCGTCCCATCCATAAAACTTGAGAGGGATACTGGGGGAGGGGGGCAAGTAATACAAATGCATTTTGAAGAAGAGGTGGCAAAACGCTCAAAATCAGGGCCAAAAAATAATAGCCAAGGCCTAATTTCGTGGCATGCGGGGAGGCGCACCGCTTCCTCAATCCGCCTCTGTCATAAGGCCTATCACTTTTTGTTTCAGTTAACCCGTACGATTTAAACATTGCCTCGCTGATGACACGTTATATTAGGGATGGGTAACCAAGAGCCCTCTGTCATTTCAGTCATCCACTCAGAGCAGGTCTCTGATTTTGACTCGGGAGGCCTTGCTGGGAAATGCAGGCCGGATAAAACTGCCGTTCGTGACGAAAAAAGACCTGACATGGAACACACGTGTGTCAGGGAATTTCGGGGGCAAAACCGAAAGAGGGTTATAAAATCATCGGGCAAAAAAGGAGGAAATCGGCATTTTTCAGTTTACTCACCCGACGACTTCGTTTGCTCCTGAATGGGTTCCAGAAACTCGGCCTTTGGATGCGAAGATTCTCAAAAAATGCTTCCAAAGCAACAAGGGCGGGAAATCTCAGCCCGTGACTTCGATTTCCACCCGACATTTGCCCGACATGGTTGAATTTTATGAAAATTTTCTCACAAAAATTCGCTCGAATTCTTTCACGCTGCAGAGTATTGAAAATTGCAAACAAATATGACGTAGTTGCTAGGAGTTGGTCTCGTTGTGACGCAGCGAAAATCGTGACGTCACTGCAAATGACGTCATCTTAAAGTCCACGCACCGACTTCGGGTCTCATCGACCAGTTTTCCACAGAAATCCCTATTTGGCCTGATTCTGTCTGGAAACATACGCAATACCGAAAATATGATATTATGGGAAAATACAATGAATTTACCCAGGCAAACCTTATATTTTTGAGAAGCTCGGAATGTGTTCTCCTTAAAAAATGGCATTTTTGGTGGGTTGCTCGAAAATAAGAACTTTCCTGTTGCGTAAGAAGGAATGATACCGACATCAGAAATATTGACTGTAGATTCATGAAAAATCACAAAATTGGCCCATTTTTGGCCACTTAAAACCACATTTGTCTGCATTTCAATTCATAAATGCTTTCCACCAGTGCAAAGAGGTATTGATACTCTATCTAAGTCCATATAAAAATAGGAGGTCAACACGTTCATTTTTTAAAAATTTTGATGGATATTTTTTTCAACAGAATTTCCTCTTTTCCACCTCGGCCGAGGAAATTCGCAGCAGTGAGAGGTACCGTGTCGTTCCATGGATGAATCACCAAATATCGCTACTCACATTCAATTTATGTTGGGTAAAATAGTTTCTCTATCGCTTCTTCTACAAAATAATACATTTCATTATACAATAGCCCTAACGGGCTCACATCTGCACCATTAGAGGGTAGAATCTCGTAGTATTAAAGAATTATTCTGCTGGAGGAACGAACCCGGAATTATGAAAACTGGTCGATGAGACCTCGATTCCGACTCGAGGGTCGAGTTCGGGTTGGTCGCGTTGTGACGTCATGCCCAGTGTGCGCATGTGGAGTGAGGGTTACACTCGAACTCGACGCAAAGGACCCGGAACGCCGGGCAGCGGCCAGATTGCGAAGCTGCTAACGTCTCAGGTGGGCCAACTCTGAATTCCGCCTCATATAAGGAACTAGCAAAGTACCCGTCAAATGACGGGTGATTTGATACCTACCTGAAGGTTAGTTGCGGAAGGAACTATTTTGCTGTGGACGGGGATTTTCAAGTCGGATTTTCCTACTCGTGAGCACCCCACGTAGGGCCTAGCTGTCCATGCAAGAAGCATGGTGATTCTAGGCCTGCCAAGGACATGGTCTGTCCTTCTGACTTGTTTATTGACATTGTAAAGTCTGGCAA
>NMRB01000222.1:325023-511706 GCA_002633025.1 Notospermus geniculatus | reverse complement strand
TTGAGGTCAAGTTTTACATAATCTTTGTTGTCAATGTTCAATTTGATGCTTCCTGTCACGTGAACAAAATGGGTGAACTTCACATAATCACGGCAAAGTTTGGAGACATTTCGAACAAGAAGTTTCTGGAGGACAGTGGAGAGGTTGGGTTGAGAAACTACATGGTGGCTGGCTCCAGAATTCTGGGTTGTCACTTGAGGTATGTGGAGATCCATCTGAAATAACAATAATGTCAATATAATTATACAAAATACATCCCATGAATAAACATAGCCTATGGCCTGCACGGCAGGCACTGCGCTAGTAGGCCTAGTACACTATAGAGTGTAGTGTAGGCCTACTGTCATGACTGTGGGCCTATGGTGTAGTGTAGGAGAGGCGTGCATTGGATGTTTGTTCATCAGCGCAGCGCAGGGACATCGCGTCGCGACAGACACTAGACAGGGTCGCATGGTCGAAGTGAGAAATTGACCGCAATTTACGTGCCCTAAGTGCTTAAATTATCATCAACTATGATTACTTAGAAGTTAAATATGTGTATTTACCTTAGAAGGGTTTAAAGTGAAAATCGAGAGACCAAGATTGGTGCTATTTGATTACTTAAAAACATAAAACAAGGAAAAAGTAGATTATCGTAGCGGCAGCCATTGATACTCGGGAGCATGCGTACTGTGCTTTTGTCGGTGCTATCACTGGTGACGATAGGTGGCAGCAGCTGACGGTGAGGCCCAAATTCAGTCTCCAGCAGCACAGGCATGTGTTCCCGGCCGATTTGTGTTCTTGCGTGGAGAGTGGCCTTAAAAGCACCGTCAGCTGCTGCCACCTAGCGCCTAGTGTTCACACTATCATTTCAGTGCATTTGCACGCAAATTCAAATTCAAATTCAAATTCAAATGAAGTTTATTGAAACCGCATAAATGTGTACATTTATATGGGTGGAAAGGTACAATAAACAGTGCTGGTGATGATAGGCTGAAGTAAGCAGAAGAAGGGAGTTCAATAGGCAGGGATCTATCTTAGGAACTGTACCCTGCCTACTAGAGTGCAAAGGGATAGTGCATAAATATNCAGGGCGAAAACAACGTATTTCAGTAAACGTAATGGCATCTGAATGGCAGCTGAAAGCTTACCTTTCAGCGTCTTTACACATGATGTAAAGGTGACTTTAAACTACAGCTTAAAGACGCTTAATGGCTGGTTCCTTTCCGTCACCTTTACACCTCATTTAAAGGCATATTAAAGGTGTATTTACACTACCTATACACAGTTAGCGTAAAATACATCATATTTCAGAGTTGCTTAAAGCACACTTAAAGTGGCTTTCATTCGAAATTTAAGCCCCCTTTCCACCTACTTGTGGCCTTTCAGCACTACTTAAAGAAATCTTTAAATTTATCAATAATTGCCCTTTCAGCATTATTTACTGGTCTCCTGAAAGGAATCCTAGGTTTGCCTGAAAATTATTTCCTGCCGAAGTTAGCCCTGTATCGCTTGAATTGAATCCTCTTGTTGGCAGACAGAGAGAGAGAGCAGTCTGTTTGAACAGTGAGACTTTATCAAGAAGAAAACAAAATTTGATTTTATTCTTGAAGACAATTACTTTTTATTAAACATGAAGATCACCTTTACCATGTTTCCAAAAGTAAAACACATGACGTCATGGATATACCGGGGTACTTAGGCTTGTGAACGTCCATAAAATGCTTGCCTGATACATACAACCTTTTTCACAATTTACAAAAAAAATGCAGACAGTACGTTTTACAGTAGTACACGTAAGCACTTTCTGAAATCAATAGAGTGTGGCTTTAACACACGCAGGCCAATTGCATGGAGGCCTTCCAGTTCATTATTATTCGATACATTGAACATTTCAAATGTGCCACGATTTGTTCCACATGAGAGTATATCTCGATCATATTTCTGCATAAAATTTTTTGATATATCGTAATGTAATACATCAATCAGAAAAAAATACATTAAAAATTTAAAAAATGTAAATGATATGTAACTCTTTGGGATTTTTATCGGGGATTTGATAGAGGGGAACTTTCTACAGATTTTCGGCATTATTTCATCACAACATGTCAAGTGGTTGCTTTGATATTCGAGATTATCAAACTTTTCAGCAAAACTGGAAATTCTCAAAGTATGTTTTGAATAATCTCAAATTCTCTCAGCAACGTACCACTCAACCGAAATAGATGAAACAATGTCCAAAATCCTTAGAAAGCTCACCCCTATCAAGGTATGCCTATGGTATCACTAGGAGAAATCACCCGCATCACAGTTATAGCGGACCAATACATCAAGGTATGCCTGTGATATTAGGAGAAATCACCCGCACATTTTGCCAAAAGATGGCATCACAGTTACAGCGGACCAATACATCAAGGTATCCCTATGATATTAGGGACCATCTCAAAATTGGTTGATGCCGCAAAAGACTAACCTTGGTTAGTCTCTCTCTTGACCCCCTCCCCCCCCCTTTGAGAGACTTTACTTCAGAGGTTAATTGGCATCAAAACCTCTGAAAAAAGTATATGGGTGATGCCAAACAAGGCCAAAAGACTAACCGGCCACATCAAAATCCTTGACCCCCTCCCCCTCCCTTTTGCGGCATCAACCAATTTTGAGATGGTCCCTTAGGAGAAATCACCGGCGCATTTTGCCAAAAGATGGCATCACAGTTACAGCGGACCAATACATCAAGGTATCCCTGTGATATTAGGAGAAATCACCCGCACATTTTGCCAAAAGATGGCACCACAGTTATATGGGCGGTTTAACCCGCATTTTAAAGACGTTGGCAAAACAACACTTTTCAAAGACATATTGTTCAAAAATAAGACGTCTTGTGGCACCTTTCAAAGACCTTGCAGTTTTAAGACAAAGACTGTCATACTTTTCAAAGACGTAGTTCCAAATTAAGATGTTGGGTGGCGCTTTTTAAAGACATCGCAATTCAAAGACAAGACATTCATACTTTTCAAAGACGTTTTCAAATTAAGACGTTGGGTGGCGCCTCATTACATCTTCAGTCTCGCGCAATTCAATAAAATCTTGCATGCTTGATTAGATGAACTTGCGCGAGACTGAGGCTGTAATGAGGCGCCACCCAACGTCTTAATTTGAAAACGTCTTTGAAAAGAATGAACGACTTGTCTTTGAATTGCGATGTCTTTAAAAAGCGCAACCAAATGTCTTAATTTGGAACTACGTCTTTGAAAAGGCGCCACCCAACGTCTTATTTTTGAACTATATGTCTTAGAAAAGTGTCTCAACGTCTTAAAAATCTTAAAAATGCGGGTTTAACCGCCGATACAGTTACAGCAGACCAATACATCAATGTATGCCTATGGTACATGTATCACTAGGAGAAATCA
This sequence comes from Notospermus geniculatus, assembly GCA_002633025.1. Taxonomy (NCBI): domain Eukaryota; kingdom Metazoa; phylum Nemertea; class Pilidiophora; order Heteronemertea; family Lineidae; genus Notospermus; species Notospermus geniculatus. The sequence continues at coordinate 508,320 of NMRB01000222.1, read as the reverse complement.
CCCGCACGTATTGCCAAAAGATGGCATCACAGTTATAGCGGACCAATACAAAGGAGAACCAACTGAACATAGAACGAATGAGTACGCTACATGCACTGAATTGGGCTGTAGTCACGCCTATTGGTCAATTCACTGACAGGTCCTATTATGTCCATTATTCCTGATCCGGTGCAGCAGGGAGGCGTACTGCCCATGCAGGGGCATTTTCTGGCACGGGACGAGTGGACTCTTCATCGACTCTTTTTCTTGTAACTAGCAGTCTCTTTTGCCTTTCAGATAGGGATTTTCGATAAGATTTCTTCAACTTTTTTTTCAATTCGCGCATCTTCTTTCTCTCCCATGGAAGTTTCTTGACCTTGAAGAAGGTTTCCTCATTGCCATCTTCATCCATTTCCATGGCGCTCTCTTCTGAGCTCATCAGCTCGGGCCTCAAAATCTCCTGGGCCTGCTTCTTGGCCTCTTCGGTCCAGTCTTTGGCGTATGCGGCCCCCTTTCTAAGATTCTCACATTTCTGAAAAGAATGACAAGCATTAGAAAAAGAATCACTTTGAGATCATGTTAGAGCAATGTCCATACTGTACATATTTTTGTAAAAGACTGATCCTTTCTTAAGTTCCTCATTGCACATCTCTGAAATGAAATTGACTCTGAGTCATGTTTATAACATTAAGCAGCCACCCTTCTGCCTCTAGCTGTTCTTAGTGTCTCACATGCATGGAAAGAGGAGACCATAAATCGACATTCTGTCGACAATCCGCAAACTCACTTCCGTCCGAAAGTCCTTATTTGCGATTGGTTGATTTACATGTGTAGTGTGGACATAAAGGGGCTGGGCAGAAATGAAGGGTTGTTACAAGTTCGGCATAACTCTGAAACTACTGTTTCGATTTGCTTGAAACTTGCACAGATGATGCTTTATACTGAATGATTAACAATGACACAAAAACAGTTGCATTGCTCTAAAGTTACTAATTAGGGAGACAATGCCAGATTTGAGAGACCTGGAAAGACGAGGAATAGTCATTATTTCACCGCAGAATTTCACATGGGTCTGTGTCACATAAAATGCCAACAAGTTTGTGTGATATCTGTTGACTATTCGAATTATTTTCTACAAAAAATAGTATTTTAGATTTTTGGTTCACATGCCCTTCCTGTGCAAGTTGAGCATGCTTTTACAAACCCATTCAATCAACTGATGTGAAACTGGCCACGGGCCTGGGAACCAGTGATGTCACCGAAAATGATCCAGGAGCAGAAAATGCACACTTCACATGAATCACCTCAGGTTGGAATGTTGTTGATCAAATGTATTTCCTGTTCATATTGCAAGCATTACAGCATGCCATAATGGTACACTCAGTATATCGCAAACCAAGGGACATGACATGGAATCAACAGTTGAATGGTTGGGCAAATGACCCTGGGTGAATCAGTGGTTCACGGGCCTGTGGTCAGTTTTCACATTGGTTTGAATGGCTTTGTAAAAAGCTTGCTCAACTTGCAGAGGTTATAGGCATTTGAACCGAAATCTAAAACACAATTTTTTGTAGAAAAAAAATCAGTCAGAATTAATGTGGACATTAAATATGAGTTGTGTCCAACATGGCCTGTGACATGCTTTCAAGATCATTTCAATTGCATACCTCTCTTAGTCTGATTTGCCTACGGCATCGTATTTTATGAGCATTCGCTGTGCCCTGCTCCCGTCTCTTTGTGCTGTCCTTCAGTGACTTGAAGTAGACTCGGATGGCCTCTACAATAGACAGTGTTTGAAAAATAAGCCAAAAAGGCCTACATGTACAGTACAATACCAGAAAATGTTGCTTACCGGTACTATATTCCACCGAAAGGAAAGGGCAATGTACAATTCTATGAATCCTGAAAACTGTGGACAGAGGTCACTTCGCATTTAACTTTATAGCATACCTTCAATGAATAAGGAACTGTACGCTTCATGACACACATCTTTGACAGCCTTGCATATTCTGTCCGTTACTGCCTTGTTATGGGCAGACCCAAACCTGAAAACAATAAGCGAATGTCAACTGGAACGATGCACGACAGGCAGAGCTTCAGTGTACCACAGCACATCTTGAAAAGAACAAAATGTACATTGCAATTTTACTTCTCATTTTGCAGTAAGATGGCATCTAAATACTCCCATCTTTATACATGATGATTGGTGTTGTGCCTGAAGCATGGACAAAATAGGCCTACATGTAGAGCACGACACTATCAGTATGCGAGATGATCCAGCAAAATGCAACTCCGTGTTTAGCACGCAGCGCGCTTACACGGTTTGCCGAGTTTTATCACAGACGCAATTAACTGGGCTCTGCGTTGCATTTGTTTGGCCATCTAGCATGCAAGTGTTTGTGTTTAACTCAGTCATGGGACATCTAGCTGCATGTATTTTCTACACATATCACTGCTTGGCATGAGAATCACGGTACATGGCAGATCATGCATTTAGTGTGCAGGAAAGATGAAGAAGGGGCTGATCTTCACGAAAGTAAGGACGACTGAGACCACAGCAGATGCAACCCCACACGTTTAGCACCACAGCACGCTCACGGTTTTCAGAGTTATCAAAGATGCAAAATTCAACCGTTATATGGCATGCTATTTTTTACAAGGTGCACATGTACGAATTGGCACATCTGAGCAAGAACAAAACATACATGTACATGTACCATGTAATTTTGCTTCTCATTTTGCAAATTTTCTAGGGCAGCTAAACATTAGTATTCCTGTCCCCATCTACCTTGGATGTTGGTGTTGTACATTGTGCCCGAAGAAACCATATTTCATGGACCAAAAAGACCACAAACCTACATATGCAAGATGATCCAGCAAAATGCAACTCCGCGTTTAAACAGTGTATTATTTTCTTTGGGATTTATCATTTAGTGGGATTCAGCGTTGTAATTCAATATTTGACCTTGGTCTGTGTACTGTATTTACGATTACCGAACGGAGTCAAAATCCCCAATACAAATACTCTAAAAATACGCCTCAAGAGGCTTTGTTCACACCTCCACCAGCAGGCTATAATTAGCACGGGCTGGTGTGCGGTCAGGCGAATCGACCCCGGTAATATTAGATATCACCCTGGTCGGAGTGCTGTCCCGCTGATCGACCACAGTAATATGGGATATTACTCCGGTTGGAATTCTGGCTATTTGAGTGACCAGAGTAATATCAGAAATATATTCTGGTAATATCGGATATTACTCCGGTTGGAATTCCTGCTGTCTGACCGACCGTGGTCAGTATGGGATGNAATCCCACTAAATGATAAATCCCAAAGAAAATAATACACTGTTTTTAGCACACAGCGCGCTTACACAGTTTGCCGAGTTTTATCACAGACGCAATTAACTGGGCTCTGCGTTGCATTCGTTTGGACATCTAGCATGTGAGTGTTTGTATTTCTCAGTCATGGGACATGGCCAACTTCTACATGTACACATCACTTTTTGGGAGGAGAACGGTAATGGCAGATCATGCATTATTAAATTAGTGTGCAGGCAAGTAAATTAAAGAATGGGCTGCACCTTCACCAAGTAGAAAGTTATAAGGATGAAAGAGATGAGACAATCCAGTATGCGAGATGATCCAGCAAAATGCAACTCCGCGTTTAGACACCAACATACAAGTGAATCTGAAGTAAAAGCAATTGCTCGTTTTTATTTTATTCATACCCAATGTCAGAGACAATCCAGCATTTAGCAAGCAGCGCCCTTGTTACATGGTTTGCTAAGCTTTATCACACAGATGCGATTAACTCGACTCTGCATTGTAATTCACCAATTTGTTAATATGTTTGGAGATTCTAAACGCCAAATGTGCAGTGCTTTTACTGGAGTATATTATCACGGGACGATGTCAATTTTGACTTCAGTTAAGTTGCGGAGTCATAGTTGACATACTTTGAGTCGCCTTTCCCATGTATTCTTCCAGGATTGGAAGGTACATTGTATGACCCAACACCAGATTTGTGCAGCCTACTTGCCTTTCATCAAACTTGAATCCCTCGAAGTCATCTTTCTTCAACAGTTCATTATACAGATCTCTTGTCTTTCTCTGGAAAAAATATAATGGGTATACATGTTACAATGTAGGTTTAAGGCTATGTTCTATTTTCTGTACAATAATAGGGCCGTTTAGACGACATGCAAAAATCCACATACGATCCGATCGAATCCGATTGTGGTTGAAAACCCTTGCGTGTAAACGCTACCCAATGCGGTCCAATGTGGATTTTGGTCTGGATTGGACCACATTCGACCACATTCAAATCTCGTCTAAATGCAAATAAGACCCGATGAGGTCGATCGGATCCAATCGGATTGAATCTGAATGTGGTTTTTTGGCTTGTCGTCTAAACGGCCCTATTATTAATGCTCTACCGGTACTGGCGGAAGTAATTCCTATCTTGTACCTACATGTACATGTAGGTGTAAAACTGAAAGGAAAGAATGTCCACAGGAAGAAACTGTCCCAGGAACAAAAGATCAGTACATTCTAATCTCTGGTGGTTGGTTTCTATTCTGCAGCCATGCACCTTAATCCGTCATTGAACAACAGAAGCGGACACTTTTTACAGGGGAACATTCTTTGCTGTTACAGTACACCGGTACGCATGCATATCACTGTACAACGACAGTGGGCCGACACGACGATGAATCACGGTTCGTACAGCCCTGAGACTAAAATTTGCATGGCTTTTCCACATTTTTCCAAGGGATATTTTCCAGATTTCCATGGCTGTTTTTCGGGAATTTTGATGCAGGACAGCACCTTTACTTGACATTCAAATTTCACGCATCTTCCATTCAAGCCATTGCCCAAGTGTGACATCGACCAGTGTTGCCGTATGTCAGAGTTTCCCATTATTGTGTGGACAACACTGGCTTAGATCTACAATGATTGGAATTTTAACTGAACTTAAACCATGCCGACACCAGGTTGGCAAATCTGTCATAATCATGTAGGGCCTAGCTAATGAATGGGATTTAAATCAGACAAAACGTAACTAGTGAAACTAGTGAAAGACAGCTTGGGAAGAGGGTTTATTCAAGACTTACATGTACATGTAGCAACTGGCCCCAAAAATATGCGGACATGGCCGAACACTGCGGACATCGGAATAGGAGCAGTCAGCCGCGCATATTGCTACCAGATGGCAGCACAGTCTTAGCGGACCAAATGTACAGGAAATCTATTATGATCGCTGCTCGATCGATAATGACTGGGTCCGCAAGATGCATTGAATTAGGCCCTAGTGACACCTAGTGGTCAACTCGCTGACAGCTCCTATTGGCGACATCTGTGTGGTGTTAGTCAAACCCCAATAAAATACACAGTTTTTCAACACTTGCAATGCATGCAGATTTCCATGATCCCTTTGAAAATCGTCTCAAAATTCCAAGACAACCCAGTCTGGAAACAACAAGTCCAAATTTCCAAAACTTTCCAGGATTTATAGGGCAAGCAAAAAATCTTTAGTTTATCGTCAGACTCCGCCCACGCCAATTTTCAGCGCCGTGCAAAATTTATTTTATTTTTAACCAGTTTGAATTTCACGCCGTGCCACGTATCACAGCGCCACCCAGCGGTAGATCTGTAATTGTAAACAACAGTTTCCAAGCATGCTCTTCATTCTCAGAACCACTTGGACGAAACTAAATTTTTTTGCTTGCCCATATAATGACCTGTACCAACCCTGTAACAATGCAATGTAAAACAATATCCAAAATAGAATTGATGCACAAAAAAATAATGGTACTTTTAAGTCTTCTCCACCAAATCTTGCATTTTCGACCCAAACTGGGGTACCGGTATGAAATATTAAATTGCAGGGTAAATTTTGTCAAGTTGGGGGTCATATTTTTTATAATAGGATTGATCTATTATGTACACCGGTATTATTTCCTTGGAAATACACATGGTCGCGTTTATTCATTATTTTAATACCATTCAATTTCAATGGCAGCATTCAACGTTAGACTGTGCAATAAAAATATAATGCGGTCGCGGAGTTATGCTGGATTGGGGGCGGTTTTATAGGCCTACATGTAGGCCTACAATACATTATAACCTCAGGATTTGCCTTAAATAAATGAAAGGAATGCCCGAATACAAATCCCGGGAAGGGATGTCTCCGTGGATTCATTCATGATTGAAAACATGAAACCAACATCATGCCCATGTAATATGATAATAGCAAAATGGGCCGGATATGAAGCCAATCCGGCATGGGCCTAATTCCGCGACCACAGTAGAGTAGTCTAGTATAGTGTTACCGGTAGGCTAGGCCCTACATTACAAGAATTTAATCGACCGTTGTAATAAAAATTGCAGGTCCGTAGGCCTAGCCCAAGCCCCCCGCCAGGGTTTCTGCCAGAAATATTTTTGAGGGTATGCAGTTCTTCAAAATCAGCAAAAAACCCCATGAAATCAAAGAAAATGGCCCTTTTCTGCTCCTTTGAGGGTAATCACAGCGTACCCTGCGTACCCTCTGGCGGAAACACTGCCCGCTCAGGGGTCAACCATACCGCATGCTCGTTCCAATTTTCCCAGCAAAAAGGGGTCATTTTCGGCACTGTTTTGGACAAAATTCCCGAAAAACACTACCGGTAGGGAAAATATCTGGGTTCCTTAGAACCATTTAGGTGGTCTANGTTTACAAAGGTTTTAAACACCACTTTAGCTACCGCCCAGACCCCCGTCTGACCTCCCCAAGAAAATGTCTAAAAATAGATTTAGAAATCGCCGAAATTTGTACCTTTCCTGACGTTTGTTCGTACTGCCCAACCAATCAGGTCGACAGCTAAGGATAGACTATCACCAGACGCAATATGACGTTCAAACACCGCAAAATAAGGCCGTAAACGTCAAGTAAAGCTTGATTACGTCATGCAAATGGCTTGGAAAACTGGTGTGAAAATAGGGGTCCATATGGCCGCAGCTAGCGCTCCAAGCGGCTCCATAGCGAACCAAAAATTGCAGGTCCGTAGGCCTAGCCCAAGCCCCCCGCTCAGGGGTCAACCATACCGCATGCTCGTTCCAATTTTCCCAGCAAAAAGAAAGGGGTCATTTTCGGCACTGTTTTGGACAAAATTCCCGAAAAACACTACCGGTAGGGAAAATATCTGGGTTCCTTAGAACCATTTAGGTGGTCTAGCTAATTGGACGAAAAAAAGCCCGCAGAAAGGGGTGGAAATTTAAATTTCCCTTATCCTTCTATAAGGGGGTCCTTTTCAAACTCAGGAACAAGCATACATGTAGGCCTAGGCCTTTTTATGTGTACCGGTACCCTCTAAAATTAAAGTGGGGGGCCCGGGGCCCAGAAGCCCAAGAAGAAGGGACTAGCCTAAGCCTAGGCCTAGGCTAGGCCCCCTACCTAGGCCTAGCCCTATGCAATGGCAATGCTACATGTATGTAGGCCTAGGCCTACTTCATAGCATGAATATAGGCCCCCTACCTAGCATACCTAGCCATAGCTAGCTGCATAGGCGAGGCCTAGCCTAGGCCGCCTAGGCCCCTATAGGCCTATGCATGAATGATAATGAACAGCAGATGAATGATCACGATATGATCATGATGATGATGTTGCGCAGGCCTAGGGTAGGCCTAGGCCTAATTTGAGATTTTAATAGGCCCTGGGCCTGAGGCCTAGGCCTAGGCTAGTAGGTCCTAGGCCTATCATGCTATTACCGGTACCCTACTTACTTTGCAAGGTGTGGGAACTTCCACCGAAGCTCGTTTTCGACGATTTGGACTTGGGGTTGTTGCCTGGTTTTGTTGTGTCAACATGTTCCTTAACTCACGATTTTCTGCACGCTCCTCCTGCAGCGTTTGCAAGATCCGACTATTCTCCTCACGTAGCCGCCGGCTCTCCTCCAAATTCCGTTCAAGCAGAACGACATATTGATCATTCAACTCTACGCCATTTCCTGCCATGACCAGATGATAATATGATGGCAAAATATCAGATTAAAATGACAATAGCAAAGAGTACAATGAGACTTTCGGACGTCGTGTGGTCGTGCACAATGTGACTACCGGGTATGAACTAACACAAAGACGGGACAAAGGAACGCTTGAAAATGGCGGGAAACGGCAAGTATACTCTCGAAAATTTTGCCACATATGTCACTGCATTTAGTAACTATTCCAGTAATTATACAATAAACCTACGATAATTAGAATTAATTTTTTCACTTAATGCCGTTTGTCTTTCGATAGTGGAATAAATTTGCAAGATTTACTGGAAACATTGCAAAAATTAGTCAATGGTATCGAGATTACAATTGGGTCGCAAACCACGATGACCTTGACCTGTAGCGTCACATTCTTCTTTGTGTTGCCGTTCATACATGTCATACACACACCATGCACACAGTGCACAGTGTTTGTCGGCCTTTTCTCTCATTATCGGCAACGAATTGTTCCTCATTTGGCTGTAGAAATGTTTAAAACATCGATTGTCTAATCACGAAAGGTACGTTGAGCAAAATGCATTGAGTAAAACGACCATATCAAGACCTATTTTCGCGATTGGCTGCATGATGATGTGTGCTGTAATCTGTGTAGGCCCCCCTCCCAGTGTGTACTGTACACGTACATGTACTACTGGTAGGCCTACATGCTAGCTGTAGGCCAACCTAGTGTAGTGTGTGGCCTACCTAGCCTAGTACATACAACATACATTGTATTGCATGTATTGTAGGCCTATGTAGTGTATAGACACATTGTTTTCAGGAAATATTAAACCCAGGTAATTTACTATTCACAGTTTTAGCAGTTTTGCAAAGTATGGTAGATTATAGGCCTTATCGCACCTAGCACATGGCTAATCAGCATAAAATCAGCGAAGCGGAAAAGGCCCAACCATCAGCGCCCCCGCAGTACATTCACAATGCATCGCTCTGTGCATGGCCTGCATTTTTTGTAAACAATGGCCAATAAAAGCAACTTCCAAAAGCCGGATGTGCCAAAACTAACTAGCTACGTGGGAGGCGTTATGAAGTGATTCAAATCGGTCAAATATTGACTACCGATCGTTCTCGCGATCGCAAAAAATCGATGGTTAATTCCAAAAGATTAGCACATGTCATGATGTTATCATCATGGTGGCCCTCACGTGTCAGTTATTGATCAATCAGCGTGGGGTTGCACGATAATATGATAATGTTTTGGCGTTGTTTACATGGACTAATCATCGATTTTTGGCGATCGCGAAGACGATCAGTGGTCAATAATTGATCCACTTGAATCACTTTATACCGCCGCCCACGTAGCTAGTTAGTTTAGGCACATCAGGCTTTTGGAAGTGACTTTTATTGGCCAATGTTGACAAAAAATGCACGCCATGCACAGGGCGATGCATTGTGAATGTACTGCGGGGGCGCTGATGGTTGGGCCCTTTCCGCTTCGCCGATATGCTGATTGGCCATGTGCTAGGTGCGATAAGGCCTATGGTAAGGTGTAGGCCTATATTGACTTTAATTCACGTAGTTTTCTGTTAATTTCATTTATTTCGACCTGGTTTTATTTTTCCTGAAAGGATGTGTCTATACCTTCAATAAAATGCACATGTGGACATGCGTAAATGCGTAGATTAATGCTCAAACGGAAAAATATATTTATCATTTTTATCGCCACTCGTCGTGACTCGATCTGGCAATATGACTCAATCGGGACATGCAATCAGTGGCAATTATTGGCAATTGTGACCCAATCGAGCAATATCCCCCAAGTTGGTGATTGTGCCCGATTGGGCCTAAAGTCCTAGCTGGTAGGCCCTAGGCCCTAGCCACTAGAATTGCATGGGCCTAGCCTACCTAAAGTCAAGATATTTCAGCAAGCAAGCAGCTCAGCAGTCATGATGAGCTAATAATTTCGAAAAAAAAAAATTTAAAAAGTTTGAAAATTTGGCTTGCCCTATAAAAAAATTGTGGCCACTAATTTTGCAAACTGTGTGATTGACAGCACCGGGGCTCGAACCCGGATCCCCCGCGTGCAAGGCAATGCGTTCTTCCATCAAGCCAAGTCCGGACATTAGGCTTGAGGGCCTAACACTGCCTACTACAACAACTGTCTGTAGGCCTAAAAAAATTAAATAATTCCACCGGTACTGTAGGCTACATGTAGGCCTAATCCTAATTCTGCTGATATTGGCCTACAATGTGCTGATTTGAAGAGGGCCTACATGTAGCAGAAAGCGGGAGATTTTTGCCATTTTTTTAAAAGAATGCAGAGTGCGTGCTAGGTCTTAAAAAGTCTTAAAAATCTTAAAGGGGCTGGAAGGTGAAGAATCAAAAAGTCCAGTTCTGCGCCTGTAAGAGGGGATAAGAAAGAGTAATGGTTGGAATGTCCATAACAAAAATGAATAGAAAAACACTCCAGTGACCCAGGCTTATCCATTTCTGACTTGACCTTATGATGACGAGTTCAGTAGTTAGGGAATAGGGCTTTATTGACCATCCATGGGGTGGGATCTTTGCCAGTCCTTTCCTTTCAGACTAGGTGAGACCAGGCTAGTGAATCAATGAATGAAAAGGTGACAATAGCCCTGATTGCCAACACCTCTCGTCACAGGCCACTCATGATAAAAATTGACTAACAATGGAATGGACGTGTCCCATTTCCTAGGCCTGACCCACATTGTTTGGTGCTGTGACGTGTGTTATGTCAATGTTATGGTGTGCTGATTATGGCAATAATATTTGGCTCTTCTATCTTTGGTTTACACCCAAAGTGGTGTCTTCTTCAAAGTCCTTTTTTCATTAAAACAAAATATTTTTTTTTATTATTAGGGTTTTAATCCAACGATAAGCCCCTGCTTAAACTGCCTACCCATTCTTGCCAAAATATAACATCGTTTTCACTGATTTTTCTGCAGCTGAAAAATCCATTGTTTAATTTAATTAGGTCATAACCATGCAATTATCCCATGTTACCCAAAAGTGATGTCTCCACCCCACGATGTATCATCCCTGCAAGTTTGAAGTCTGTATGACTTACGGGTGCAGAACTGGACTTTTTGATTTTTCACCTTCCAGCCCCTTTGGCACTTTCATTTTCAAGGCCTTAAAAAGTCTTAAATTTGATAATTTCTGTGGGAAGGTCTTAAAAAGGTCTTAAATTTCATAAGGCAGTTGTAAAAAAAAGTTGGCAGGAGATGCCAGGAAATTGCATCTCTGGGCTTCTAAAAACCAAATTTTTCTGGGGGAGGGCCCAGACCACCCGGCCAAGTACCCGCCTTCTTGGCCGTGTTGATCCCTGTCATTAGGTTTTGCCAGAAATTGCAAGTAACTGTCAGAAACGCTTGAAATTTGGCAGACATGTTACATGTATGAGCGCCAATTCATTGAGAAACGTGTGAAAGAAACTGTGTGTCATCAATCGATTTTTGAAGATTTCGGCATTTTTCTTCAACTGAACAATAGACGGTTTAAAGTGTACTGTTAATCCACCTATTGTTCAGGTGTCGAAAATCGCCAATTTCTCGAAAAATTTATCGATGACACCCAATTTTTTTCTCACCGTAGGGCCCTAGCCCTAGTGAGTTGGCTAGGCCTATCCAAAGCTGGCCCTACGTTTCTTTGCTTCTTCTGCAGATCATTGAATATTGCAAGATGGATAGGCCTACATCTGAACGGAAGGTTCATATCCATTCACAGAAAGCAAAACGAGATGCAAGAAAAAAACTGCGCAAAAAGATTGCTGAGAGAAAAATTCAAAATAAGGATAATCATGAGAGGCAGAAATCTGAGGAAATTTCGGAGCTAAGGAACCAAGTGCATGATGCTAAGATAAAGCTTTTCGGCTTGAAAACACAACTTAGGTCTCGGCAAATACCGTCACGCTCTACTCGGCATCCCCACCCACATTCTGTCGTTCCTATGGACACCTCAACACCCAGCATTAAGAAACCGCCTACATGTAGGCCTACGTTGGGCCAGTCTTATCATACCAAACAATTTGTCTTGTCTACCAAAGCAACCTGTAGGGATCATGATACCCAGTTTTTGTCGAGACTACCGAACACTGTCCAACTCTCTGACAGTGTTTTGCAGTATATGAAAAATGATGCTGACAAAAAAGTAATTCTTGGAAGAGGTTCATTTGGATGTGTGTTCTTAGGCCGTTTGTTGTACCTTAATAAACTAGTTGCTGTGAAAAATTTGATAGCCCCTAATGCACAACAGCTGTTAAAAGAAGCACAAGTGATGCAGTTGTTGTGTGGGCATCCAGCATTCCCATATGTGTATGGGACACTGGAAAATTCGATTGCTATGGAGTTCATTGGAAAACAATCGCAAAATGCGGAAGGAAAAGAAGAATATGTTTCAGTAACATTGTGCACAGTCTTAAGAGAAAGAACATTTGAAGCCTCTGTAGTTTTTGAGCTCTGTAGGGGTTTGGCTGATGGAATAGTGTATATGCATGGCAAGGGGATTTTGCATAATGATCTCAAAGAAAATAACATTCTCATAGCGTTGTATCCAGATCTCGGATACCAAGCCAAAATCACCGACTTTGGGAAAGCAACATTCAAGGATAATCCACGAATATATAATATCATTCCTGGCACCCCAGAGCATGAGGAATATAACAAAAAGTACAGGCATATTGCTCATGAACTGAGGAACATTCCAAATTCAAGACAGAGTGTGGCTTCAGATATTTATTCATATGGCAGAATCCTGAAATCTGTCTGTTATGCATACAAAATTCATGAGCTCCAGTTTTTGGTCAAAATGTGCAAAAACCAGAATCCAGAGTTGAGGCCCAGTGCTGAGAGAGTAGTTACAGAGATGGACAACTTAATGGCTTCTCGGGCTAAGAGTCCCACATGTGTGTATTAGAAAATGTGTCGGCTGGATCCATGCATGTCCAAAATCCAATTGTTGTGTGAGTGACTATACTATTGACAGCATCAGAGTGCATGATAGGACAACATACGTACCGACTGCCTTATACATGTATTATAAACTTACTTGCATACTGAATTTTGTGTATTCATGGAAATTTCAGAGTTGAGTGTGTGAGGCTTGTAAAGATGGGACGTAGAAAGCTGTATCAGTGCCCTGCATGTTCGGTGGAGTATCCTGAACGATCGTACACACGCCACAAACAACAGTTTTATGATTTCAAGAACCACTGTTGGTTGCAACATGAAGGTGGACAGAGGACCAGTACAAACACGCCATCGGTCTTAGGAAAGACAAAGTATAATCCATTTGAAGACATCAGCTCATCATCTTCAGATTCCGAAGCAGGTAGGCGTACAACCATACTTCTTTAGAATTTCTTACTGTTAGTGTCATCCGTCTCTACCCTGTTTTATTCAGCAACTGTGCATAAACATTTCAACCTGCACACGGGTACTGATGTGCTAGTGTAAATGTTAATGTGCCAAGCTCAATTAGCTACATGTTGGCACACTTGCTAAAATACAATATTTCATATCGTGATTCTTTCAGATTTGAATGAACGGCAAAGAAACACTGTGATGCAAATGTTCGAGATGAGACTAAATCAAAGAAATGACGAAAGGGGAGTTGATGATGACATTGGTGTCAATTCCGGTATATCCAGTGATGTGGACAACGCTGACAGGAATGATGATCCATTTGATAGTGATGCTGAAAACGTCTCCATGGTAGGTTCTGCACTAATGTAAGGGTGCTGGGGACTTAACAGAGGTTTTCAACTTTGGGTAACTTGGAAAGTACTACAGCTATCTCGGTGAGAATTTCATGGTTGACATTATGGTCCATATAATTTGGTTATGACATATAAATTTATATGTCATAACCAAATATGCTAATGTGTTACACTGCACATTGGTGGAAATGTAAGGTTGAAATAAAAAAATGTGTATTACTTGCAAGTGTTTATTTGTCTTTATCCTATACTGTTTTATTGTGGGATATAACTGAGACAATGTTTTAGCGAAGTTTCAGGAGGTTTTCTAAAAATGTCAATTTTTCTCAGCAACTGCCTACCAAATTCAAGTTAAATTTCTGACATAAAAAAGTGCACCATTTGGATGGCCCAAGAAACGTTGTCCATTGCTATATTCTTAAAGTTTTCCACAACCTTTTAAAAGGCACTTATTAAGACTATACAGTCCACAGTTTTTTCCAAATAGATCATCAGCCACTTTCTTTCTGTTAAATGATTCTTGAAACATAACGTGCGTCAGGTGTGTCTGTCAACTTATTTGGGTCAGAGGTACGATCCAATCTATCATACAGCTGAAGATAAACGGAACAAACCTACTGCAGCATGAAAACGAAGTCATTCAAGTAACAGGTAAGAACGTTTGGTTTTTTTCCATCTCACTATAATCAATAAACGAACATATCACAATTTGATAGTCAACCTCTGTCAAAGAATGACGCACGAAAAGTTGATCGATATCTAGAAAGGCAGACCCACCAAATTGATGACTCATTGGAAAATGCATAGTGCTCCAACAACGGAACAGGCGCGTCATCGTTTTCTGTGATAGGGCCGAGAGTCATGGCGTCAGTCTTGTAGACGCACGCCCTGTCAAGAATACTGACGCACGAAATAACTGACGTACGTTCATTAAAACTGGCATTAAGTTGATGTGTGGCGTCGTGAGTACTTAAAGATCGTCTGCGTATTATCATTCATGGGCAATGACATCGTTTAGTGTCATACGCACCGATTTTCCTGTGAGGCACGCCAAGGTCAAGGCTCTCTTTTCATTCGTGCGTCATTGTTTGACAGACTTCATGTCACGCTCGTCAGATTTTGACAGATTTCAGATAACGTGCGTCGAGATTTGACGTGCATATTCCGTGCGTTGTTGTTTGTTGACAGATGATTCCAAATTCATGAAATTGTGGAGGTTTTACATGGATATTGCGGCGAAATATTTCGTTAGTTTACTTTGGACGTTCGCCATGTTCATCTTATGCACAAGGCATCGGTGACCAGCCTGTGGACCATAGCATTTCAAACGGTCCCGTCACGTGCGTCAGCTTTTGACAATACAAGTGAATTCACTTGATAACGTGCGTTAAATTTGACAGCCAAATCCCGTGCGTTTCTGGTTTTTTGACAGATCATTAGCTGGATGATAATGCAGTGATTCTGAAGAAAACGGCAGCGCCAATTACTCCGTCAGCGTCCATGTTCGCCTGTTATCTTCTACCTTCATAGGGAACGACGGCGGAGTATCGCATTGTAGAGAAGTTTTAAACATTCTCTTCACGTGCGTTAGTATTGACGTTTCGGTAAATTCTGACGCACGCGATCGGGTCTGCCAGAGGTGTTTAGATCAAGTCTCCGTCGTGTATGTGAGGTTTCATTAAAAAAAGTATGGCCAAAGTGTGGAAAAACGCCCTAAATGTTTAGAATGAGATGAATCTGGACGTATTTGAATCAGTACTGCAGTTTATAAATGCGTTTGTTAACCCCATTTTTGTCGACGATCTTCCGACTTCTGCCAGATGAAAAACATTTTTTCACCTCGAACAGGTCAAAATTAATAATCTCTGCAAGACCTAGCAGAGGCGGGCTGATCAGCTTTTTTACCCTGAAAACCCGCTGCCGACCACGCTTGTTTCAAAGTTGACAATGTGCGCATTGTTCTGCGCACCTCTCTCAGTTGAACTGCATCTCACCTTAAGTTGGTAGAGATTCATTATACGTTGACCTACAGGTGTCTCATCGAACTTGCAGCAAGTTCCATGAGTCAGACACCGTCACTTGCCATTCCCATTCATGAAGTGAATGATTGACGCGTCATTAACTGTAAGTGGCACAGGGCTTGCTTTTGATGTCCGACAAGCTGATACAGTGTGAATGTCCACTACCGTCTAATAAGAAACTTACCTTGATCATGTTGATGGAGTTTAAAAATAGTATCGTCGGCTATCTTTTGAATGAAGACGAAAGTGCTTTGCTTTGTAAATCGTCTGGCCTTCTCGCATGGGACCTATTATTAGGCCTGTGTATCTTTTCGTTGGGCGAAATGCTGAGGTACCGGTACTCACTTGGGTATGTCAGGGCCTGCATGGTCCAACCTGAAATGTCGCTTAGAACTAGGCCTACAAAACTGAGACCACACCAACTGATGTTCATTTCCTGTCCCTGCCTGCAACATACAAAAATACATTTTTGTTCCTTGTCCCACTGGTTGAGTTCTAAGGCCACAACCTGTTGAATGTTGGTTTCTTGTTCCCATTCCAATATGTTCAGGCTGCAATCTTGTTCCTTGTCCCAGTGGTTGAGTTCTAAGGCCACACCAATCGTTGAATGTTGGTTTCTTGTCCCTACTCCAATATGTTCAGGCTGCATTATACATCTTGTTCCTTGTCCTACTGGTTGAGATCTAAGGCCACACCAATCGTTGAATGTTTGTTTCTTGTCCCTACTACAATGTTCAGGCTTCACCACAAATAATTTTGATCATTGTCCACTGGTTGGTTTCTAAGGCCACACCAATCATTTTGGATGTTTGTTTCTTGTCCCTATTCCAATGTTCAGACTTCACAACAAATAATTTTGTCTCTTTTTCACTGGTTGAGTTCTAAGGCCACACCAATCATTGAATGTTTGTTTCTTGTCCCCACTCCAATGTTCAGACTTCACCACAAACAATTTAGTTTCTTGTCACTGGTTTGAATTGTAAGGCCACACCAATCATTGGATTGTTTTGTCCCCATCCCAATGATGAGCTCGCAACACAGTTGTTGTTGTGTCTTGTTCACTGGTTGAGTCCTAAGGAACAGTAACACTAAATATTTGTTTCTTGTCCTCATATTTATTTTGTTCCCTGTCCGCTTAGGAATACTGGTATTTTTTCAGAT
The DNA here is from genome assembly GCA_002633025.1 of Notospermus geniculatus. Lineage (NCBI taxonomy): Eukaryota > Metazoa > Nemertea > Pilidiophora > Heteronemertea > Lineidae > Notospermus > Notospermus geniculatus. Next base: position 491,452 of record NMRB01000222.1, on the reverse strand, counting down.
GCATGCCAGAGCCATCAAAATACACTTGCGATCCCAAAGGTCAGTTGACCCACCGCCACCAGGATCCAATTTTCAAGTGCCTGAGAATGAAGCGAAAGAGGACAGCAAAGCTGCTGCTGCTATGAAGCGTTACCGAGCGAAACTTAAGGAAGACCCTGCAGCCTGGGCTGCACACAAAGCGAAAGAAAGGGAGAGACATAAAATACGAAGACAGAACCGTACCGAACAGCAAATGGCCCGTGACAGAGAAACCGGGGCACGTCGCCAAAAGAAATACGCTGCAAAAAATAAAGAAGGAGAAGCAGAGATGGGAACCGGAAAGAATAAGAAGAAAAAGGTTTTAACAAGGTCTGAAAAAAAATCCCAGCAAGAATATTGGAGGGCGGCACAGCAACGTTGTCGTGCCAATAAATCGGCACAGAAGAGGAGAAGAGACAAGGAAAAAGACAGGGAAAGACACAAGAAAAGGAGACTGGAGAAGAAAGTAAACAATCCCACAGGCGCAGGAGAAGGAAATCCCTTCAACACGAAGAATGCCATGCACAAGGCCATGTCCAGGGTTTGGAGCAAGGTGCCGAAGGACCCAATGAAATTTGCTCAAATCTGTCATGGGCTGATAGATGGAAAAAAGACCACCCCAAGGAAACGAGAAGCACTGAGAACTCTGGGGATAAACAAGAAAGAGAGCTGTAGAAGGAATTTGGCTAAGGATCTGGGCTGGAAAAATATATGTGAGGAAGTCAGAACTTTGAAGACCATAAACAGCGATGAAGCAAGACAGAAGCGGAGGAATTTGGTGTCATCTGTGTTAATTCAAAAGAAGTACCGACTGCAACGAAAACTCGCAGCTGAATTGGGCGTGCGTCCAAATTACCTTAGTAAGGTAAACACTTCCGGGCAAACTCCAGATGGGAGGTACAGAAAACGGAGATCAGATGCCACATGCATGGATGTTTTGCATAACGTCACTGACTTCTACTGTAGTGCAGAGGTTTCACGTGAGCTCCCTTTCATGAGATCCGTTCATGATGTAAAGCACAAGTTCCCAAAGCAGCGTCGAGTCATAGAAATGTCAATAGAGAAGGCTCACAAAATGTGGCAGGAAAGAAATCCTAACCTCAAAGCCCATATGAGTGAATCACTCTTCCGCAGACTCCGGCCTAATCATGTATCCCTCCTCAGAACCACAAGAGCTATCCAGTGCCTTTGCGAATATTGCACAGATGTACTCCTTATCCTTAGGAGCTTCAACAAAGCAGCTCAAGTTACAGGTAATGCCCATCTGAAACTCAAGGACAAGTACGATCTGACGGAGGCAACTTTGTGTCCAAAGCTTGAAGGAAGCCTGTTCCATCAACTCAAATGCATCAACAGGAACTGCGACCAGTGTGGGACATCTGTATTACAAGACAAGTTGGCATCACTGGCAGAAGACCATGGAAATAGGGCAGTATCCTGGCAAAGATGGTGCACTCAAAATTACCTCCACAACGGAATCCAGAAATCGAAAAAGGTGTTGACGAAAAAAATAGGCACTGTTGAAACGATGGTAGAGGAAATGCTGGACCAGTGTAAGCCACTTGCCCGCCATCTATTTGATGCCATGTGGCAGCAGGCCATGTACAGACAAATCACTAAGAACTTGCCTAAGCAATGGGCAGTCTGCGTTATGGACTTCGCTCAGAATTATGCATGTACACAACAGGACGAAATCCAGTCGGCCCACTGGGCCATTCAGCAGGTGACAGTTCACCCTTCGGTTGTATTCTATCACTGTGAGTGTGAGGGGCATAATCATATCGTCCAAGAAGCAGTGGTCTTCATTTCAGAAGACCTGAAACACGATGCACATGCAGTGAACCATTTCCGAAAGTTGTGTATAGCACATCTCAGGGAGAAGAGACACCTAGAGATCAAGAAGATGATAGAGTTTACCGATGGCTGCAGTAGCCAATACAAGTCTCGCCTACCGTTTTCTGATATCACCTTTTCCAAAGAGGACCTAGGTATGGATGTAGAACGTCACTTCTTCGGGTCCCGTCATGGGAAAGGTCCTTCTGATGGTGTCTCAGGAGTGGTGAAGTCTAAAACAAGACTTGCAGTAATTTCCAGAAACAAAGTAGTCAACAGTGCGAAGGACATGTTTGACTTCTGCAGTGACCAGTTAGTGAAAGATGACTGTGGACGACAGAGAAGAGTCTTCTACTATGTTGGCACAGGAGATATTGAGCGAGAGCGGCCAGCTAGAGCAGTCCGTGCTTCTTTGGCAGGAACAAGGGTTCTCCATGCAGTAAAAGCTGTAAAACCAGGGGTTCTGGACACCCGAATGTTTAGCTGCTTCTGCAAAGCTTGCATTGAAGGAACTGATGGATGCCAGAATACTGCATACGTGATACCGTGGCAACGCCGAGCCCTTGCAATGGAACAGGAACCTGTTGCTACGGATGAGACAACCGACCTCTGGGATCATTCATTAGAAGACCTAGGTAAAGTGCATTACAATGTATGACTATGAGACACTCTGGTAAAAGGAGGCTTTTCAAAATATCAAAATATCTGATCTTCTGAGCCTGTGTCCTGGAACCCTGATCATAATCTAAGTGGACTTGTTTGAGCTAATGAAACGAAACAGTGAACTAATTATACTTACCATTTCATTTTTAAAAATTTTCAGTTACCAACGACTACTTTCCAATAGATGCCCCAGACAGTCCACTTGATGCTCAAGGTTTAATAGATTACCTAGAGGCCGAAGATGCTAACACACCTCTGACACCAGCTGCAGGCAAGGAAGTCTTTCCTGCAACAGAAGTTATCCTCATTGCTGAAAGTGCTGATGGTATTCTTTATTTTGAAAAAAAATGTTTTCCATGTCTAAGTATACCGGTAGTCAGTATATAACACTTCAGATTCTGCCATGTCTGTGGTAGATGTCGTGAACACTCTTTTCCACTCATTAATTTCATTGAGCTGTAGATGGACCTAAAGCCTTGTTCACGCAGACTAGGTATTGAAACCATTTTCCCAAAACCACAGGACCATGTATTCATGGTGAAAATGTTTTCAAACCATTTTACTGTTCACCACACTGATGTGAATGGGTGTTATTATGCATCGTTTCTTAACACGCTCCAGCTGGAACCACTGTCCACACCACTGGCAACCCTGAAAGTGGAAGAGACATGAATCAGTCAGCGAAAGAGTCTGTGGTCAGTACTGCAACTACTAGAAATGAATTACAAGTGCATGCATTATTGCTTAAGTTGAATGTTAATGCTACTACATGTAGATGTATGCAGTTGTAAAAAAATTATTCCTTTTTACATTTTAGTCATATCAGTTGTTACTTTCCACTCAGGGAATCGACGAAGTCGAACAACACAAGTACTATGCTGTGTACTTCTCGAAGACGTACTATATTGGTCGGGTCACTGCTGCACAAGATGAACAGTATGAGGTCAAGTTCCTTCATAAGATGTATCGCAATGCAGTTGCTCATTTCTTCTTGCCAAAGAAACCAGACATAGATACGATTGGGAAGGATAGATTCTTCTATGGACCCATTGAAGTGACCGGCACTCCAGATGACTTCACCATCCAAGACGATGTTCTCAGCGCAATCACGCAAAGATACACTCAACTTAAGCAGAAACTGCATTAATACTAAGCACATGCAAAGGGTGCTTCACTGCCCACATCGCAGTTGTCCAGTTGAGAAGGGTGTTCAAAAATGTTTGAAAACGGGAATAAATTGTCTTACTTACCTGAATAATTGGTGTTCATTTGCACAATCCTTTCAGGAGGGTTCACCGTTGTTCATGCAATGAAAAAAAAATGTAGACAGTGAGAGGAAGAATCCGTGCTATGACTTTCAGTTCTGTTCTGGATTGTTAATTGATGGTTTTGGAAAAGGCCACCTTGAAAGTGGCCCCTCTGTGTTTGGAAACGTTTATATTCCTATATTTACTGTTCTTGTTCTCATTAGATGGTATCATATTGAATTTCTACAGTTTCCAGGGCTGTATGATGCAAACTATCTGTCAAATATGATGTACGTTATCAGTAAGTCTGTCAAAATGATGCACGTTAATATCATTTCCCTTGCTTAAATGTGCTTTCAACAGCAGACACTTAGGACAGAACATCATATCAAATGGTAGTCTCAGTTGTCATAAGAGGTTCTCAATGGTAAAACCTCAGCTATTCTTGAAAAAGGTCCACATCCAGTGGTTTTCAGTGAGCTACCCATTGTTGGCTGTTTTTAAAATGTCGATTTTTTCTACTTTGCTGTACTTTAACACAGTTCCTGGTTTTCTTTCATGGTAGTTTTCAAGAGTTTAGCATTTTTCCTCCTAAATTTGATAAATAAAGCTGATATTAATAAGAAAATACACATTTTTCTACATGGTTTTTCTGTCAAAAATGATGCACGTTAATTGACTGTTAGTTTAAAAAATCACGGAATTTAGGGTTCTTCTCCAAAGAAATTTATCTTCAGCATACAAAACTTAGGAAGGGCATTACCATAGCTATTGAAAAAGCTGGGCAGGGATAAATTTGACAGGACATGAAATTCTAACCCCATTGTCATGGTTTTGTAACACATTAGCATATTGTGACTGGGGGCCAGCTCCTTGTATTGTTTCACTCATGCTGAGGAAGCGCAAATATCATTCGGAATTTCGCCTTCAGTTCACTGGGCATGCTCACATTCCCCGAAGCTCGGGGAAGAAATTTCCTTTCCGAACACGGCCATGGACCATGTCAATCATGAATCTAGAGGATACAAATATAGCTGTAGTAAAGTGCTTTTCAGAATGGCCAGTCATTTTTGCGCTGATTTGACCTTGCAGTGGAACCTAACCACAAGCCACAAATTGACCCGTTACGTGTGCATGCCAATAAACGGCTGACTGACTTCTAATAGGGCCTTTTTCTGGTCTATACTCTGATTCAAGATAATCATGCAGTCATGCACACTTAACTGGCCCATTTGTGGTTATGACATAATATTATGTTCCATTGCAAGGCAAAATGAGTGCAAAAATGACTGGACATTCTGAAAAGCACTATACTTTCCAAGATTTCCCTGAAGTTGAAAACCTCTGTTCAGTCCCAACGCCTTTTGTTTTGACACTGACAGACTTCACTGTCCTGTTAGTTCCTCTCCTTATTGTCCCCCAGGGTTCATATGACCTTTGAGGACACCAAGTTTCGGTCTGATTTGATTCTTGACTTGGCCACCAGGTGGCCAAAACACAAAAAGTGCAATAACTCCTGAATTAATGACTGTATTGTCTCCAAATTAGGTGTCTTTAATGTCGATGAGGATACATAACATAACGTGTTTTAGATTTGACGTACTTTTCAAGCTCACAGAGGTCAAAGCTCAGAAATTTGCCTTTTGGTGGCACATTTCGTAACCACTTGGGCTATTGACCAGAAACTTTGTGCATACATGTACCTCTAGATCATTTGACCTATGACACCAAGTTTCGGTCTGATTCGATTCTTCGCTTGGCCACCAGGTGGCCAAAACACAAAACACAAAAAGTGCAATCACTCCGGAAGTAATGACTAGATCATCTCCAAATTTTTATCACAGGTGTATCTAATGAGGATGTATGACACACGTATTGGGTTTGTGATTTGACCTATTTTTCAAGGTCACATTGGTCAAAGTTCGAAATTTTGCCATTTTAGGTATGTTTCCTAACTGCTTGGGCTATTGACCTGAAACTTAGTACATATACAGCCCTGTCAGTTCACCTATGGCACCAAGTTTCAGTCCGATTTGATTCTTAGCTTGGCCACCAGGTGGCAAAATCAAAACTCAAATTCCAATAATTCGTAAACTAACTAGGTCTGGATCATCTCCACATTTTCATCATTGGTGCTTCTAATGAGGATTCATGGCATGTAACGGGTTTTTGATTTGACCTACTTTCCAAGGGCACAGAGATCAAAGTTCGGTATTTTGTAATTTGGTGGCACGTTTCCTGGCTAGGTGACCTACATGTAATATCTTCTGACATGATGTGATCAGGTGTCTGGCTACCCCCTGTACCTCGAACTCCAGGCTTTCCTTGGAACATTTCGATTTAACATTGCATTGTCATTTGTTCTTCTGGTACATTCGCACAGCTGAGCACCATTTCATTCAGCCCTGTTGGGGGTTCTTCACAAAAGTTCCTTTTTGCTCTGTAACTTCTGATCAACTGAAGACTTTGGTTTGCTTTTTGTTTTGTTGGCTGCCTCATGAGTGCATCCTTTCTCTTCCTAGCAGTTCATGCAGTTACCGGTAAAAAAACACTGTCTGGCAGATCTTGGCTGAAGAAGTTTTCCTAATCGTTTCTACATTGTGTCATTGCAGGGAGACGGAAATGTCGTGGATTCCAATGTTGAAGATGAGAGCGATGAAGTTCAGAGCGAGGATGAGATACACATGATTGAGGATTCTGAATCGGAAGAAGAATTTGACTTGGCTCCTCTTCCATCGAAGATGCATGTAAAGAAGTCAAAACTAGAGTTTGTGAACAATCTCCTGTTCTACTTTGTCTTTTTCATTCTGTATTGGTCATGTGCTGTTAACCTTAGTGATAATGGTCTACAGTGGTTGTTGAGGTTTCATTTCCAGTTTTTCAACATCCTCGGTATATATCTAAATAATGAGCATCTAACTGAGCTTGCGATCATTTTCCCAACTTCATTGTACATGTTAAGACAGATAGCAAATGTAGATAGGGACGACTTCACAAGGTATGCTGTTTGCCCAAAGTGTACAAAGCTCTATGCATTGGACAGGTGTACAGAGATTGTCAATGGTGTTGAAAAGGGTGTGCTGTGTACAAACAAGTTGTTTGCTGGCAGAAGAACGAGAATTTGTAATTCGCCATTGGTGAAACAATTAGTGTTGCGAAATGGGCGAATCCGGTTCTACCCTTTGAAGGTGTATTGCTTTAAAAGTATTATATGTGAACTTGAACGTATACTACAGAGAGAGGGCATGCCAGAAAAATGTGAAGAGTGGAGGAAGTATACTTCATTTGATACAAATGATGGTCAGAGGAAAATGTACAGAGATATTTATGATGGGGAAGTGTGGAAGGAATTTCAGTCCTATAATGGTGAACCTTTCTTACAGCACGAGAGAAACTTTGGTCTCATGATGAATATAGACTGGTTTCAGCCGTTTGATAATCGATCTGACTATTCTGTGGGTGTAATATACTTTGTGATATTGAATTTGCCAAGGGACATAAGGTTCAAAATTGAAAATGTTGTGATTGCAGGCATAATCCCAGCTCTTTCTAAGGAACCAACTACTCTGGAGTTTTTCTTTGAACCAATAGTGACTGAATTGAAAGCTCTTTGGCGGGGAGTGCGTCTGAAAACTTCCTTATCACGTATTCCCCTTAAGTGTCGAGCTGCACTCCTTTGTATTGCAGCAGACCTACCGGCCGCTAGAAAAACATGTGGCTTTAAGAGTCATGCTGCAGAAAAAGCTTGCCACAGGTGCTATAAAACCTTTCCGGGGAACTTTGGCGAAAAAAGAAACTATGGTGGGTTTGATCGGGAAAATTGGCCTCTCCGCACCAAGCAACTGCATAACAGGTATGCCAAACTGGTTAAAAATAGCAAAACTGTTGGGGATTTCAACAAACGCTCACGTCAGTATGGTACTTATTACAGCGTTTTGATAGAGCTTGATTATTTCAATGCTGTCCGTTTCTGTCCAATTGATGGAATGCACAATCTTTTCCTTGGGACTGCTAAGTGCATGTATAAACTGTGGACTCGCTTGGAAATTTTAAACGCAAATTCATTGGATACTATTGTGAAGCGAATTGGGGAAGTTGAAGTACCAACTGATATTGGAAGAGTGCCATCAAATATTGTTTCAAATTACGGAAACTATTCAGCTGCAGAGTGGAAGCATTGGGCAACCACATTCTCTCCATATGCACTTCATGATGTGCTCCCTGAGGATAGTTTTCGGTGTTGGGAGAAATTTGTGCTTGCTTGCCAGTTGTTGTCGCAGCCAGTTATAAGCCATACTGATATTCTCAAGGCTGATGCATTGTTGATCAATTTTTGTAAGCAAGTGGAAAATCTCTATGGTAGTGGTGTAATTACCCCAAATATGCACTTGCACTGTCATTTGAGAGAATGTTTGTTCGATTTCGGGCCACTGCATGCCTTCTGGTGTTTCCCTTTTGAAAGATACAATGGTTACCTTGGCAGCTTTACTATGAACAACAAAACCCCAGAAGTGCAGTTCATGCGGAAAATTAATGTTCTTAGACATGCTCAAGGTATCAAATTTCCATCGCAGTTCCAAGATGTATTTTCACCTCTGTTTAACGCTCCAAAAATGAAAAGTCTTCCTAGGGTACATATTGGAAATATCATGAATATGAATATTCCTTGTGGGACATTATGGAATACCTTGGATTGGTGTGATTTTCAGATTATGAAGTTTCCATTGTCTTTTAAGGATTCTGTTCTGTCAACACAGGATGACCTGCACTTTCTTCGTGATGTTTATCAAAAAATGTATTCTGGACAGGAGCATGGTTCGTTAATTACTGTTGCACATTTAAGTGAGGTGATACAAAAGTTTGGGTCGCTCCACATTGCTGGTCAAAGGTTTGGTTCGAAAATGGAAAGTAGAAGTTTGAGATCAGCAAGAGTGATAGCTGGATGGTCTGTAGAGAACGAGAATGGACAGACAGTGGTTGAAAATTTCCGTCCATGCAGGGTGAATTACTATTTCTCACATGTTTTGACAGTTGATGGAATACAGAAACGGCATTATTTTGCAAACGTGTCTTGGTATAAGTCTCATGGTGACAGACATGCAGTGAGTAAAGCTTGTGAAGTATGGCAATCAGATGAGTTTGAACTAGGAGGGACAGTGACTTTTTTGCCAATTCGACTTATCTGCAATAGATTTGCATCAGTATTGCCTAAAGATGGGCCTTTACGGAATAAACTGATTGTTGCACATATTCCACGCTCTGTTTCGTCCTGAAGCCGAGTAATAGTTATCTCCCCGCTTTTTAGCCCGCTTGCAGAGTTCTCCACAGGGTTTGAAACAGACCGGGTGCTGGTGAACTCACACCGTTACTGATATCGGAAGCCACTGCCGCACACGTGTCCTCAGGGGGGTCCGGAGGCCTCCCCCAGAAAAATTGGCATCCTCAGGGGGGTCCGGAGGCCTCCCCCAGAAAAATTGGCGTCCTCAGGGGGGTCCGGAGGCCTCCCCCAGAAAAATTGGCAATCTAGAAGCCCTGAAATGCAATTTCCCAGCATTTCGGAACACAAGTCTAGCTCCTGTTGGTGCCTGGAAAACCTCAGTGTTATTTAAAGTGAATAATTTTGACCGGGCGGCAATTTTTTTTGACCGGGCGGCAGATTTTTAGACCGGGCGCTGAGATCAATCCTGCGTTTTAGAACGGGCACCGCACCCGTTCTATTACACTAGTGGAGAACCCTGGCTTGGCCGCAAGGCCCATGCTATGGTTGGGGTCATTGGGTGGTGGTCTCTCGTGCGTCAGTCCGTACAGCGGTACGTACGTAAACTTTTGGTTCGTTAGTGCTCTAGCGCCTTTATTTTTTGACGAATCTTTTTATCTTCTAGTTAGGTGTATATATGGGCCTAAGACCTAGATCGAGTTCGATTCTGACCACAGTTGGATTCCTATTTTGGCCTCCAGGGGGTGTTTTGTGAAAAATTTCTAAGGGCTATCTTTTGATAATGGTTTGAACTATCATGTTGACACTTTGTACACGTGTACCTCTAGGTTATAGCAAGCTACAGACAAAATTTTCGTAAAGTCTGATTCTTGACTTTCCACTAGGGTGCCAATACCAAAATCACTGAAAGTACTGTTTCTCCCTTCCCAAAAGATGGATCTTTGTCAAATTTTTATCGTGGGTATATCTTGACCTATTGCTTTGAAACTTTGCCCGTATCTACATACCTCTAGGCTGTAACAACTCGGATGAATTTTCGGCAAAATCTTATTCTTCACTTTGCCGCTAGGGGGCCAAACTGCTTCAAGCCAAGCGGGCACAGTGCCATTGGCACTATTTTTGAAAAAAGTCGGGGAGATATTGTTTTACCCTCCGCAGTCAGTCCGGCTGTCCGTCCGTCGGAAAGTGTATCTCCTCCTAGACTGTTCAACGGAGGAGCTTGAAACTTTGGTATATATTAGGTACCGGTACTCATCCACCTTTGTGCACAACACTCTTGGAATTTCGATCCAACTCTGTCTTTCCACCAGGGGCGATATGTGGTCATTAGCCTACTCCTAAAGTAATTGTGATAAAGTGATGAAATTTTGTGTGAATGTTTATCTGTGACAGCTTCATAATATATCGTACGGGTTTTGACCTTGACCTACTTTCAAGGTCACAGGGGTCGAACTTTAATAAAAACAAGGAGCCGTCCGAAAGTGATATCTCCTCCTAGACCATTCAATGGAAACTTTGGTTTATGTTAGGTACTCATCCATTCTCTTGGAATTTCGATCCAACTCTGTCTTTCCACCAGGGGCGATATGTGAAAAACACATTTATGGTCATTAGCCTACTCCTAAAGTAACTGTGATTAAGTGATGAAATTTTGTGTGAAGGTTTGTCTGTGACAGCTTAACAATATAACGTAGGGGTTTTGACCTTGACCTACTTCCAAGGTCACATAGGGTCAAGCTTTATGAGCCGTCCAACAGTGATATCTCCATGATATCAGTTTTTGCGAATCGCACCCCCCCCCCTTCAGTTTACTTGCTCTCCACAACTGCTTTAAATCATAATATTTGCCGCGTTTGGTCAAAAGATGGCGCTGGACAGAGTCGACCAATGAGAGCACCGAGCAACCTGTAACCAAGCTGGCCTGAGACACTTTTTCATTGGCAGAGCGGTTAGTAGCCATGGTAGGCCTACATGTAGCACAAGAACATCCGTTGCCAACGAGTTCTGAAAGCAGCATGCTGATAGGCTGTAAAATTCGCGCCAGGCCCTGACGCCATCTGTTGACCAAATGCGGCGACTTCCTCGGAGAAATGCAGTTGTGGAGAATGAGTAAACCGAAGGGGGCGCGACTCACAACTGCATAGGGAGTTTAGGTGGCTTGAGATCGAAGTTTGTAAAGTTATAAAATCCTTTCATTGTGCATGGATTCCGGAAGCAGTGAATTTACTGCGGAATTTCTTTGATATTCACTCGTAACATAACTTTGTAACATATAGGAATGTGAATAAAAACAGCTTTATTGATGTGTTGATATCTGCCTTTTTTGTCTGTGTTTCTGTGCATTTCTGCCGTACGAATCTCACATAATGAACACCTGCAAGGACATCTCTCTGGGAAGGACAACAAAGTTAAACATGAATTGGTCCTTTATAATCTAGCAGAGTGACCAGAAGAAATTGAGAGTTTTCAGTACAGCATGACTAGAGGACAAACCAGAATGTGTACTTTACCAGTAAGACACAGATGGGGAGGAATTCGGAGGTTTTAACTTGCCCAATTAGAGGATGTGGCAAAAAAATTTCCAAAACATACTAGGCCTACATGTGTAACCCTTATATGGGCCCCACACATGCCAGATGAAAGTGATGCCAGGAGGGCCCCGACCTAAATTCCCGCCTAAGTCCTACATCTGATCATGATTTACACACACTGAAATGTGCATAAATTTCAACTTTCAGTAGCTTTTCCACACATTTCAGCATCTTTCCACATACATATTTAAGTTCTTTTTAACAATCCTTTATGACACCTTTAAGTTTGTGCTTAAAGATTGTGTTGCCTTTCAGCATATTTACACAATGTGTAAAGGAGCTGAAATCCACAGTTTCGCCCTGTGTTCGGGTTGGCCCCTGACAACCACGTGTTCGTCCAAGGTCGCGGAGGGCTGTGTTCTGATCACGGAGGCCGAGCTTATATCCGACGACAGGCTGATAGATTAAACCCGGATTTACTCATACTCCAGATAGGGTCCAACGACTTAGCTTCCGGAATTGGACCTCATGTGCTGTCAAGGCAAGTGACAAATTTGCTCTATGATATTTTGGAACACACGTCAGTCGGGGTGATTGTTGTACTCCTGGTAGTGGAGAGGCGGCGTTGTAGAAACTGTTCAGTTCAGACCTTCAACAGGAATCGTCCAGTGTTCAACAACCTTATGCAAGATCTTGCACGGCGGGATAACAGAATTTATGCCCAAAGGCATGACCGCAACGTCTTGGTAACTCTGCGCCAGGATTCTATTAGTAGTGATGATATCCACGTGACGTCCCCAGCAGGAATGCGTTTATATCACTTCAGTGTCAGACGAGCCATCACCATCGGACAGAATCGGTTCTGGGAGATCTATGGTCATTAACATTGCCCCGTAATTGTGCCGTTTTCAGATCGGATCATCTTTAGTTACATCGCAGTCGGATTGATACCGACTCTGTTGACACTCGGATGCTCAATACAGGGGATTAGTATATGTTACGTAAGACTTAAGGCTTAGGCATGGCGGAAACCCCCTACACCAGACCGAAAAGAGCCACCAGGTTACCTGGAAGGTTGCGGGATTTCGTAGTAGAACAATTTCGGGAAAAGTCTGCAACGTCAACTTCTTCATCGAGTAAGATGGACCGGCTCCTACGTGAGAAGGACGGGATCCGGAATGACATTGATAGATATTGTGAGAAGGCGGAAAGGATTATAGCCGATGGAGACGTCCGGTACAAGCCCATCCTAGAGAAAATGGACGCAAGGTTAGAGCAGTCCTTTAAAGAGCTCATTCGCGTAAAGGAAGAGGTCCTTAAAGAGGGGGATCAGCTTTATCCTACGGAGATAGAGGATACAATGCAGACGGTAGACGCGGTCAAAGAACAGGTGGAGGATCGTCAGGATAAAATCGCAGTGAATCTCTCAGAAATGAAATATCCCCTCGAGAACTCCACCACAAGGAAGGAGAATCGGAGTTTATCTGGAGCCCAGCTTCGTCATCGAATTCAGGAAAACGGGTTGCTAGAGAGTGGGGACCTTAGTAATAAAGAGAGAATAGCCCAGAGGGTGAGACTAGCCAATGACTCACAACCAAAATTGAAGACCGAACAGTTTACACCCATGAGGAAGCCGACACTAGAAACGTCGACCCAGATGAAACCCAGACTGGAAGCAGAACTGCCAGCAGGCACTGAACGGACCCCCGGGAAGTTAAAGGATCGGAAGGTGGAATTGGACACATCGGCACATAGCCCCCGAGAGCACAAGAAGGATTCACACCGGCAGTCGCGGTCATCACCTAGGGACGACCAAGCTGATGATATCCGAAAGTTCTTCCAGGGGATAGCGAAACCGCAGCTACCGAACTTTTCCGGGGACAAAGATCAGTTCCATGACTGGATAGAACAGTTTGACATTTTCGTGGATCAGGTTAAGGTCCCTACACGTTTTAAAATGATTATGTTGAAGAATAGCCTGTCTGGGGGCCCTCTGGACTTGGTTAAAAGACTAGGGTACACAGATGTTCAGTACCAGATGGCCTTGGAGAAACTGAAGACCAGATATGGTGGAGAGAAACGACTCCTACAACGACACATCGAGGCAATCATGGCGGTTCAACCCATCAAGGAAGATAACTTGAAGGGCCTTGCTAACTTCTCGAACCAACTGTTTGACACATTGGCAAAGTTGAAGGACGCCGGACAGGAGCGTGAACTCGTCGGTCCATCAGCTCTGTTTACGATAGCTCTTCAAAAGGTCCCTCAGCCTCTTTTGGTGCAGTACCAGAATGATCGACAGCTGACAGGGGATGAGGCCGGGTTAGACACATTCGTTAGATGGTTAGAAAAACAGGTGACCCTAAGGCTTGAGATAGCTAAGCTCAAGGAACCGCTGAAAAAGCCGAAATTCGACAACCCCCGAGTGAAGAAGGGTGGTGAAAAGCCCAACAGGAGTCAAGGTCATGCTGCGAACTCCCAAGATACTCAGAAACCGCCGAGCGACACCAAACCGATCCCTCCAGCCCCAAGCCAGCCGGAGCCACCAGCGCCGAAGCAAATCGTATCCTGCCCCCTTTGCCAGGGACAACATGGAGTGGCCAAATGTGAGAGATGGCGCAAGGCAGATGTGCAGCAACGTTGGGCGATGGCTAAGGAGCACAAGGTGTGCTATAGGTGTTTACACGTCGGACACCAGGGTAAAGCTTGTAAGTCAACAAGAAAATGTGAGTTGGAAGGATGCCAAAAGACGCATCATCGGAGTTTACATCCTACAACGCCTCCAACCCCAGAAACTAAGCCCTCTACTAACCTCGAGAAATCGAATAATGCATTTGGGGTCGACAGGCAAGGTCACTCCTACAAGGGTTGGATTACGCGTCCTCCCTATATATGTATTCGCGAAAGGGGGACACAAGCAGAAGATCCAAGCCTTCCTAGATGATGGATCAGATAGCTCCTACATTAGAACAGATGTAGCCAAATCGTTAGGGCTGCCAATAGAGGATGCGAACTTGATCCTATCCACGTTGACCGACTCAGAAAGCGTCATCCCAAGCGGACTTGTATCGTTCGACATCGAAAGTCTAGATGGGAAGATGAGGGCGACGATCGGAGCTCGCACGCTCGATTCGATGTGCGAGGGATTGAGGGCGCCTGATTGGACAAGGCTCCAGGAGAACTGGGAGCATCTCGGTGGCATCAAATTCCCCAAGGTCCCGGGACACAAGAAGATTGATATCCTGATCGGTGCAGACCTCCAGACTTGACCATGACCTTAGAAGAGAGAGCAGGGAATCCGGGAGAGCCGGTGGCCCGTCGGACACCCCTAGGCTGGACCTGCGTGGGCCCGCTAACTTCGACATCGCAAGCTGACACTTCTGAGGCCTACGGTACCCTTTCAATGGTTGTGGAGAATCCAAGCGATCTTCAAACGGATGAAGCCATGTGTAGGCTTTGGAACACTGACGTCCTCGAGACAGGGTCTGTGGTTGATGAGACACCTGAGGAGAAGTTGGCGGTGAACAAGGCTTCGGGGTCGATGAAGTTTCTTGAAGTAGAGGGGCAGTATCAAGTCAAAATTCCCTGGAAGAGTGATCGCCCTACCTTGCCGGACAACCGCGCTATGGCCGAAAAAAGGTTGAGGAGCCTTGAGGCGAGCCTGAAGAAACGTCCCGAAGTAGCCGTCAAATATAATGAGGTGTTTGAGGCGAATGAAAAGAAAGGTTATATTAGAGAAGTCCAGAGTGAAGATAAATATAAACCAGCCTGGTACCTTCCACATTTTGGAGTGGTGAAAGAGGATAGAGTAACCACTAAGGTCAGGATTGTATATGATGGGGCGGCGACCTATGAAGGGACGAGTCTAAACGATCAGATGCTACCAGGCCCAAAATTACAGCAAGACCTGCTAGATATCCTCGTCATGTTTAGGCAAGGAGCCATCGCGTTGATGGCTGACATACAGGAGATGTTTAGCCAGATTCAATTAGCCCCTGAAGATAGTAGGTATCATCGTATATTGTGGAAGGACAGAACTCTCGAATCAACTAGGTTACCCTTCGGTGATAGAGCATCGCCCTTTCTCGCGCAATTAGTCTTGCGCACTCATGCGGAGAAACATCGACTGGAGTACCCATTAGCATCGGACACTTGCCTTAGGAGTCTGTACATGGACGACGTCCTTCGGTCCGTGGATTCGGTACAAGTAGCAAAGACGCTGAGAGATGAATTGACGGAGCTACTGCGTCGTGGCGGGTTTAAAATCCACAAATGGTGCAGCAATAGCGTAGAAGTTCTAAGGGATATTCCGACTGAGAGCAGAGCTCTGGGGATCCTCGATTTAGATGAGTCAGAACTACCCTGTCAGAAACCATTAGGCGTTCTGTGGAACGCAGAAAAGGATGTGATCAGTTATAGACACAAGCCAGTGGAGATAGAAATCATCACGAAAAGGAGCACACTGAGCCTTGTAGGCTATTTGACCCGATGCAACTCTTGGCCCCGTACGTCATACGAGCGAAGATGGCGCTGCAGGAGGCCTGGATAGCTGGCCTGGGATGGGATGAACGATTTCCCCCCGAATTAGAGAGACAGGTTCAGGCTTGGATCGAAGAGCTGCCACTGGTGGAGTCATTCGAGGTTCCCAGGTGTTACCATCGCGGGCTATGGGCAGTTATTTCCGCAAAAAATCAGTGTTAGGTTTTTCATTTTAGCACAGAATTCCTATGTAGACAGCGCACAAGTAGCGTGAAATATCTTCAAAAGCAAGATTTATTACGTTTATCAGGTTTTGTATGCTGACAGCGTAATTTATATGTTGCGAGAGAAACTGTAGGCTACAGAACTCGCGAAAGAACCAAGTTTAGGATCCAAGTTTCGCATCCAAGTTTAAGATAGCAATTTCTGAATTGTCCGATAGATGGCGCAACAGTTGAACCAGCCGAGGCCCTTATGTACACTGTAGACTACCCTCGGCCAATGGTAGCCTACCCAATACTCATTATGTTAATGATTAGGCCTCCAATATGATAATAGAATCAGCTGAAGTGCCATCTAGCAAACGATTGAGAAATTGTTATCTTAAACTTGGATGCGAAACTTGGATCCTAAACTTGGTTCTTTCGCGAGTTCTGTCGCAACATATATAAATTACGCGGTCTGCATATAAAACCTCGGATAAACAAAATAAATTTTGCTTTTGAAGATGCTTCCCGCTACTTGTGCCCTCTCTGCATAGAATTTCTGTGCTAAGAATGAAAAACCTGACACTGATTTTTTGTGGAAATAACCGCCCATACGGGCAACCAGCCACGTCGGAGTTGCATACCTTTTCAGACGCATCGAGTCTCGCCTACGGAGCGGTTGTTTATGTCCGGGATAGTTACACTGACGGCGCTGTTACGACTCGAATCGTTATCGCGAAGGCCCGTGTGGCTCCATTGAAATCAATCAGCATACCCAGGTTAGAGCTCATGGCTGCTGTTCTTGGACTCCGTCTGGCCATCAAATGCAAGGAGTTACTGGGAATCACATCACTGATGTTTTGGACTGATAGCATGGACGTGATCTACTGGATCCATGGTCAATCAAGAAGGTATAAGCCATTTGTTTCTCATAGAGTGGCTGCGATACACGAGGAGACGAGCCCACAACAGTGGCGACATGTTCCCGGTACGAAGAACCCGGCAGACTTGGCTACGAGAGGCGCCACGGTATCAGATCTTGTTCACGACAGTTTCTGGACCTGTGGGCCCCAGTTTCTGGAATCGGATGAAGAAGCCTGGCCGCCACAGAAAGACCTGAAGAGACAAAAACTTTCTGAGCCGGCGAAGCTGGAAGTCTCCAAAAACAAGTCCCAGAACTTCGCCACTCGACAGGGTGAGAATGTCTTGGAAAAAGAACCTATCATTGATTGTCGTCGATACTCGAGCATGCCCCGATTGATACGGGTGACTGCTTGGGTGCTGAGGTTTGTCCAGGTTCTGAAGACTAGAGAGAAGCCTACAAGCTCTGTTTTGGAGTGTGCCGAATTAGATCGGGCAGAGAAATACTGGATTAGAGAGGTACAACGAGAGACTCTAGGTTCCGTGATAAAAAACCTGCAGAGTGAAAAGTCGTGTACGTCAGGAAATCTGAAACCGCTGCTTCCATTCCTAGACAGCGATGGATTTGTTCGTGTAGGCGGTCGACTGCAAAATTCAGACTTACCATATGATGTGCGACATCCGTATCTAATCCCTCAACAGAGCCACATAGCACAGCTTCTTCTTCGGAGAGCCCATTGTAACGGAAAACATGTTCGTGGCTTAAATGCTACCTTGGCCGATCTGCGCCAGAAGTATTGGGTGGTCCACGGTAGAGAGGAATTAAAGAAATACGAGAGGAACTGTGTTATCTGCCAAATACGGAGAAAGCGACCGTATAGACAAGTGATGGCCAAGTTACCGGCCCATCGGATCACTGTGCCGATCAGAGCCTTTGCTAGGGTTGGGGTTGATTATGCCGGCCCATACCTCGTGAAAATATCAAGGAAGACTAACGGAAAGCGATGGCTGTGTCTTTTCACTTGTACGACGTCACGGGCCGTCCATTTGGAAGTCGCTTATGGTCTAGACACCGACAGTTTCCTGCTCGCATTCTGCCGAATGGTTGCCCGAAGAGGGAAACCCGAGCTAGTAGTATCCGACAATGGTACCAACTTCGTGGGCGCCAACCACGAGTTGGGAGAACTGGTCNTATGAAATCATCGCATTATGCCCCGTCTTAGGAACTCATTCCGACAATTTGTTTTATATGAAATCATCGCATTATCCCATCTTACGAACTCATTCCGACAATTTGTATCTCACAATGTATTTCGTGTACATTCACTGTACATTCAGTTTTCTGGTGAAGCCCATGTTAACGTTATTTCCTTCAGAGAGGCTTCACTAGAAAACCAAAATGCCACGCCCACCTCAATGGTTAACACCAATTGCAAAGACCCAAAACGTACAGTTTCTTATAGGTATCTCTACCTAGCGTCAGCAGTATACCTTGTAATGCGAAATATAAGTGCCGTCTTAGGAACTCATTCCGTCAATTGGTATGTATGAAATCATCGCATTATGCCCCGTCTTAGGAACTCATTCCGACAATTTGTTTTATATGAAATCATCGCATTATCCCATCTTACGAACTCATTCCGACAATTTGTATCTCACAATGTATTTCGTGTACATTCACTGTACATTCAGTTTTCTGGTGAAGCCCATGTTAACGTTATTTCCTTCAGAGAGGCTTCACTAGAAAACCAAAATGCCACGCCCACCTCAATGGTTAACACCAATTGCAAAGACCCAAAACGTACAGTTTCTTATAGGTATCTCTACCTAGCGTCAGCAGTATACCTTGTAATGCGAAATATAAGTGCCGTCTTAGGAACTCATTCCGTCAATTGGTATGTATGAAATCATCGCATTATGCCCCGTCTTAGGAACTCATTCCGACAATTTGTTTTATATGAAATCATCGCATTATCCCATCTTACGAACTCATTCCGACAATTTGTATCTCACAATGTATTTCGTGTACATTCACTGTACATTCAGTTTTCTGGTGAAGCCCATGTTAACGTTATTTCCTTCAGAGAGGCTTCACTAGAAAACCAAAATGCCACGCCCACCTCAATGGTTAACACCAATTGCAAAGACCCAAAACGTACAGTTTCTTATAGGTATCTCTACCTAGCGTCAGCAGTATACCTTGTAATGCGAAATATAAGTGCCGTCTTAGGAACTCATTCCGTCAATTGGTATGTATGAAATCATCGCATTATGCCCCGTCTTAGGAACTCATTCCGACAATTTGTTTTATATGAAATCATCGCATTATCCCATCTTACGAACTCATTCCGACAATTTGTATCTCACAATGTATTTCGTGTACATTCACTGTACATTCAGTTTTCTGGTGAAGCCCATGTTAACGTTATTTCCTTCAGAGAGGCTTCACTAGAAAACCAAAATGCCACGCCCACCTCAATGGTTAACACCAATTGCAAAGACCCAAAACGTACAGTTTCTTATAGGTATCTCTACCTAGCGTCAGCAGTATACCTTGTAATGCGAAATATAAGTGCCGTCTTAGGAACTCATTCCGTCAATTGGTATGTATGAAATCATCGCATTATGCCCCGTCTTAGGAACTCATTCCGACAATTTGTTTTATATGAAATCATCGCATTATCCCATCTTACGAACTCATTCCGACAATTTGTATCTCACAATGTATTTCGTGTACATTCACTGTACATTCAGTTTTCTGGTGAAGCCCATGTTAACGTTATTTCCTTCAGAGAGGCTTCACTAGAAAACCAAAATGCCACGCCCACCTCAATGGTTAACACCAATTGCAAAGACCCAAAACGTACAGTTTCTTATAGGTATCTCTACCTAGCGACAGCAGTATACCTTGTAATGCGACTTAGGAACTCATTCCGTTGCAGAGCAGTCTCTGGCGAAACCGTGCATGCGATAGTAAAGACACTGCTTTCTTTGTTGATTTTGCCAGTCCTCTCACGTTGTTGCCGTCTCTTCTTCTTTTTTTCACTATTTCCTTGGTGTTCAAGTCACCCACAACAACAACCGAATTTTCGCACAGCAACGTGCGGCATAGGTGACTATGTATTGCGTCCATTTTATTTCGAGCTCTGGCAAAAAGTTTCCTCATGCCCAACACGATGCTGTCTTTGCACTTCATTTTTCTCCCGTGCGCCTTGGATCCTGGCATTTTGTTCTTCAGTTTTTTTCACACTCATGCAGGTTTCTGCACATGTCGGTACATTTATATCTCTTCTCGAACAGTCTTTCGTTCATGTATTTTTGGCGATCTTCTGTTTTGAGGAAATCCCATGATAGTCCCTGTACCTCGACTCACACGGTATCTGCAACACAAATTTCCCAGATCTCACTTGCTTGACGATTTTACAGTCGTGTGGTAGGTATGGTCCATAGGGTTTTACCGCACCATTCTTTGTAATCCACGGTTGAAACGGCATCATATCCGATGAGCAATTCGTCTTGACGTTTGACCGTTTTTCTGCATCGTTTGCAAGTAACACCGGCATAACTGCAAGTTCCATGTGATTGGTTTTGCTCCTTTTTATGAATGAACGTTGCACGCCGAAAGACCCGCCAAAAGTCCGATCTAGGGTCTTGTACCTCATAGTCTTTGCTCTTTTTCTGCATCCTTTGAAAGAGCCAACAAACTCTTTCACTGCACAAAGTTTGACTTGTGACGATGTCTTTTCGAAGAACCAATCGTTGTTGTCCGCAAAGTATAGCGGGTCACTGTCGGATGTTCTTGACGGAATGCACGGATTTGGAATATTCTCTTTCTTTTGGCAAGTCACCACTTTGTTGAGCTGCACGATGTCGGGATCACTGTAAGTCTTCGTGACACCGTTTTTGCCTGTCACGGTGTTCTGCTTTACACATATGTCATTGTTACATAAAATGTTTTTGACCAACCGTTCAAGGAGCTTGCAGTATTTACATGTAACTCTTTGGAGACGAATCTCGCCTTGTGGCACATAGCCGGTGACATCTATACAATAAAAGGGAAAGTGTGAATTTTTGTTGGCAGATTCCTCAAAATGTGTGCAAATTACACGAAATATCTTGGCTGTAAACAGTATTCCATAGTTCATGCAGTAAACATCAGGTTTGTACTTTTTGACTAACATCACCACTGCCATCTATGTTTTGGTGGCACTACCAGACAAAGATTATGTTTGCCGAGGGGCTTGACGCGAAAAATGAAGATAGCAGAAAGATACCGACAAGAAAGACAAGTCATTTGATGCATGGTATGTCGAATTTGACCCAGCCGTTCCGTAGATATATTGGCCGAAAACCTCGCGCCACAGGGATTTGGAATGAACTGTAATTTGATTGCTGCCTTCTCGGAATGAGTCAATCAGGCCACCATCTGGCAGCGAGATATTTGGGTACCATACTCATTGTAAATTTGTATTTGGAGAAGATTGTGGAGTAGATACAAATGTGAATTTGTCCCAGTCTTGGAGAAGATTATGGACAGACGTTCACGCAATGTGGAGAAACTTTCAACAAAGAGACCGCGCAACCAGAGTAGAGATCGTGATGGCAGGAAAATTGCTAAGACGTTTCACCGGACAGAGAAGCCAGCGGTCACCGCTGAGCAACAATCGCAATGCATGGTCCGTGTTGGAGGTCTGGAACCGTTCGTTACAACGGAACAAGTACGGCATATGTTTATGAACTTCGGCACCATATTGTCAGTGATAGTATGCGGACCTCAGAGTTCCCGGCGTCAAGTTCCGACGGAGAGGGAAGACTCCATCGTCTGGATGAACAAACTTTATCGTCGACAAGCTGCTGAGCCTGTCAAAGCTTCCAAATACGATTACTATTGGTATGCGTACGTCAAATTTACGGAGCCGGTCAGCGCCATGCGTTTATACTTTTTCGAAAGTGCGCTGCGAGATGGCTGCGTCGGCATGAAATCTATACCTCTTACCGTCACGTGGGATCTTCCACCGAAGAGAGAGACACACATGTATCAACTGCAAGACGGTGAAGATATGGCAAAAACATATATCGTGAACGATGAAAGTACTTACTGTTGTCGGATTACTGTGTACAAAAAAGATGACGTGTACGCCGAGGCCATGCAGGGATCCGGACATGGTGGTCATACATGTATAGAGCGCTTCGACGTGCCAATAGTGTGTTGGAGTGCTGGAGGGGAAAAAAACGTCACGTACGATCGAGCCTTTAGCGATCGCAGATATTATAGCAAGCAGTACGTACACAAAATGGATTGTATGTTTCGTACGTACTGTGAAAAGAGTGGTAAGTCCACCTCCAGCGCAATAGACGACATCATGCTCACGATGCAGAACGTAGATATGAAACCCAAGGCCATTGGGATTTACGATGGCGGGGAGAAACGTGGTGAGATTTACGACTACGATAGGCTATTGCAAACTGCTCAGTATCAAATGCAGATGGGTAATATCAACACCACCATGCTGTTCAATCCAGACCTCTATCAAGTAAATTTGAAACCGAAGTCTACCGAAAGTAGGTCTGAATTGGAACGCTTGTTCTCTGATCGGTTTCGTCGGGTAAATAAACGTCGGGAAAAGGAACAGGAACGAAAGGAGAAAAGACGTAAAGACAAGGAACGTAGCCGGGATGCTAAGGAGAAGCGTGAGGAATTTGTCGTGTCCAAGAAAAAGAGAAGCACTTGGATTACCGGCGAAAAGTTTGCGACGGACACTGTTAGTGTTAGTTCCACCGCTACTCGCCTCAAGTCAATGGTGGTTGGCGATTCAAAAAGGAAAACCAGCAGAGAACACGAGAGGTTGTCTTCTCGCATTTCGGATACCAAAAGTAGTGATCAATACAGTATCGTGGAGGAATCTGAGGAAAGGAATACCAGTGACGAGGTCGTGCTTGATTTGCGTGAAAAATTGTGTCCTGAGGATCTGCGTGAAAAACTGAATAGAATCGACAATGAGAAACACGACATTGTGAACTATTCTGATATAGATATAGACCTAGCGGTTGAGGATAGCGAACTTGACGAGAGAGAAGCTACGCCTGAGAAACTTTCAACAACTTTTGCAAAATCACAAAGCTATGGTGAACTGTCTTCTCGTATTTCGGATACCAAAAGTAGTGACCAATACAGTATCGTGGAGGAATCTGAGGAAAGGAATACCACTGACGAGTTCGTGCTTGATTTGCGTGAAAAATTGCGAACTGAGGATTTGCGTGAAAAACTGAATAAGATTGACAATGAGAAACGAGACATTGTGAACTATTCTGATATAGATATCGGCCTAATGGTTGAGGAGAGTGAACTTGACGAGAGAAAAACTACGCCTGAGAAACTTTCAACAACTTTTGCAAAATCACAGAGCGATGATGAACTGGATTTGAATAAAGATTACCTTTTCAGTGTAAATTATTTCCTTGACGATGAGGATGACAATGACTTTTTGAAATGAACCATTTTCCACGTGGAATTACTGACAAATTTCCGATCTTTGCACGTGCCAAATCCAAGTCGTTCAGACGTTTATTTGAAAACATAGGAATACTGCAACAAAGTTTCAGGCATGAAGTGCACAATTGTTACAGTATTCCTATGGCTCAGCCATTGCATTTTGAAAACAGTACATGTACAGCATGCCAAAAAAACGGAGACTCGCTGAAGATACAGTAAGCTCGAGTTTAATGTTCATAAGCACGCCCATTGTAGGGTCAGTTTCACCCTAGCCCTTCAGCAACTATTCTTTCCATCATGTGGTTGTGATCGTACAAGCATTTCCAGCCATTCAGCGTAGTTGTAATATGTTTTATTCACTCCCATTTCGACTGTGGGTGTGCTTATGAACCGGTGGTTTAAACTCGAGCTTACTGTATATTCATGTATATTCATACAGAGAAAATTATTATTTTTCGTTTATTGTCTTGTGCTGGTTGATCTCCATACACGAAACATCCCCTGCATTTCTCAGTACCGGTAGCTACCCTCTTTTTGAAATCCAAAGGTTCGAGATGAGTTATCAATCCAGTAGGAGGGAAGAGTTTTCAATGGTCACCTTGCGAATGCTGGACGCCAAGCAGTTTACTAAAGTAGTACCGGTAGCCGAAGAAGCTAGTTTCAACATGTCGGCCACTGATTTGTTCACATACACAGTCGAGTTTATCGGATGGCCGTCACCCCCATTCCAGGCGACGGCAACCTCGTAAATTGGTACATCGGTTGTAAAAATGCGGCCGGGAATTTGTTTGGGTAATAGTTTTGAATCCTCTCTATCATCTTCTTCCAAACTGTATGCCGTTACTTTCTCAAATGTGTTCTCCTGCTCTTTCCTGTGCATGTTGTTCACAATGCAATTTTCAATGTTAGTTCTGAGTTTTGACGAAACGTTAGAGAAGATTTGTGGAGATTTTTGCTCAATTTTTGGTCGGCTGTGTATCTTGATGGATTCTTCTGACGATTTTGGTGATGTATTCGGAGAAGTGACATTGTCCGGTTGTTCTTCCTTCAACGTGGGTGCCGAAATCTGTAGTTTTCGATGCCTCGATTTGATATTTTTCTTCTTCTGCTCTGATGCCATCTTAGTTTTGGAATATCGAAGTAAACCACTCATGTCTATCGGTAGATGATGTTTACTTTCTGAGACACTCTCGTGATAGTTTCACTTCTAGGTCTTTTCCCAGTTTTGCTATGAACCATTACCGCACTCAGAACACCTTCCGCCCTGCTTCACCATGCGTCATACTGTCGACTGCCTTCTGCTCTAACATAAAAATGTCAGCGCCTTCATCTCTAATTGTTTTCGGACAGTGCACTACTGTGATGAGGAGCGAAATTTAACGTATCTGTCAAAGAAGCTGTCTAGTAGACCTAACAGGCTACCGTCAAATTCACCTGTTTTATAATTCTTTTCTAAAGTGGGTAATAAATACACATACCGATCACACCTGCTGAAATTCATCACATGTCCTAACGTCTTCTTCAGATATGGAATAACAAAATCGTACACTGTCCTTTCTGAAGCGTAGCCAGTCGAGAGTTTCTGTCCATTTTGCGTGTAACAGTCACCGAACAATTTAAACTCGCGTCTAATTTCCTCGTTCCATTGAGTTTGCAGAGTATTCTCGAGCTCATTAATTTTGTTATTCTTGGGAAATACGGCATTCATGTACTTGACGCTCCCTTCACCAAGATTGTGACCGATGCCGGCTTCAGACTTTATATTCTTAAGGTGTTCACGGAGACCCCTTACGGGACAGACGTCGATCATCTTGAGGTGCATGGTGTCCATTAATATATTGGCAGGAGTCTTGTGGAGCTTATCCACCTCCGTGATGGATTCGTTAATTAGTCTGTCGTGCATCCACCTTTCGCTCAGTATAGAGTTGTTAAAATCCATCTCGTTTTTAGATATGGTGTTGGGTACTATAGCTTTCACCACTATGTCCAATTCGGCCAGTATAACCTCTACGGTGGACCTAGACATCACGTTGTATGGATCCAAGTCTATTCCCTTTTCCATAACGGGGCCACGATTCTTATTGCGGCATTTTTTATTGCCACTGTCATCCTCACCACGTTTTCTTTTCGCGGACACACGGAGGTCCTCTTCGTAGTGACGCGATTGCAAGACTCTAAAAAGGGACCTGATGGCGCCAGAAACATTTATCGACATTGGATCGGATGAAGCGTTGATTTGCATGGCCAGTTCACCGGTAGAGGGGTTGATTTTCTTAACTAATAACGACAGCAATTGATTCCTTTCTTCTGCAGTCATGTTGGTTTGCTTCATAACTTCGTGAAGCATATCTTTCATCCGATCTATCACTTCATCCTTCGCATTCAATTTCTTTTCCATGTTTTTCTTATCCACCGTCATGTGATACATGTCGCTTTCCAATTTATCCACGGTGATCTTTTTCAGTTTGTTATCCACTGACAGTGTGCGTACCGTGGATTTGAGATTGTCCTGTTCGTTCTGAGAGGCTCCCAGTTGTTTATTCAGTTTTGTCAACTGTTTGTTGGACTTGTCGAGGGCATTCTGCATTTCGATCTCATTCATATTCCGCCTAACCGTCTTGCGCACTTTGTCGTCGGGCTGAGCGGCACCTAAATCCATTGCACTGGGCATAGAGGCTACCGTAGAAGCATTCATCGTACACGGAACCTGGGTAGGAACTTGAAAAATTCTATTTCCCGCTGCTTTAGACGTAGTCGCCATGTCGCCGGCTTCCATGATACTAGTCAAAGAATTGATACGTTCGGTCAAAGCCAAGTCGTCAATTCTCCTTTTGAGTCCGGCTGATGTAGTGATGTCGTCAAACTCGCTCCCACCCTGAGTGTTTTCTGCCACCAGGCTCATTGTTGGCAATCCTACCAGCGACCGCTTTACGTCCTCGGGTGTATTTTTCCTGGCGACTTTTGATTTTTTTTCCAACTTATCCAACTCGGCACTGATGTACTCGTCTGTTACTGCTTTTGACAATTTCTTGTCCTTCGCAGACTTTTTCTTCTTAGCGTCACTTGTGATCTCCTCTTCCAGTTTGGCATTTAGTGTATCTTCCGATTCTTCGGGAAGAGTTCTCACCACGATGATAGTCTGAGTCTCCTTTTTGATTGACTGTATACGGCTTGGTTGCGCGACATGAACCGATATTGACATTCCACTGGAAATAGCTTCGAAAGAAAAGACTCTGATTTGGTTATAAAATTCAGGTCACTGTCTAAGCCAAAACTACGTGTATCTGCATTTTTTTTCTTATTCCTTCTTATTGAACCCCAGTCGTCTTCCTGCTGGTCATCCTGTGCCAAGTCGTTGTAACTGAAAAAGTCAACTTCATCACCGCTGTAATTTGTGGCTTTTAATATTCCACCATAGTCTGTAATGATCAAATTATTTCTATCTTTCTTGTCACAGGTAAGAACGGGCGTTTTTGCAATAGCCTCCGTCAATAGATATACGGCCTTCTTGACAAACGTTTTCCTTTTTTCACTTGGGTCTCCTTTTTGATCGTCATTGCCTTTATGAATTCGACCCAGAAACACCTCGACGGTGTCTTTATCTAATCCGACTCTTATATCATTCAGTCTCGTGGTCCTTTCTTTTCTATCTCTTTCGGGAACGCATCCAATAGACACGTGCCACAACATAGACCGAACGATGTCTTTTTTCAGATTTTTGGTTTGTTGGTGTAGATCTGCCAATAACGGTAGGTACAGACTGGTCATTTCTCGGACCCTCTGGTTCTTCTTCATCTGTAAAGCACTGATGGTCGTACCTTTACGACCCGCACCGGTCAGATTGTTTGCCAAGTTGGTAGGTCGGGTGTTCGTAGGCGGGTTAGTACCCAACATCAGAACGTCACCCGCAGCCACGCCAACTTTATTCATGTCGTCAGCACTGGGTTCTCCTTTCTTACCTTCCGCCAGTCCGACCTCTAAGTCCACCACTATAGGTTTGGTCTCCAGAGTAGACACGATTTCTAGAGCAATGACGTAAATCATGATCTCACCGATTCTATCGATTTGATGGAACATGTCGGCACCGAAGTGACTCCACGACACGTCGTCTTGGAATGCGTGATCTACGCATTTTATGTAACTAGGAGACGGGTACAACAAGACAATTGGTAGTTGAATCCCATTCATCGGCGGACCTCGCCTCTTACAGTGATGTTTCTCCAACATTTCCTTCAATTCCGTGGGATTACCTCGAGGTTTGAGCATGCTGAACGGTTCCCCGCCGGATACAATGCTTGTGTGAGATGCATAGTCACGCTCCATAGCTTTGAGAAATAGCTGTGGATTATCAAGAGGCAGAGTGGCATGCCTTTCCACCCTGTCCATTTTCCCAACATGACGTGAATAGAATTCTCACTAGATTGTTTTATTGTATACAATATACAAATACAGATTTTGACAGCACTTTAGATTTCTCCGTTCAGACTAATATCAAACATTTCATTTTGGAACACCGCAGTTCTTTTACCTGTCATCACACGACCTACAGAAGGTAGGTCAAAGGTCCGAACGTATTCGATCAATTTTTCCATGTGTGACCTCATCGTTTTGTTATGTGACAACAAAGCACGAATGTAGTTTGTACTTCTGGCGTACTCGTGTTTTTTTGCCTTGGCGGCCGCCATCGTGGTGGGTGCATCGGCTTTATTTGCCACGTCCATGAGGAAATTTCTCATGTGATCCGGATCGATGTCTTTCTTTTCCTTGATCACTTTGATGAGTCCTTTGGTCACGTCTTCTGTGTCATTGGTACCAGAGTCGAACCAGTCACTCGAGGCATCCAGTACCGCTCGCATAATGTCGAAGTCTCCAATTTTCCGTTTTCCTCCAAGTTCCACCAACGTTCCACTGCCGGCCTTGGCCTTTGCCAACACGCACGACTTTATGTCCAACCATATCAGATTGTCTTTCAGGTCGTCTGCTATTATGCTTTCTACGGTGGCCTGGAATTCTACCTTCGCCTTCAACAATTGATTGTCCGTGAATCCGTAGGAACTCACACCGGCCGTGGTGCCATCCAGACGAATGTAACCGCCGCTGATTTCTACATCGGTCACGTCAAACACATCTCGTAAACTTAACACTGTGGTGAGGAAAGTTCTTAGATGTCTGATGTGCTTGATTCTGTTCACAGTCTGGAGGACGAACAGTTCGTCATTTGTATTTTTAGATTTGAGTCTGCTATATCTCGGAGATTCGCACGGAGTTGGCACCACCCCCACGTCGGTGTCTATGTGTAGATCGTAAGTTCCCGTGTTTATGACGTTTACCGTTAATTGGCCTTGTCTGGTGTTTTCTACCGTGTGAATGGAACATGGCGTATCTCCCGAAAACACCACCGGGCGATAAGAACGCATTTTTTTCAATACTCTGAAAAAGGCACGGTTGATGCCATTGCTGTCAAATTCCACCTCGTTGTGCTCAAATGCCATGATCTGTTCGGCTGCCAATTCGTTCCCCATGGAATCAAAGGCATTCCACCTGTTGACGAAAATGTTCTTGAAAAGCCGCAGTTCGCTAGAAGTCTTGGCTATTTTTTGGACGTAGTCGTTGTCAAAATTATGTTGCTTTCTCTTCATTCCAGTCGCCATCGTTAGTTATGTTGTAGATTGCCTGCTCCAGTTCCCTTACTCCTTCGTCCAACAGCTGCGCGTAATTTTGATTTAACCTGTGTCTGTCTATTAGATACAGAATTGCGTCAGTGCCTATCACAGACGACCAACCGTTCAAATTATAGGTTGGGGTGACCGCAACCAATCCTTGTAAATGTAGGCAAAGTAGTAAAAATTTAACGTCAGAAAAGCAGAGGTTGTCCGGATCAGGTAGTTCGGTGGCACTTCGAGGACACAGTGCCTCGTACCTGGAAGCTACTACTTGAAATCCAGTGCTGTGTTCGACGAAGGGTGTGTACTGACCGACTCTTGTGGGAAGCTCGAGTACTTTCTGTACGAGAGATCCCTCTTTTTCCTCTTCTGCTTCTGCTTCCAGCAAAAACTGAAAGTTGATGCAATATCTATCCAACATGGACTTTAACTTATTGTCGCATGATAGGTCGTAGTCGTTAACATATTTTTCTTCGGGATAATCTTTTAAGATTTGAATGCATTGATCTTCCGTCAGTCGGCCTTTATGTAAAGCCGCACTGTTGGATCCGGCACATTGTTTTTCTGTGTCTTCGAAAAAAATTCTTATCATCTTCCTTATGACGGGCGCGATGACAGCTCCGACGACCATAACTTTATATAACCGAACATCATGACCATTAGCGTTCAACGGAATGTGCATCCTATCTGAACCCTTTTCAACTTTACACCAGTCGCAATGCGATGCGACGGCGTGTTTGTTCCGCCGTCTCGCGTGCTTGAGAAAATGCTCGAATAGAGATTTGCACCAGTCATACTTAAATTTCGGATACGATACACTTTCCATGAATGTCTTTTATCCGCCTTTTTACAGCGGGGCAGTAATCAATCTGTTGGACGACCATGGCCCTCTAATCCAATAAACGTTCGCTCCCCAGTCGCTTGGTGTTTCTGGAGTGAAACCTTCGCCACCACCTTCGTACAGCGGTACTCCGTTGGGATCAACCAGAGTTTCACTCTCAACTCCACACTTGTACCTATAGAGACGTTTCTCGACTTGACGGTAAAAATCCCAACTTGTACCTTGGCTGTCCGGTGTAGAGAGTCCCATGCTGGTGGTGAAATCGTTGTCTCCGAATTGAGGGTCGATTACAGGATTGAGAAAAGACACCCCACGCACCGTGAGGTCAGATGAATCCTTCAAATTTTTTTCCAGCGTGAAATTGGACAACAGAAGTTTCTCTTCCTTTCCGAGATCGGCATTTCTGCTAGACTCCGACAACTTGTACATGTACTCGAACACTGCCCGAGTAGCGCTGATGGCCACTTTGTTGTGACTGAAACAAGTGGTGCTGACTTGAAATCGATTGGTCATCTTCAACCCGTTGCAAGTGAATTTACTCATGTACAAGGACATGAAATTAGAAGCAAACACGTTTTCACTTGCCAGAGGGTCGGGCTCTACATAGAATTGTACGAAAGGATTTTTCGCACCTTCGTTGGCTGCGGTGTTCCGAGCCATGTACAGCGGGAATCCCAAAGGTGCTGTTGGCTCTGAGGTAACCGTGTTACGGACGGCCGGTTCGATCACGTACACGTAATCGTTAAAGAAATTGTGTACACTAGAACCGTCCACATTCGAGCCGTTCGAGTCCACCGTTATCTCGCTGGGTAACGGCGAATGCTGGCTATTCTCGATTTTGCCCAACTCTTGCGTCATTACATCGTAATCTGCCTCTGTGATGTATCCTTTCTCAAAGTCACTGTTCAGCATGTTGGTGTAGTTTCCTTGTCTGGATTTATTGTAAGAGTCCAGGTTGATGATGGGGACCTCGTCGCTATTAACAGAGTTGTTCTCCAACTGCGGATTTTGGTGAATGGTCTTCATCGTCACCCCAGCAGCTATTCTGTGGTTGGTGCAGGTCTTTATACCCACGGTAAAGTGGAACTTAGTGTCGCCATTCACGTTGTTGGAGTTGGTGTCGATTCTCGTTCCGTTCTGTATACCGGTGATCCCTTCGGGTTTCAGCAACATCACATTATCGCTGGCTATTTTATACTTACAATAGAATCTGACCACAAACGGTAAGTAGACTTTGTTCTGAACCTGTCTGTACAGAGCAAAGGGAGAGTTGTAGTCGTAGCCCATTATGGCCGTGCATACTCTGATGAGTGGATTGGATCCGCCAGTGCACAGGTCCATCATATTTCCGCTGCCCACCATCGTCATCGGGTAAGCTGCTTTGTCCAACATTTGAGTGTGGTCGCTATTTTTACCCTGGAATGTCATTTCGTCCACCTCATTTTCTCCCGCTGCACCTTCGTAGTTGAGGAATCCTTGCATCGCCGGTTGGACGGAGGCAGTAACTATGGCGCCCATCGGCCCATTGACGTCCACTTTCTCGGCTGCCAGATCATTTCTGTTGTGGATGATTAGTTTTACCCTACCGTGAACAAGCACAGGTAAGAGCGCCAACAGAAATATTCTGAACGGTGCACTTTTGTCTGTGTCAAACAGATAATTGACAGCCTTCAAACCCTCATCTCCATCTATTCTTGTTCCTGACGATGCAGTTTTGTACAAGTTCTTATACATTGCTGTAAAGTACTGAAGTAGTTCAAGTACACACTGCAGATATTTGTCTTGCGTGACGTTACAAGAACCCGGCACCTTCATCACTGCATTTTTTTCGTCTCTCGGAAGAAAACTTGATTCTCCGTCCTCCGGAGCAGCGTCAAAGTAGAACAAGTGATCTTTTTTGCCATTCAACCCATTGCTACGTATGCTGAGTAGGTAATTCTGGATGAGGCGGAAGTGATCGTTGATTTTCTTGACCATTTCCACATCGGACGCAATCTGAGACAGCAACTGACTACCTCTGCATTTTCTGGCCGGCATGTCCATTATGTACGGCGGCATTTCGTGAACCACTTTTCTTTTTTC
Organism: Notospermus geniculatus; assembly: GCA_002633025.1. NCBI lineage: Eukaryota > Metazoa > Nemertea > Pilidiophora > Heteronemertea > Lineidae > Notospermus > Notospermus geniculatus. The sequence continues at coordinate 459,317 of NMRB01000222.1, read as the reverse complement.
TGCAGCAAAAACCTTCTCGGTGTTTAATGTCACTGGATCTATGACATTTTGTACTCCCCTCCTGAAAAGAGGTGCCACCTCATTACTCATGAGTTGTTGTTTGGCATCTTCGCACATACTGTTACCCTTCAAGGTAATACCGTCACCTTCTATCTGGCCGCCTCTGTTGTCGTAATAAGTTGCATAAATTTCTTCCCAGTTTTCGCTGATGGTCAATTTGTCGAGAATGTCTTCCCTCAATTCAGCAGATTCAGCATCGTGCGCAAGTGTGCGTGCCATCCGCAAGTTATCATTCGTGGCTTTTATCAAATCACTGGCGACGTGCACATCTCGATCCAAAGCCGCAAGCATCAATTCCCTGTCCGTAAAGGTTACCGTTTGTGCTTTGATGGAGGGCATGTAACTGTGTACGTCCGGACGCTGGAATCTCACTGCGGCTATGTATTTGGTAGGTTTTGCACACAGTATGGAGTTGAGCCAGGAATCAAAACAAAAGTTTCTGTTGAACACATTCATCGTTACGTTCGTGAGTAGATTACGGCAATGAACGGTAGGGGATGGCTTTCCTTCGTATATTTTGACCGGTTCTAGGGTGTAGATTTCGCCTTCGTCTCCTCGGATGAACCGAGTTTCGTGTTCGATTGGCCAGTGGGCCATCGGGACTATACGACCACCAGAGTTGGAACCTGAGGCCGCAGCTGCATTTTCTGATGCAGAGTTGGGTTCGAATATTTCTCTTCCGCGCTCGGTGAGTTCCAATATGGAACCGGCAATCTCCATCTTGGAAGCTGTCATCAGATCTGGATTCTCGTTGTCGGGGATCATAATACCTGCGTCATTTTTCAGAGTTTTTACTCTATCCGGTTGGGGATCCGGTTGGTCGCCCAACACCACGGTTTTCAACAAGCTTTTGTCCGGAAATTTCAAGGCTTCAGTGGGAAGTAGATAAAGCGGTCTCTTGTCCTTCTTAATGCCGACTTCGACACCCAATTCACTGGCGAACATCTTGCATGCATGTTCTGACATAAACATGTGACCCTCGATAACGTGTTCCACACCCTCCGAATCTGTCAGCGTCGCAGTATACCTGGGGTCATGTTTTCTGTTCTTTACAGCATCATCGTCTCCGTCGGCTTCTCCCAGCTTTTTAAAAGCCATTAACATTTTTTTCTTGAATAAGTATGGATCACGAGATAGTAGATATGTGTCCGCATTATCCAATTTGATCAGCTCCTTTATTAACTTTCTGTATCTGATTTGATCCTTGATTTTCAATTGGAGCGATTCCTTTTCACTCATTTGCATTGCGGCATCGTTGGTAAAGTCAGTAGCGTAAGTCTTCATGACCTGGAGCAGCGGAACGGGAACACATCTTCGACTGGCAATCTCTTGGAGCAACATAACAAAGCCTGTTTGGAGAGACTTTTCGGCTATGGCACATTCATTTGCCACCATGCGCGTCATGTCAGACACAAATTCCTGTCCGATCTCCTTTACCTGTTGTTCAACCTGATCTCTATACACCGGCACTTTTCCTAGCGTCGTCTCGAGCGTCTTGTATTTGTTATGGCATCTTGTATAAAGGTCTTTGTATCCACCCGGTATGGTACCGCCAGCCTGACGATCGGCGTTGGCGTAGGTCCTTTCTTCGGAGTAGGTGTAGGATGAAGGTCTGTAAACTTTGTTCTGTACAGGGCCAGCCGGTACGACAGTGTGGTATGTAGTCCTGTCTTTAAATTCTACGTGCAAGATGTCCGTGAGTTCTGATAAAATCATCTTGTAAGTTTGCAGGATGTTTGACTCCACTGCGCATTTGCCGGTGGTGATGATGTTCGTCAGATGGATGTAAATGACGTCCCACCACTGCGATAAAGTAGACAAATCCATGGTCGCCAGGTCTAGGTTGATATCCGTCATGGTTGATAGGGTGGCCTTTGCTACAATGTCTGCGAGTCCAGTCTGCAGTACGACTCCTTTTCCAGATGGCTGCATATTCGCATTGACTCCCGTGTTTCCAAGTTTGTTATTTTTCGTCCCGGAGGGCAGCGCCCTCGGGATGTAGTTTCTTGTCGACATCGCGGTAAAAAGGCGACCAGGCAGCCAGTAATGATGATTGTTGTAATGACCACAGATGGCCGACACGATTTAATTTGTTGTCTGTCGGCAGTCAAATGTATTTTTTCCTGACTTATGTATTTGCTTTGAAGACTGTACAAATAACGAAATAGCAAAATGAAATAAAATGTCTCCTGGCGAGTTAACGCGTGTGCAAACCTACCAGTGCTTGGTATCAATCATACACGTAGGTGCTTTCTCTCTTTCAAAAACCGGGCTTCGTCGTCATCGCATTTTTTTTCTCCACCATCTGTGGTAGCGTGGGTTGTGGGGTAGTTGCCAATGACATGGCTAACGTCAGCTGATTCTTATTGGCAAGTGCAAAAACAAGCACGATGAAAAGTACTGTTAAAGCGAATATCACTAATATTTTGAGAATCTCTCGTCTCCTCTCATTCTGCTCCATGTACATGATGGAAAGGAAGGGGCAGAACGGTCGCTGTAAAAACCTAAATGTGACAAATTCAACACTAACGTGATTTTTTCTCTCAGTTTCATTTTACAATTTGCACCATATTCCAAGTTTTTCCAAAATACAAATCAACGGCATGAGGGATGAAAAGTCAAATATCCCTGCAACAAAGTCTCACAACTGAATCTGTAAGATTGCAGACATTTCATACTGCTTTCAGAAATAAAATTGCTTCCCGGCATACTTGTATGGACCATATGGAGTTCTCCCTCTCTGGTCTTCCTCCAATCGTGACATCATCCAATTCCTGGCATTGTCTTGGTTGTAGGCTGCCGGCCGACCAAACCAATTATATGGTTGTTCAGGAGGCGGCGCAGAAGCCCGTGATAAATTGGGATATTCCAACGGTGGTGGTTCATCCATGTTGTTAGTGGCGGCAACAGGTGGTGTTGACTTACTGCTCTCAAGTTCGATATATACATCATTGAGTAGTCTGGCACAATCTTCGTCTCGTTTCATTTGGTCTCGGCTATGTTTTGCCTTCATCTCCTCGGCTTGTTTGATTAGGGTTTGATTCTGACGCGTGAGGTCTCTAATTACCTCTTCGTCGCGCTCCAATTTTGCACGGTGCCAGAGTGTTACATCAGCCAATTTGGTTTGCAGGTCGGAGAGTTTGCGTTTGCTATCCTCAACTTGAGCTCTCAGGTGTTCTCGCTCATCACCATCATGGGCAAGATGGTCATCGCGTTCCATAATCGCGGTGTCTCGTTCTTTTGCGAGCATGTGATGTTTCCTACGCATCAGATCAATCAAGACCTGAGAGTGAGAATACTTCACGGCATTTGTGTCAGATCTTTCCCTCGCTTCTTGCAATTTGGCCTTCATATCGTCAATCTCTTCAACGTGCGCCTTCTTCATTTCAAGCAGTTCGTTTTGGTGGTCGGAATTTAGCTTTGCCATATCGTTGACATGCTCATAGTGACGCGAGTTCATAATGGCTCTCTGCTCCTGGAAATGATGTATCCGATGCGTCTGCATACAATGTGGGTTCTGTTTAGGGTCCGGTTCCTTCAGGGCTTCCACAATGGCCGTCTTGGGTTTCTCCTCATCCAGTTTGATGATCTTTATATCATCATCTTCAAGATCCCCTTTTCCGTCTTCATGTTTTTTGATGGCATGCTCATGAGTACTCGTCGTGTATCCGATTGACATTTTCTCCATCATGGTTGGGAATGGCTGCGGATGCGTATCTAGATACTTCTGCATGGCATTTTTATCATACAATTCTTCAATGTGTTCGAAAGAGTCTCCGCATTCACTCATTTTGCCCTTTCTGGATGGTTGTATACATGTAGGTTGGCTTGCCTATCGATAAATGTTGTAGATGTTCACCGACTACCCAAATAAGTTCATAACACAAATACAACTTTGAATTGGTATTTGAAAACCAAAACTGTCTCTCAGTTCCCCAATTATCAAAACCGAAACTGTTATTTTTCCCAGTTACGAAACTTCGATGTTTCTCTCGATGGTTTCTATTCGCTTTGTGACAAATCTGGACCAGCAGTTGGTATCAATTCAGGACCCGATATTTTCACGCTAACTGTCCCTCCAGTGGCCCCAGTTCCTTTTCCAGTAAGAACTGCAACTTGTCACAAATTACTTCGTGAACATTCAAGTCATTTCGCATCATCTTGTGAATGTAAGCGGCATTCTTTCCAAAGTAGATTCTTGGCTTGTTCATGATTACACGCCGGCGTTTGCTCGCTTTCCACTCACCGCCTTCATTTTCGTCGTCTCCACCGAAAAAGAAGTTCAGCCCATCTTTGTCCTCTCCCGTACTTGTATAATCAGCCGACAGACTGTACAGTACATACAACTGACTATCGGTACGGAAGAACGTGTATCTCCGATTTGTATTCGGGTCTAACACATCCACGCAGTACAGGGAGAGAACATTGACCTTGCTCGCATTAGTTTTGCCCATGAATTCGTGCATTTTTTTCAAATGTGATTGTTGACGTTCTAATGCACTTTCTTTCTTATCCGCGGCCCTTTGTTTCTTGATGGTCTGAATATCTAACCGTTTACTAGTTCCCTCCTGTGATGGTGGTTTTGGAATATGTACATTTTTCGTCATCGCAGCAAAGGAGTAGTTTTTGTCTCCTACTCCTCTGCCGACGTTCATTTCTGTCCATTTCTTCTCGGGTTCTTTGTTTTCCCGTTTGTTTGCTTTGAATGTACTCCCTTCTTCGAATGACGGTGACAAGTAAACGATTGACACTCCGTTCACAAAATACAAGTCATCCATTGGAGTGCACGCGTTATCCAAGAACCTCGTCTTGATCAGTGGAAATAGGAACACGTCGTCATCATAATTCATCTCGTAGGTAACAGCTGCCTTCTTCTGATTCCTACACGAGGTTTTGAAGCAGTAGACGAAAAGGCTGACTCTCATACTACAGCTACTGAATCCTGCCGTGACGTACGTTGTAGTCCGTTTCGCATGTGGTTCGTAAAAGCAAAAATTCAGACACTTTCCGCTGTTGGATCCATTTCCACGACCAGACCCATTGGCGTATACAAGTTGAATAGAGCTACCAGTCATTCTGAAACACATGTTGTGCATCACATCGTATAAGACATCTTGGGAATACCCCTCAGTCATCAACCGGTTGTAAACTTTTTGTTTGTGACCATTGTTCCAGAGTTGATTCAAACCCGTCACGACGTCTTGAATTCGGTTCTCTACGGGTTCGAGTGGACCAGACATCAGCAACTTCTTATCAAACTCTTCCATGGATTCTGCTAGTCTTGTAGTACATTTTTGTGCAGTGAACGTATGTAAGGCTCTTGTTTCCATGCTGTCCAGGTAAACTTCGTCTTCTAGGAAATTGATGTTGTCAAATCGTTCGATTACCCTAACGGTCATTCTACTTTTATCCACCTTACCACCGTGCACAAATCGATCTTCGTATGGAATGAGTTGATTACTGTCTTCTTCTCTACCAGCCCCGTTTACGCTCACATACTTGAACACAGGTAACAGGACCGCTTCCTTTCGACCAATGAATTTACTCTGATATGGTCCACGAATGGCATGTCTAGCCCGACCATCGCTTCCGTATATGGCATCGTCGTATATGAAGTCTCGGCTTTTGTCACCGCCAAATAATTTCAAGTGCGGGTAAAAGTGCCTGACGGTGTTTGCCATTTGCACCACTTGACTGGCTACCAACGGTGACACTTCTAACCCAGGCGGAAAGACAACAATTTGTCTGAGACCCACCGCCCCTGTTTCGATTCTACTTTTGTCTGATTTCAGAATGTAATGCTTTACCTCGTCAGTATTGGACAGTCCGATTCTTCTCAAAAGAATATATTCTATGACTTGTATCATTTCCATGTAAACATGCTTCCAGAATTTGTCGTAACTCTCCAATGTTGCGTATTCTGGTGAATCCGGACGATTGCAAGCCAAATCCAAGCGGCGAGAGGAGTGGAGATCTACATCCATGATGAGATTTGTCACATTGCACAGAGGCGATGTAATTTCTTGACATGCACCTATTGCACCGTCCTCTGCATACATATACTTTTTGGTACAAGTGTCGGCATGCTGTCCTGTTCCGACGTGATTCGAGTCGGTTTTTGTCAACGAATGGTATACATATGACGGTGCGGGTCCCTTTTTGGTCTGAATCTCCTCCACGTGATTCCATACCGGGGTGCCATTCAGTGCCGACTTCACGAAAGTTTCTCTGATGGCCATATTCTGACCTTTCATCACCCTGTGTTTGTATGGAAACTTTCTTTCAGCCTCTACTGCGGTGTCGAATAAGTCTATCTTTGTTTTCTTTGAATTGCGACTTTTCGTTCGGCGACATTCGGCAATGTCCGTGAGGTCGGTATTACACACATAGTTGTGAACTTGTACCCATCGTTGTCTTTTGGGCAGTTTCATCTCGGCCAGATCGTCAGATTCCAAGGCGTAATTTGCAGTAGTGGTTTTGCATTTGTTCTCCACTAGCGTTCTGAAGCATTGGCTTTCTCTGCGACCCAATTGCACTTGCTGGATTGCCGCTAGCTGTAGTCTCAGATGCGACGCATTTGTTTCGCATCTACCATAGGTTCGTGAGTATCTTTTGTCACTAGTGATGCAAGTTATCTGTTTACACAAGTGATCCTTGACCCTAGAGATATCTGTTTGTTTGCTTACCACCTTGGTTATTTCATCACACCAAGATTCGTTCTTTTCTTGTGAAAAGACTTCCATTGGGATGGTTTTCATTGCGTCGTTTGCAATGGCCTCTGTAGTGTGTATTTGGAACATTTCTACCGACGCCAAGTCTTTGATAGCTTTTTTCTTGGCTTCGACAACAGTACTTCTAAAGTAGTCATCATTGGCCTTCTTCCTGGTGAGTAGTTCTATTGTTTTTCTCATGTTGTGACTCATCAATTCTCTGTTGTCCATTACAAATCTGGCGGCACACTGTAAGAAATACAGCGGATTTTGATTGAGATCAGAATGTTTTACTGGTATTGATTTGGCTATTTTGCGAGGTATTCTTCGTTTTATCTTTCTCCGTTTTGCGAAGTATTCTGATGTTGTTACAACCTCTCTTTCTTCTTCCACCTGTGCAAAAACGTTCCCACCAACTACTCCTCTATTATTGATGAACTGGAATAATTTTTCAAGTTCTTTCCGTTCTGTGCTCAGGTCGTCAGTTAGCATATCATCACCGTCTTCTTCGTCGTCTACAGTTGCTTTGCCATCCTCAAAACTGGTCAGATTTAGAGAGTTTAGGCCATCTAATATTTGTTGAGGGACCAGGAAATTACGATTGTGAGATCGTAAACGATAGTGGAAATATAAGATGATCAGTGGGAGTAGTCTCCCGTCATCTTTGACATCAACGCTTCGTATGTCCCCGCTCCTGTTTGCCCAGTTACCCAAAACACCGCCAAGCGACCAAGTGTAAGTGATCATTGATGCTGTGGACAACTCGCATGCCGAGGGAGAACAGCCACCTGTTTTGGATCCGATCTTGGTCCGTCTACCAAAGAAATCCTTGAACTTTACATTGATGATGTGCATAAGATCCTTCCATCGCTCCACTTCTCCTTTTTCTACTCTGTTGTCGGCGGTGATGAAAGTCGCGTCATTGTAAGTCCTGTAGTTTCTGGGCCCTCCACCGAAGTTTATACATCCATGTACAAATTGACTGGGAGTCAACCATTCTATCGTCATCAGTGCACTCATCTCCGGATTGTGGTATTTGAATCGGCCACTTCTAAGTATTTCCGACGCCTTTTCCAAAGGACAATGAAAGACCAGTAGTCCCAAGACATCGGTTAACCTAGGACACATGTGATGAGAATATACACCTTCCAGTAGGATTACTGCAGAACATCCGTTTTCTCGCATCAGGTCCATTGTGACGCTTCCCATAGGTACAGTGGTTTTTGCTTCCTCGTCCAGTAGTTCTAAAAACCACAAGTGGAATTCAGTGGACAACAATTCAGCTTCTTGAGCGGTGGTGTTTTGTTCTTTCTTATCTACGGAATCACCGGCGTTCTTTTTCTTTTCCCCCATTTTCTTTATCGTTGATCCCGGTATCAAAAAATAATTTTGATTATCTACAGATAATATAGCTCTACCGATTATCAAGTCCCATCCCAGGGACATCATGAGTTGATCATCGTCATCGTCGGCGAACACATCAACCGCGGCTCTCTTGGCTACATTTCGAGATGCCATGATTTTTTTGACATTTACATACCAAGCCGAATGACTACATGTAGTTGGTTTGATACCTCTTCTGATTTCAAAATGTTGACCGACTATGGATTCCTCACGGAGTCGGACATCAAGGAAGTGGAGAATGTGTGTCCACTGGCACACGAAGCTATTAAGAACTGCAAACTGACATACCCATACAACATGAAAAATCTCGTGTACCAAAATGCCAGGGATAAATCTGAAATTGTCACCGGTGAAGTTTTCGTAGCTACCAACCGTGATCAGTGTCTGTACTTGTTGGATAAGTGTCAGGCATCATTTTGGTACTGGTTTAATAGATATCTGGACGGAAAGGCGCCTTCGTTCTTCACAGCAAATAGTCTGAAAAAATTGAAGGTATACAACTGGTACACAAGTAGACTGGCTGACATATTCACCGAAATAGGCGGTCCGTACTTGCAAATCGTCACAGTAACTCCTCAGCGCACAAAAACCAAGACTGTTGGGAAAACAACTGTAGACGAATCCTATGTCCATTCCGTCGATCCATTGGATTTTTTCGATCACAAAAAGGAATTCGAAAACTACTCGGATGCACTAAAAATACTGAAATTAACCGGGGATGATGGTAATTTAACGCCACCCGAACCCAAGAGCACAAAACGAAACGTACTTGTAACTTCAAAGAGAGACAGGAAAATCTTATATAAATTGGTTGAGTATAATTTACCAATAGAGGTGAATGATGAAGTACCAGCGTTTAGATTCCTCTGTCTAAACGACGAGCATGGCCTCGAGTCATTCAGCCACCACGGAGACAAGAAGACCTGACAACCAGTCAAACGGGGAACAGGCATGACTGCAGATGGCGCAGCAACCACAAGCTCCTAATGACGTACTGACGTCACTTTTCTCGCTGTTGACGTCGCGCCGTCAAAGCATGTACATTTATCCACCGGCACAATTTCCACTGCAAATTTTCCCCAAAGACGTTATCAATATTGGCATCCTGTGGCATTGCTGACGTAACAAACCAGTACTATATGGAGACCTTTGAACATGGAACTGGGGAGTGTAATTTAGTCAAAACTGAAGCAAAGAGAGTTGTTTATTTTGGGGCAAGAATAAATGGAAATACTGTTAGAAAAATAGGACGTCCGGGTCTTGGGGTGACAGCGCCACGTCACGGCGTATGATGATTTTATTTCAAAAGTTTTTCGTGTTCTTCATTTGATTTCATATCACTCATTTCAAACATTTTTTTGTGGCGTCTGTTTTCGTATAATACATAATCATCATCATCATCATCATCGCTATCGGCCTCCGTCGTATCCTTCCCGGTCTTTGACTTGCTTTCAACAATGCACCTTTTATCATTCTCCTTCTTCAATTTCTTGCCAATTAAACTGTCGATCCCACATAATCTATAAGTCGCAAAGAACATGAATGCGCTGATTACAAATGCAATGAGCGATAAAAATCCACCGCTTGTCAGGGCCGCAATCAAATCAGACAGTCCCGGGAATATTCCCAATATATCCTTAAATGCTTTCAAAGGTCCTTTCTTGGCAAATTCCGCATCCACGTCACGGAAGTCGAGAGATTTGTTCAGTCCTTTATCTATCTTTTCGGTAAAAACTTTTCGATGGTCGTCACTTAATTTAGCCGCCTTGGTCATGTCCAGCTTATACTTTTTAACCGTCGAAACCACGTCTGATAGTGGCATCGTCCATTTCAAGTTGGCAATTTCGATAGGTTTCAGATACTTCTCGAACGACGGCCACAACTTATTCTCGGGTTGTAACGTATCCCCGCCTATTTCCTCTGCTCTGATCATTTTTTTGTACTTTTCGGTATTGACGAAATTATGAATCAAAAACGCATTGATCGGCATCCGAAATTTAATCACGGTCATTTTAGCAGCGTTGTCCTCCCCGGCCAATGGATCCATATCACAACCGCTCATGACGGTGGGGAGATAAAACCCGCGAGTGCTCAACGAGCAAAAACAGGGCAAGAACATCAAGGCATAGATCTTGGGCGGTATGTCCTTCTTATCCTGATTCGGGCAATTCAATGTCCACACGTCATTTTCCCGGCTGCTGGCGTGAACAAGAAACAGATTAGACTGTCCTATTTGAATAGCGTGACCTTCATGAGAACGGGGCGTGTGGTCGAACCGGCACAAATCCTTTACTAAATCTGCCGAGTTTCTGAACAAGGCGGTCGCACATATCCTCACGCTACTGTGTTGCATGGCGGGTATCATGGATTTACATATGCGCAGAGAACCGCTGAATCGATCCGAAGACGTCTTACAGCTTTTGAAATAAGAATGGCTCATGGTCAGGTAGTACTCGTCATTGTCGCTGACTGCGAGGTAATCGGGTAGGCCTGTCACTTTAGTACTGCCGGATATCAACGGATGACCGTCTCTGTCCTCGTACGTAAACGCTGGTTGTTTCTTAGCGCGGTTGGTGGTTCCAGTACGCACGTCTACGTCGTAGGTGTGTATTCTGTACACCGTCAGTAAACCACCACTGCTGTATATTGGCATTTCCAAAGTAATGTAAAGGTATTTGTCATCACGTGTGTAGGCTGTGGTACCGTGAGTTGTGTAGTAAAACACGAAATTGTCTTCCAATAATTTTGAACCGGCAACTTTCATCATTCCAACATTCAACACTTTTGTCTGTACGTGCCGAATAAGTTCTTTCAGGCTATCTGGGTCGACCAATCCCGGGGGTAGGAATCCCTTATTCAACACAAGTAAAGAACTGCTGAAAGTATCCATGTGTCTTCTAAAATTGTCACAAGACAGGTAACTTTCAAACAATTTCGGTTCTAGGTCTAGCAGCAGTCTGTCTATGACGACTCTCATGAGTGCTATTTTTTTCTGAATAGTATTTGCGTGTGCTGCATCTTCAATGGCCAGTTGTTGGTTGGCCACGCTTACTTGAGCGATTTCTTCAGCGACTTGAACAGAAAGTTTTTTCTGCATGTTGAATTTGCTGGTCCATTGAATCTTGACGGAAGTCCATTCCTCTTCGTGAGATATTATACCCTTAGCAAGATTCTTTGCCGCATCGTTCACCATGTCGATGTGTTTAGCAACGGTTTTAACCATCTGCATGCTGGGTAGTCCGAATACGCCGGTGGCTATACTAGTAACTATTTTATTGCCGGGTAAATGGTGGAAAAATTTCAGCGTCTTGCTGCCACCTTCCTTCAGAAGATCGTCTTCTGTATCGTTTCTTGCAGATTGAAAATCCAAGCTTCTCTTTTTGCGACTGTCTCTCGGTACTGACACACCTGCTTTTACCTTCGGATGATCCTCAGCCCTTTCTAGTTTCGGTATGGTTGTGAGAGCAATCTGCATTTTCTTGTAAGAATCTCGTAGTTTGTTCAAACATACCGTATTTGTTTTGTCTATCAGTTTGTTGAATAATTCGCACTTGACCGACTTGAGAGCATTTGTGTTGCATGGCATGTTCATCAATTTAAATTTCTTGGTGTTGAAGGTGCTTTTTCCTATTGGAATTGCGAAGGTATGTCGGTACATGGTCTGACCAACTCCGCCGACCATCAGTTTCCCAACGTCTTCGAACATTGTTCCAAAATTAGGCCTCAGCATGGTCTTTGCCGATACACCAATATCGTTTGAATGTTCCACCATCCTGGCGTGGGTGGATACGTGTACAATGAGCAAGAGAAGAATCGCCAGATACCATTTAATGAGAGTCTTCATTTCGTATCTGAAATAAATAAGAGTACAGGAACGTACTGTCGCATATAGGCTATACGGTGCACGATGGATAATGTCCACCAAATGAGAAGATATCTCATCAAAAATTTCGACTGGTATCTGAAGGACTTTGCATGCACTGCTGCACCGAGCGACCGGCAACTTACCGATGTAAGCCTGAAAAGACGATACATACGTCACCCTATCAGTAAGGGCGTGTACAACATAGCCAATGCAAAAAGAGGGCGCGGTAGTGTTGTCGGTAGCAAGGAGGGGTCTTACGACATCAGTCTCAGGCGAATATCCCAGATGATCTTTGTACACACGTTGAGAACATGTTCTTATGTACTGTACACAGACGTCATTCAGAACGTGTCTGAACTACTCGTATCAACCCAACCAAGGACGGCAGTTTATTCCAATTCTACATTGACCAAATGCGCCAAAATATTACAAAATGCTGGCAAGGCAATGAATCAGCCCACCGTGCAGAGATTAAAAACTCTAAAGGCTTGGTTGGACAAACTTCAAGCAATTACGGACGACAACAACTCCACCAGCAAGATGTTGGTCAAGTATTCAAACTACACCAAACTGCACTCTCATCTGCGAAGTAAAGTGAAGCGACCATTGGACGAGATCACCGTACGATATTTGACAGAGCGAATGACTCACATACCACAAGAGAACGAGACAACCGCCTACCCACAACCGCCAGTGCAGCCTGGAGTGAACTTAGCCAGAAATGCAGCTATACACAACATGACGTATTACGCACTGAAAAAAATAAATCTGGCACAATTGATATCCATATGCCTAGCCGAGAACAGGATGTTAAATTCCATATCCCATGATAGGTATGCTCATAGCCTATGCGAATTAGACATGCGGGACGCTTACGTCTCCGCGGCATGTGCTAGGCTAAAAATCAAACTGGTGACACTAAATACTCCGAGTGGCTGTACTTGTACGGCAAAATGTAGAGGTTGGGCAACGCAAGAAATCGGAGATCTCTTCGATAAAGCAATGGACAAGACCCATGGTATTTTGGTTTGTAGTAGGTGTGGACTTTCTCCAAACACTAGGAATAAAAAATCAACCCGGGCGCAAGTGAGGATAGAAAATACCAACGTGAAATGCACCAGCTGTTCTCTGGACGGATGTCCGGCACTCAGAAAAGTTCAGTTATACGTAGATAAGTGGAATGGAGGCGTGGGCGAATACGAATATCGTCATGATTTTCACTTTACCAACGTGGTGAGTCTGATAGACGGAATGCTCGACAAAAATCCGACGGGTCCTGAAATGAAAGTTCAGGGCATGTGTTTCGGTGGGCTGAGAAACTGCTATCACGAAGTCAAAACAGAAATAAAGACGTCCACTCAGATGAAGGCCATGGTCAGACATGTCGCTAAACGCACAACCGAGCAAAGCGTCTCTGACATATCTTTTTATGCCCTATTGACAAGCGGCACTGCGACGGATAAGGGTGTAAATGTTAAATATCATTTCAACGAGATGGACATATTCATGTGTAAAGATTGTCGGAAGAAGAAAGTCAATTACCTGGAATGTGGTCGGGTACCTTCAGTAACGACGGATGCCTGTGAATCACTGTTGTTGCCTTCCAGCACCGCAGAGTGTTGCAATTCCCCGATGCCTGGCTTCTGTCAGAAGGGATGTAAGAAACGCCAAACGTCAAACTTTTCTTCTGCGTGCAGATATCAAATAAGGCATCGATCTTTACCGCAGAAAAACAAACTCCAAAAACAGAAGATAACTTAGAAAACAAAGTGTTCACGGCACAAAAAAGATTACTGGGTAACGATTCCAGAGACGAAAGCAGTTGCGTCAATAATATCGCAAACTGCGTGAATCAACTCTTCAGACGGGCGAGGAAGAAACATCGGGCTAGTCGGATTACATGTGAGAGTGAGAAGATGATACGAGTGGATATCGAACAATTAGCTTCTGTTCTGAAGCCTTACGTGTGCAGAGGCTGTCTCATAAGATTGGCGTGCCCGCACGTCAAAAGCGACTATAGCTATTACTTGAAACTGATATTCCGTTTGTACAATGAGCAAAGATCAGCTACCGGGAAATCGTCTCAAGATCACAGTCAACATAGTTACATTAGCCAGCCCCCAGAATCAGAAACGACAGTTGGGAATTGCGTCGACAAAATTTACAAATTGAATGAATACTTAGTGTTATACGGAGTGGTGGATAGACTTTTGTTGGGAGATGACGAGCAGTAAATTAGTCATTGTCCCCAGGTCTGAAGCCACATACGGAAGTGACATGATTACCGAAGTGAAAAATAGACTTTCGTTGGTCAACACGAGAGAATACGCCATGCATTACAAAGAAGGCGATTTCGTAATGGTGGTCGTCAGAGGCGACAAAGACGGATCGAAGATCACTCCCCACGATTACAAGGCCAGTTTGCTGTTTGCACAATTTCTGAAGCCGGCCGGGACAGTCGTCACCAGATATCAGGTTGATCGATCGCTACTGGAAACCATCATCCACTCACCCTCATTCATAAACAACGTATTCAAGGAAGCCGAGTGTTCAACAAAGGAGGACAAAGAAACCCACGTCCGTCAGAACCTGGAAGATCTCTGGATAGATTGTCTGAATAAGATGATGCAGACGTGTGATTCCGACGACTTGTGTGAAGGCCTGTACAACATGAAGATATCGAAGACCAGGATAACTTATGTCCGACGTGCCATTTGGGAGGAGATGCTCGGTAAGAATTTTATCCGCACGAGTGGAGAAAGAGATCCGACACAAAAGGACCTGGAACAAACGGACGACAAAGAGGCGGCTAATGTACCTTTTTTATTGGATTCGCTTGACGTTAAATTCTACAAAGCTCCGAACGTGTTCAATTGTCTTATTTGAGCGTTGCAACATTCTTTGTTCATACAATTATCATCACGATGGCGACTTCTTCAATACTTCCGCCCAACAAATGGGATTTTGATTTTGTGTCCAAAGACGGTATAAAAGAAGTATTCGACAACTGTTTAAATAAACTGATTCAAACTGTGCATATAGATAGTACTCCCTTGTCGGAACGAATAAGAAGGGAAGAAGAGGACAAATACATCAAACCGGGTGAAGACGAACAGCGATATAGATCCGACTTGAGTACCACCCAGCTGAACGCCGATTTCAACGAATTTCAGGTAAAATTCAAACAGAGAATAACGGCGGCTTATCCAGGCACTGATGGACAAACGTTACTGTACAATACTTCGCTCTGGCATTCTTGGTGTTGTGAACAAGTAAAGTTTGTGCAAGCCAGGATCGACAGTGGATTATTACTTCTTTACGGGTGGGACACTGGAGACAAGCAAAGGTTGGACAAGTACATGATTGACAATGACGTGATGCCGGTAAACTTTTTCAATCGAAATAAATTGGCTACCATTTCTACACTAGATACGGTGTTGGAATACATCGACGGAATAATCGAATACTATCAATTCTCTGGTATTTGTTTACAAAACGTACACTCGTCCGTAGATGGAGTGTTCAAAATATTGTACGTCATGTGTCAAAACATCGCATCGTTCACATCTGCTAATCCAACAGTACAGACAGCTTTACAGACAAAATTGGACAGTCCGCACAGTAATGCATTGATACAAAATGTTTTCCAAACGGTCTTCTCCAGTCAAGGACCCGTTGGATACAAATGTGTCGTAGAGACATTTTTTGACATGACGTTGGCCCTATACAAATTATTCAGTGAAAAGGGGGTGGAAATTTTGAACAACAGTGATGTAAAAGTCTTCACTCTGGCTCCTTATCTCCAGATGATCTCGGTGAAAGTATGTGTCTCCGAACTTCAAACGCAAAATGACAATGAAAATATGGACCACGATAGTTCACCTCTGCGCACTGACCCGGTCATCATGACGCTGGAGTGTTCACCCACGAACGTCAGGTTGGTAACGGTACCGATCATGAACCATGAGCAAATAAAAACATTGAGTTCTGATCAGATCAAGTTGAAATATAGGGTGCACGCCACAGAAAAGTTACTCTCACAGGCGATCAACCCCGTCACGCCAGCAACGATGGTGAAGATTCAGGGTGATAGTGACTCCACTGAAACTTTCAAATTGGACATTCTGGAGACCTTCATACAATCTATAGACAATAAACACGTAGAGGAGAATGCTAGTTTGTACGGCGAACTTAGACAGCTGGGCACTTGCTATCCACCTGTGAATCTAAAACATTACTGGATACCTCTCTCACCTTCATACTTCTGCACTCTTCAAACCGCAAAGGGATTGAGTTCGTCGCAAGAGCAACGCATTCATTACGATCCCATGACCACTGTGCTGATGGCCGCGATCAAGTCCAGAAGGTACGACGTGCTGTACTTTTCGCACTTATTGATAAATACACCTCAGTCTGTTCAACTGGACACATTATTATCTCCAGACTGCGAGGACGTATTCGAACACAATACCATAGTGGATCACAGGAGTGGAGATATAATCATGATCAATCTGCTCAACGGCAGCACGGATTATACGTGGGGAGAATATGTTCAAGACACCGACAAGTACTCTTATATACACAAACCTGACGTGTGGTATTCGGCTTGTGCATCGTATCTCTTCCCTTGGTTGGATGAGTCCAGATGTCATCTGACATCTACAGCGGCATCCAATTCTAAATTCGGTCAGACAATAAGAAATCACATTCTTAGAGCACTGGCATACGTGGAACACTCCGTGTTCTGTGATTCCGAAGTGTCACAACTGTACACTTCAAGAGTAGAAAATCCCACAGAGTACCAATCGATTTTGCCATTACCAGACGACACTCTGGTATTTTTTTCCAAAGTTCCAACAGAAACCATGAGTTTGGAGACAATACAAAACGAAGGTAGGAAAATAACACCGACTCCCACCATCGGAAAAAAGTCTAATGCAGATTCCCTACTCTTGAAGTTACGCTCTGGGAAGGAAATTGACATAAAGAAAGACATGCATGTAGATAGAAAAACGCAACCTGTCTTTACCGTAAAGACTCACGCTTTCTATAAACTCGGAGGCGAAAACATCATTTTCCTGGCAGCAGTGAATGACGCACTACGAGATCCATCTGCCTTCTTCACGCTGGTATTGTGGAACGCTGTGAAAAACGCAAAGACAATTAAACACCTGCTAGTAAATCACCGGACGACAATTGGAAAGTCGGCGTTTTATGCCATCCCGACAACAGCAATTGACAGACAGAGAATAGATACTGGGAAAATAGTATTTAACATCGTGCAAAGGTCTCTATCTACCAACCAGATAAAAATGGAAGATTTTATGTCTAGAGCCGAGGCCGCATACACGCATTGGAAAGGTCAATTCAAAATTTCTTTTGAGCAAGCAGCTGACAAGACAAAGACCTCCGATGATCCGGCAAACCGCACTCCGGAAACGGAATGGTGAGACCAGCACCGGACGGCAACAAAATAATGTTCCAGCCGAACCAAAAGCCTCCAACGCCAGAAAAACCAGACAGGATTCGACAAATGCCATTTTAAAGAACGTACAGATGGCCAAATGGAAATCGGTATCTTCCAAAATACGCAACAGAACCAACGCCGTGGAAAGTGTGCCAGTGGTTGATGGCACCATTGTACTTGGCAAAAGACTGGTGACAGCTGCTATCAATGCTTCCTTACTCGATGCAGACATCTCGAAACAGAAAAGACGCAGGTTGCAGAAAAAAGTGGCACTGTGGCAACAGCAACAGCAAAATGTGCGTCACGCTTCAGGTGGCGAAGACATAGTTACGCAGACTAGTAGCGTGATTTACATCTACCCAGCCAAATCTAGTCTGAAAAATCTGATTGAGAATATCGAAGACCCTATTTCTCCCAAAACGATAATCTTATTGGCCAATTTAATGTCAATGGACAGTATGAAAAACGTGGTCAAACAACTAAAAGACGACGGAAGTTCAAAAAATGAAGAGGATGACGATGACGCAGATGACGTAAGCGAGGCCAGCGGAGCTACTACGGGTACGCGCTGTTCCTCTGCCACGTCTGTGGGCGAGAAAAGTGAAATTTCCAGAGATGTTACTGGAGAAACAGAGACCGAGCCCGGACAAATAAAACCCTGTGTGTACTTGACCTATCCCAGTGAAAATTTTTTACGTGAATATATCTTACCGTATCTAGACGTCATGCTAACCAACGATCACGGTGACGTCAAATCATTCATGGCACAGCTTCGAAATCACAAGTGGAAATGCGTACTGTTTCGCATGATATATCCGTCTCTATGTGAAGAAGGAAATGGATGGGCAGAACAAATATCGGTGGGGATAGATTTGTCAAAAATGAATGAACAAGATGGAGAAATATACATCGAAAACGTGTACTGTCACGATGCTTCCAAGATGTACGACTTGACGCCAGAGTTGAAATCACTCCAGTCTGATTTATTCAACGTCAGCGGTTGTGTCCCTTCCGGATTGCTGGACAAAATTTCACTAAAAGTCGATACTGTTAGTAAAACCGAAACTCTAATCCATCGCGCACATTCAACCGAAGACACGAATTCAAAAGGGAAACAAGCAACACTGGACGGAAACGATACCGTTTTCGTGGTATCGTATACCATACGGACTAAAGACTTGGTTGATTGGTTGACGAAAGACGAACAACAGGGATGTGGACGGTGCATAGATCGAGATTTCACAAGTCAGATTGTAGAAAGTTTAATGGTACAGGACGAAATGTCAAAGAAAATATTTTTGACGTAGACTACACATAACCAATGACGTCACAATAAGCTGGTGTTTATGTTGTTATAAAAAGTCATTTCTTATTACATAACTACTTCAAAAGAAATTTTCTCAAAATGCTAAAAGGTGACGCAGTAGCACCCGGCGGATTCTGATTCGCCTGTCTCCAAATATTCAGAAAATATCAAAACATTGCTGTTATCAGAGAAAAAGGAGCTATGCCTCTTTTTGGGGTTTTTGCGACCAGACTATAGATCCATAGCGTCAATTGGAACCTTGTTTACATAAATGTAACGTGCATCACATTTTCAATCTCCGAGAGTCAAATAGTGACAAGCGGTATAGTACCAAAGCTGCACATCAGAAGAAAGAGGATTGCTCAGAGATTCTCTTCAATCACATTTTGATGCAAAACACATTCAGTACAAAGTGACATCGTGCGCAGAAAGTCCCAAACAGGTTTGAAAGTTTCGCATTTTCAACTTCCCAGCTGCACAAAACCGCGTAGTGCAAAACTTTCTTCCAGAAACGATATTCATATGAAAGCGCCTGGCAGTCCGAACTCATTTCGGTACAGACATAAAAAATCAAAGACGTGATGCTCTAGAAATTAATGATTTTCATGTCAAAATTTCGTCAATTTCAAGCCCGCTCATGGTCCTCCAGCAGGATGATGTGACAGCGTCACAACACTTGCCGTTTTGACAGTATGCGCACATGTTCATGATATTGGGCCTCAAGAACAAAAAGAAAACATTTTGTTTCACACAAATCATGTTAAATGTATGATTTCTTTCCATTTGGCCCAATTGACGCTATGGATTTTGTTTCACACAAACAAGTCGTCGTCGACCTCCATCGCTTCCATTTCGCTGCTCTCCTTCTGACCCTCTTCTTGATTATCCGCGCCGTTGATCTTTCGAATCTCCGTGTATATTCGATCAAACACTTGGGCTTTGAACAGGTCGACGTGACTTCCTTCGCCAACCATGTGCGGATACATCGATCTCATCACTGTGAACATTTCCTTTTCGTCAGACTGGTTTACGAAAGTGAAAATGTGGTTCAAGAAAAATTGGGCCAATTTACTCCATGTTATTTCCTCGTTGTCTTCAATGGCAGTGATCAGTTCCTCGCGGTCAATCAGATTCAGAGTGTTGTTCATTTTATTATTGTCTCCCCATCTGCGTTCGATGGTGGCGGCGTTATTGTCACCGAAATCTTTTTTCTGAAAAGCTGCACAGAGTGGCCTGATCATAATGACGTCCATTGCCGATGCAGCTGACGTGATGGCCCTCTCTTTGTCTGCATTGTAAGCGCCAGAAGTTCTGACTCCGTAGTTCTGCCTCATAGGCTTTTGTGTCAATTTACAAAAGTAGTGTGCTTGGTGGTCCGCCGGGGTGGTGCAGGCTCTGAGTGTCACAAAGTAATTCTGACCAACGGATGCTATGTAGGAATTAGATTGTATTCCACAGTAAGCGATCATAGTGCCAGTCATTGGGTAATTGGCGGCCGTATCGGTAATTATCGGGCTCACTGAGCATCCCGTCAGAATGGCAGATCTCATCTGTTTGATTCTGTTTCGTTTTGACTCCACCACGTTCGGTCCAACAAGCCAGACGACGTACAAATCGTTCATGACAGCTTTCCGCTCCCTGTCTCTTAGCAAGGGTGAGGATCCAAATGTCTTCACGGGTGCTTTGACGTCCATGAGAACCGAGGCACAAATGATGGCATGTAACTGTCCGACGAGCATGCGGCCTCCTTTAGTCTCCATTAGGCACTTTTCCAGTGCGTTCCAAGTATGCTCCGTGCTGATAGAGTAGCTGACCGTGCCCTGCTGGCCTAAAAAAAACACCACAGGTCCGTAAGTAGCCGTGGACTTCAGTTTGTCGTTGTCTTGCGGATCTAGGACGACACTGCGTCGCGTCATCTCTTCTTGGAGTTGGTACAGAATGACGTTGAGTCTGGTTATGAGACACTTCATGTCCCAGTCCAAGTGCATGGTAACACCTGTGTTTTGAGAACCGTTACTGTATTTGAAATACTCGACAATATGCCTAGCTCCTGCTGTGACAGTATCCGGTTGCGTGAAATCATTGCACTTGAAATACATCATCTGCATACCGGCTTGATGGATGCACTTGTTAAGTGTCTTGTCGTCGCTGGTCACTATATCAATGTCCGCCTTGTACTTTTCCATTGCTATCTCGGCAGCCGGATTTCTTCCGAAAAAATGATCATCATCTCCATCATCCCTTTCTTTTCGGTATTGTAGGTGCACATCCTCTTCCGGACCGGTGCTCTTTCCTTCGTCATTGATAGGGTTGTAGCTTGCATTATTGGCCACATGCGGTTCTTTTCCTGCTTCAAATTCAAACACATCATTTTTGCCAACGTAGCACGTGGGGTACAACCAGTTGTCCATCGTCACGGTTTTGGTATGTTGTCCGTGACCATCACCACTAACGTCCTTCTCGCTGAATCGGAGAGTCGGCACAATTGTCCTGGCCGCAAACCTGTTCTTAATCCACGCATTTTTATTTTCGGGGTATTCATCATCGTCTTGCTCCTCCTCTGTCTCATCTGCCGTTCCCCAATGGTCTATCACCTCGTGGGTTCGCATCGGTAAGGTGATGGAATTAACAACGCCAAATTTTGGTCCTCCTTTGTTTTCCCTCTTGAACAGGTCCCGGCAGGTCTCACGATTCACTGCTGCTACCTGACCTTGATTCAAAGAACTAGAAACCAACGTCAGTTGATGGTTGAATATGAACGCTTGATTTCGCATAGATTCCTTCAGATGAGGACTGTTGACCAAGTCGGTCTCTGCATAGCCCATCATCTTCTTGTTGAATTCCCGCTCTGATTTTTCCATCAAAATTTTAACTTTACCCTCATCCACATCTTTCTGCAAGGTATCCAAATCGATGCCCAACACCTTGGACGCCTTTTCAAACGTGTCCTGGGCGAAATTTACCATCTCCCGGATGTACCTCTGCAAAACAGTGGCCCCACATCGCTCTTGAAAATTATTGGACTGAATTCTGCAAGTTTCGATAGCATACTTCTTGACGTAATCTCCCGCTTTCTCGTGTGGGAACATCTTGCTTCTAAGCTTGGTCAACTCGATTTTCCATCGCTGTATTGCCGTCAGTAATCTCTCCGAAAATTCGTCTCGGCATTCTGCGGGCAACTTTTGTTGATTACTTTCCGATTTCAAATCTTCATCGTGAATCCGTCTAATGAATCCTAGCCTAGCGACAATGAAGGCACAGGTCAGATGCTTTTGTAACAGTTGACTCTTAACCGCGGGGTCCTCTTCTTGCTTTTCCACTACCTTGTCCTTTTCTTTTTGTTCTTCCCCTTCGTCTTCTGATGAAGAATCACTCCCCCTGCGCCTGTAGACTTTCTTGTTGTTCTTTCTCTTCCTGCTATTTTTCTTTTTTCTCTTCTTACGGAAGCATTCTTCTTCATCAGAAGCAGACTCGCTCTCGTCATCGCTAACGGTGGCCGAATTCGACTTTGAAACTTAACTGGGGTACACTGGGTCCGCGTTTTTGCTTATGGCTTCAACGAATGCCTTCAAGTCGGTGTCTTCATCCAACATTTCTTTACATGTCTGCAGTATGGCCTTGTTTACGAACGTGTCGGGATTAAAGGCATTCTCCGTCATTGTTTTACCCGTCTCTTTATTCTTCTTATCACCGCTGCAGAACAATTCGATCCATTTGGGCTCTTGTGTTAAAATAACAGTAGATCCCTTGGATACCGATCCCGCTTCTTCTTTTTTCTTACCAGTGAGTAGGATCTGATGATCGGGCATTATTTTGGTGGTGTCGTTCACGGCACCCATCAACGTACTCAGTGGAATGGATCTGGAGTACGCGGTGCTGTTTTCCGGCCTGTTTTTTTCGGTGGATTCGGCGCTGGAAGTTTTCTTGTTCATTTCAGTGTGTTTTTCAGCCATGTTCCAATTGGAGTCTGTGTTTTCGTCACTTGTCCTGCTATTTTCTCCTTCGGTTTCTTCGGTTGTCTTTTTGTCTTGGTCACGCTCGGTCTTGCCACTATCTTCTGAGGCTTTTTTGAATTTTCGACTTCTGGGTTTGAAGGTAAATTTATCGTTGTCGTGGATAATTGCCATAGCACCAAACCTATTGACAGAATCCAAACCCGTCTTCTTACACACGAAGACTTGGTTGGTCTTGTGTGTCTTGCCAATACTCTCGTCCAAGACGTTTCTGTTATTGTAATCAGAGTCTAGAAGGGAAAAGAACTGTTCCCCTTCCTTGTTCACAATAAAGTTGCGCATTTCCTTCCCAGACATCTTGACCAGCATGGTTTCCGTTAGGTAGCACAAACAAAACAACTTTTTTGATGAATCGTAATACGGCAGGCCGCTTTTACAGTCTGGACATTCGTCGATCGGTCTAACTCTCTTGTCCGTCTCTTGTCTGGTCTTTCTTTGCGAATTTTCAAAAGCGGGGTTTGTATTTTCTGGAAATAGTCTCTCTTCAGCCTTCTTCATGTCGCCGTCACCCAATACCATCAGCATCTTCATGATCATGTTCTTCATTCTACCACAGTGGTACTTTGCCCCTCTGGTAAACAGTATCTCGGAGATGGTTGTCTTGCCGACCTCGACCTGAGATCCGAACCTACACAGTGTTTTGCATGATTCTATGATCTCACCAGGTTTGTCGGACGACCTGGCAAAGACATCGGGGGAGACGTCACCATAAGGATCCAGACCACTCTCCGAGTTATGAATGTCCTGACCGAGTTTCTTCACCTTTTCCAATTTACCGCCACTTCCAGGCATTTTACGCTTTTTCCACCCAGTGCTTCTGTCTGCGTCCTTGATGTGGATATCAGAGACTACTCTGTCCACATGCATGGCCCCGGCGGTGTCCAGCATGACGATGACGTCTTGACCATAACCCAAGGTGCAGATTTGATTGGCCATCCTGTTGTATATCGCAATCTTTTGATCTTGTGTAAGTTCGGATACGGCCACTGGTGATTGATCCGTCTCACAATCCACATATATGTTCGTTTGCTTTTCCAACAATGCACTGGCGTCAATGTTAGGATTATTTACATTGCCCCCTTGGAGTTCGTCCAGTCGATGTTTTAGGAGAAAACGCAAGTGTTCTCTTTCCGATCCAGGAATGTTGGCTCTGATGTTTTCAGCCGTGATGCGCTTGAAGATATCTTCACGTTCCAATTCTTTTTGTTTATCTTCGGACATTTTTGATCTGTCGGTTGTTGTCTGAGTATTCGCGGCAGCAGTCAGTTCAGCCGACATCCTCAGTTTACCCCCCGGGGTGATGTACTGTTCTTTGCCGTACATATCAACGTTACCGCGGCCATTCCTCAGTTTGTTGATGGGGATGGTGTTATTATTAACAATGTATGTCGCCATGGCCGTTTTCTGATCCACTGCGTTCAGTCGCTCTTTGGTGGTGGTACTTATCTTGCCCAGTAACAAATCCATTTCCATAGTATAGAAATCGAGCGACATGCGAAGTGGGAATACCCTATTTCTGAAGAAGGTGTCGTCCTCGTACAACTTGATTTCCTCGTCGCTGGGTCTCATCTGAAGCACGCTCGGCGATTCGCTTCGGATGACGCAGTCCATCAGCGAAAACAGCTTGTCGTTGGCGTTTTTGTGCAGCGGTATGGTACTCTCGAGGTTGTGGAGATGATAATTCAATATCTCGTTACAGAACGTTTCTCCGTATTTGTTTCGCATTTCTCTACCTTCCAGATGTGGTGCCAATTTCTTTCTCTTGACGTTAAAGGAAGACTTGGTGTATATTGGCACCACGTAGCAGTAGCCTCTGGAAGATGTGGCCAACGATTCGGGTTCCTCCGGGTCGGATTCTGCATCTGCGGGTTCTGTTATAAAGGGGTGTTGGACGCTGCCGTTCAAATACCCGTTGCGGATTTTCATGCCGAAAGTAACGGGAGACAGATACAAGGAACTGACGTTTCCTTTGTTTCCTGTGGCCGGTAGACATTTTGATTTGTCCTTTTTCGATTTCTTATTTTGAGGCAAGGCAACGTCGATCGCCGTCTCCCCTTTCACTGCCGACTTCTTTTTATTTACATTCCATTCCTGTTCTGCAATCTTGTATTTTTCGTTTGCGGTAGCCAGGCAGTAGGTGACGGCCGTCTGCTTATTCAGCGACAGTGCCATCAGATAATCCTGTCTGTAGTTTTTCCTGACCCACGGAAAGTGGTTTTTCCACAGGCCATTGAGGAATTCATCGTCCATCTTCGTGAAGCCGGTGAAGGTACTTTTACTTCCAACGCCTATAGAAGACGCAAGAAAAGCCGCCGTCCTGTCTGGGTTGTCACGTATAGCTTCCGCCATTTTGGATATGTGTTCACAACTCATCACCGCCGGGGTGACATCACCACCGTGATACTGCACATACGAATCGGGAAGCAAATGCCCAGCTCCTGTAAGCACTATGCTGGTCTGACACATCTTGCCGCAGTTGTTTCTCGTGTCCAAGGTCAGTATGTCTTCACCGTTACTGCCGCCATAACCCGGCTGACGTACAAGATCCAAGTGAGTAGGTACGGCCGGGAATCCGGGATCCAGTAAATTCCAGTTCACCAGACACACGTCGCCAAACGGTTCTACGTTATGATTTACTACAGAAAGCGGATCTAGCTTAGTTAGATTGCTCTTGTGTATCAGGATTAGCGAATCATTAATCGCAGTTACGGAAGCATCGCCCCGATGTAGAGTGACCATATCCAACTTCGTCTGAGCTATAGCGTCTAGGTACTTGTCACTGAATTCTTTTCCATCGCCGGCTTGCTGTTGTCCAGGGGCCATGCCTACCGGAACATTAGTTTGAGCCGTCTTCTCACACTCCATGACACTGGCATTGACTTTGGGAGTACAGTGTGTATTCTTGCTGATGTGAAAATTCTGTGTTCAGCCATGAACACCACGGTCAAAGTGTGGTCTGGTGTTTGGGCAAACGGTATTTATTATCTCCCAGACGTCAGTGACAATTTGAATTCGTCACTGCAATGAAACGTATCTATTTCCGGTCAAATCGGTACAAGAAAAAACTATCACCGATAAAATTTCAGGTCAGTTCATTTTTCACACACTGCGATCTGACTGACTATAGTTAGACAGAATGTCTCTCAGTAAAGACGATTATATCCGGCGATGCAATTATTTCAATGCCAGTGATGCTTGTATAGATCGAGATGTCGAAAATCATATACGTTGTCAATCTCACGTGGAAGAGATCCCGCGGGAAGAACTGCAAGTTATGGCAAATTTACTGAGGGACTACATCAGTAGTAAAAACGGAAAGATAGACGTCAGAAACTACTTACCGCCAAAACTTATGAAAAGATTGCGTCGGCGACAACCAATGTACCGGCGTGCCTGCGAAGACGAAAGGTATGCGCAAGAAAAAAAGTCAGTGTCAACGACTCAGGCACCACCGCCCTCAGCTGATCATCAAAACATAGGCTTGTCTGTCTTCACGGATGAAAAGGAAAATGATGACCCGCCATACTTACCGTCGCCTTTACCGTTTGTTCTCATAGCAATATTCGGTAGAGCCGGGACAGGAAAGACCTTTTCCATGTCGAAGTATCTCGCTTGTCACGAAAGTACAACCTTCACGGGAAGCATCAACTCGTGTACAAGTAATCTTCAAGACTCTGCGGAATCCCACACAATGCCCGGAGCCTACAATCCCGCCAATGGCCTTTCCTCAAAGACCACCTTTCAAAATACGATGACAAAATTAAGTCACGAAGAAGTCAAGTCGATATTCGACGGGACAAAAGCCAGCAAGAAGCTCCACGACGTCTGTGAAAAGACGTACAATCCGGAAGGTGAATTCATGAAAAATTCCTGGCGGTTTGACCAAGATTCCGTGGACGAAACGTACTACGATCACATAAACGGAGTTTTAGAAAATATTTACCACCTGTTCATGATGTGTTACAAAGAACACGTGAAAGAGTTCAAGTACATGGGGCATTTTACAAGATTGCACCACAAGAACGAAAGGCATCCGCACTTTCAACCACAGAGTGTGGATCGATCCAGGTGCAATACACGACATGACTAAAAAGGGATCGTACAAAGACAACCAAGACTTGTACGATGGAATGTACACGCAAGAGCAATACATCTGTCATTTGCTTCAACAAGTCAACGGTAGCGGGTTCAAAAGACAGGACAGGAGCTTCGGGAGTCAATTACCCTCCACTTATCTGATGCAGGCAGAATTAATCATTGACGAAGCAGGACTGAGTTGTGAGTTTATATTTTGGTTGATCATCCTGCTCTGGTATGCATACAATTTCTTGAACAACACCCCACAACTTCACACTAGGAGACCGGTAGTCATAGCCAACGGTAGCTCCACTCAGGGCAAAGTGATAGGCGGATTCCCTACCACGATTCTCTCGTTATTCAATTCAGTCAGCGCCCAGTGTGAAAACGTGTTATGCGTGGATAATCTGCTGAACCGGCGCCGAACAGACGATCCCCGGGATGATGGCACCGTTCTACAGAACAACATAACCACGCGGAAGGAATTCAACTTTCCTTGCACTCCTACTACTCTCGATGTTTTGAGATTTCAAGAAGTCGGGTCCAAACGCGTGACCGACTCGCACTATATTCAATATGCACTCAGAATGTGTCAGAAACACGAGACTTGCACCACCATCAATAACAACAGAGTTACTGACGAGGTGGCAACAATCAAATTCAAGGACAAAACCTTTACTAGTCATAGGGTCATTTTCATGGACCAAAACGATAGAGAAGTAAGGTATCCCGACTCGGAGGAAACGACTGACCGTTACCCTCGAGGTACTAGGCATTGTCATCTCTCGACATTGACAGAAGGAGAAGCGGCACGTAATGTGGCGCTGGCGTTCCTAGAAGCGTACCGAACGTACGGAAAAGTCTCATGGTTTCTGGGCGACGGAGACGAAGAGACAGACTTTCAGTCGATGGATGAACCCTTTGCAAATCTAGAACCATGGTTGCCGGAAGGTTGCATTGTATCAGAGAAAGCGATGTATATGGACATGGTAAATCAAAAACTGTCAGACAAAACTTTGTTGAATACCGAGAGACAGATTCTCAAACAAGCTAAAAAAGAATTGTCGGTCATTGATGAAGAAGAGTTGAAATTCATAGAATCTTACAGGGAAGGAGAAGAAAAAAATCACGAATCCAGTCAGGATAGCGTACATCGAATCATCATGATCAACAATCGGCAGAATACGATCCCGGCAGGTGAACGAATGCCGGCATTGCTCAGACCGGCCGATTTTCATCCAGAGTTGGAAAAGAAGATTGCTGCAAATTATCAAAAACACATGGAAATCCTTCAAGCTAAAATTGACCGCAAGTCACAATCGAAGTCGGCTTCTAAATCCAGCATGACACAGGCGAATTCTGACGAGGCAGAGGAACAAGTCGAAGTAACCATGCCGGAACAATTTACGGAACAACAGTGCAGCGGGGGGAAAATGGCTGGAGACGAGACACACACTCACAAATCGGCGGAAATCAGCATAGAGATGAGAAGGGAAAAAGACATCCGTATCATTCCCTGTGTAGTGATGCCGGCCTGCCAGGCGACCACCGGTGCTCAGCAATACAAAATGCGGTTCAACGTTAGACCCATGGAATATTACCTCAAGGACAGCGAGATGCACGATAGTGCGGTTGCACAAAATCAGAGCGGCAGTAGACAAGCAAGAGACGAAAGAATCCGAAGAAACAAGCGAAATTGGCAGGATAAGTATCCGACCGATGAAGACGATAGGTTATTCTGGACATACGTGCCACAGAACGATACCGTCAGGATAATAGCGTGGCCGTGTTTCAAAACACTCAAGGCCCTCTGTGCAGAAACGACAAAGACGAAGGTGGACGAAGATACAGTCAACTCATTGTTGGATAAATTGGCAGCCAGCATCAACGATAGTCTTTGCGATTACCAGATGTACATGGCGTTCGAAAGAGAAAGATACCTGGCACCTAACTCTATCGTGGCCAGTACCATGCGAGCTACACCTACCATACTGAAGGGGGTGAGAAGTACATTGGACACTCTTCTCACTGAAAGACACATCACCGAAAACACTTCCGATGCCTTCAAACTGTGTCTTTATGTTCAGTATATAGACATGTGTTTCCGATGGTGCATGAAAACCGCGGCGAGGAGAGTGGCCAACAAAACCCGCCAGGCTAAATTGGATGCCGAAAAACGATTGATTGCAGAGCGGTTCGCCAGTGAAACATTTGCCAGTGACCAACCACCTCCGAATAAAACAAGAAAAGTCGAGACCAACCAGGAACCGGCATACACTGATTTTGACAACGTAACGTTCAGTGACCTTTACAGATCGCAGGAGTACAAGCTGTACAGAGAAGAGTTACATCCCCTCGTCATGGAACTATTTCAATGCTATAGTCTGTTGCTAGACAATGCCCAAGAAGATCGCACTGAAATGTTCAACAACCGGAACAGAAGAGAAAGGAGGACGGTGGTGGAACAAGATGAATCATCCCACGATCATACCGCCGAACCTCATCTACCTCCTCCATCTCCATCATCAAAACGAGGATATGAGTTAGGCATGTTTCCAGGTCTTGACGCTGTCAGATATTACTTTTCGGCCACGCAGAAAATCATACAGGTCATGCTGCTGGACAAGACGTCATCATTCATTGAATTCGCCAAACAGTCCCATTCGATTTACGTAGAAAATGCGGGTCCATTTTACCAACTGTTCCGTCACCATCTCAGAAATGATACGTACACCGTTGGCAGTGTTATGCAACCGGGGTCACTTATCATATTGGGCAATGGTTATCACGAGGCCTGCTTGAACGACGTTGCACGGGAAGATAGAGAGTACGTGAGTTATGACAGGAGATTACAGACAACGAAGAAATGGTTTCTAGAATCGCTCAAGACCGGCAAAACGATCAGTCCTAACGACACGTACACCAAGCAACCGTACGGGCTGACTCAGATCATGAATAGCGAACTGAAGAAGATAGACTCTAAATATCACAGAGACTGTACTGTCACTTACCTGGTTCACGGCAAATTGATTGCCGTAACAGTACCGTCTTGTAATAACCGTACGAGATGGGATGACGTGTTTACCATGATAAAAAAAGGACAACAAAACATATGGAAAAAACAAGAAGCCAGAACAGCAAACGAAGACGGTGGGAGTCGGGACTTGGCAAAATTTGCGTTCGGGCATGTCATGCGTAGTGGGTCTCCAAACGTAAATTGTAGCAAGAAGAGTACCTTTGCCGGGCTCCATTCAATTCCCCTAGGAGGTGGAACGAATCTGCCTATTCAATTTGATAAAGTGAAGCAAGAATACAGTTCCTATCAGAAGAGCCAGCATTTCAAAAGCAATGTGGTCTGTAAATCATTGTGGGACGTGTTTGCATTGCGAAACGTTAGATGTGTCAACAACAAGCAACAGGAAGATCTAGAGAGACAAAAAAGATCAGACTCTTGTGTGAAGAAAGTGGACTGTGATGCTGTATTCACTTTGAATACTGACGCCAGCCCTTCTAATACAACTACTCTGACCCCTACTCAGGGACTGACGTTCAACTGCAAGGCCATTTTGCCGGTGGGGAATATAGATCACGACAACCTGCTATTGGCTATCACCCGATTGACAAAGGCGGACAAATTACGTGGTCACTGACGTAGGTACGGCTGTGAAGAGGAACGTGTTACCTAATAAAATCACACCAGTCGGCGGCGCAGGAAAGGACCGTGTCAAAGAACTGACAGATATGACGGACGTGGACGTACTTCGGAAAACTAGGCGTATGAGGAAAGCTATGACCGGCCACATGATCTACAGGCCGTAATTTCAAAGGCACTCTATTTCCTTTAGAGATGCTTCACTAGAAAACCGAAATGCCACGCCCCCTCAATGGTTAACACCAATTGCAAAGAACACAAAGGTACAATTTCTTATAGGTATCTCTACCTAGCGACAGCAGTATACCTTGTAATGCGAAATATAAGTGCCGTCTTAGGAGCTCGTCAATTCGTATGTATGAAATCATCGCATTATGCCATCTTACGAACTCATTCCGACAATTTGTATCTCACAATGTATTTCGTGTACATTCACTGTACATTCAGTTTTCTGGTGAAGCCCATGTTGACGTTATTTCCTTCAGAGAGGCTTCACTAGAAAACCGAAATGCCACGCCCCCCTCAATGGTTAACACCAGTTGCAAAGACCCAAAACGTACAGTTTCTTATAGGTATCTCTACCTAGCGACAGCAGTATACCTTGTAATGCGAAATATAAGTGCCGTCTTAGGAACTCATTCCCGTCAATTGGTATGTATGAAATCATCGCATTATACCCCGTCTTAGGAACTCATTCCGACAATTTGTTTTGTATGAAATCATCGCATTATGCCATCTTACGAACTCATTCCGACAATTTGTATCTCACAATGTATTTCGTGTACATTCACTGTACATTCAGTTTTCTGGTGAAGCCCATGTTAACGTTATTTCCTTCAGAGAGGCTTCACTAGAAAACCGAAATGCCACGCCCCCCTCAATGGTTAACACCAGTTGCGAAGACCCAAAACGTACAGTTTCTTATAGGTATCTCTACCTAGCGTCAGCAGTATACCTTGTAACGCGACATGTCATGTGTATGAAATATATAACTGCCGTGTTAGGAACTCATTCCGACAATTCGTATGTATGAAATCATCGCATTATGCCGTCTAGGAACTCATTCCGTCAATTCGTATGTATGAAATCATCGCCTTATGCCATCTTACGAACTCATTCCGACAATTTGTATCTCACAATGTATTTCGTGTACATTCACTGTACATTCAGTTTTCTGGTGAAGCCCATGTTAACGTTATTTCCTTCAGAGAGGCTTCACTAGAAAACCGAAATGCCACGCCCCCCTCAATGGTTAACACCAGTTGCAAAGACCCAAAACGTACAGTCTCTTATAGGTATCTCTACCTAGCGACAGCAGTATACCTTGTAACGCGACAGAAATATTGCCGACCAAATCATCTGTCGACTCCAACTAACTTGTTATCTCTTGATTCCATTCATTTGATGGAATAAAGTGAAATGAAATGAAATGAAATGAAAGAATCATTGAATGAAAATTTACACAATGATACACTGTTTCAAGTGGTCATCACAAAACTGGTTTGTACATTGTTAGCGTGACGGTTGAAGGAATAACAGCCATCCAAGTTGAGTTCCGCGGCATCATCACGAATCTTGTACTTTGCCATTAGTTTTATGTGATACACTGTTTCAAGTGGTCATCACAAAACTGGTTTGTACATTGTTAGCGTGACGGTTGAAGGAATAACAGCCATCCAAGTTGAGTTCCGCGGCATCATCACGAATCTTGTACTTTGCCATTAATTTTGCCGTGGGGCGCAATTTCACCGTCATTGGTCCTTTGTTCACTGACGTCCGTTCAGCAATGTACCACGCCATGCAAGTACACACACTCATGTCATCTGGTTGTCCCGTGCTCTTGCCAGTCACCCGCTTCAGTTCCAATCTGACATTTCCTAGTTGACGTGAAATCTCGTAAGGTACACTGACATTGGGTCCATACATGCTGACGGTGATAACGTGATCAGCGCATCTCAATAGTCCCTGGTTGAGTATTTCAGAGAAGAACGTTTGGTACACGCCGACTTTTTCTCCTTGAAGTAGATATCCTATGTTATAAGTGATGCGTTGGGCGGTGGGTTGAACACCCTCGGCCTCTAATATAGATCGCATTTCGTTGTCGGCCTCTGAATGGTCATCGTCATTGTCTACATTTTTCTTGTGTTTCTTCAACAACCCGTTCATGATCTTGTCACGTCTTTCCGTGATCCTTTTTCTAGCATGTTTTCTGGCAAATTTTAATTCCTCGGTGTCACTGTCATCATCGTCACTGCTACTAGACTCGGGATCCTCACTGCTGCTGTCAGTGATCAGTCTTTTACGAGGTCGGGCTGTCAACTGCCGCCGATAAGAGTCCGAATTGAACTGACTGATTTTTGATCCGGTGTCCTTCATCACTCGGTTATACTCCCGGTTTGCCCTCTCGCATTCCTTTTTCATCTGGAGTAAGGAAGCTTCTTTGAAATGATGATTGTCGTCACTCCTGCATTTTAACGCCTGGGCTTTGGATAAGGCGTGGACCACGAAGTATACAGATATATTCTCGACCAAGTAAGGATTTCCATAAAACAGAGAGTCAAACTCGTGTTTGAAGAAATCCAATTTGAAACTGTTTGCTTCCACGGCTATTGTGACCTCGTCAAAATAGCCAGAATAGTACCTCGTGATCATCACCAGGAGCGTGACGAGTCGCATGGCTATGGCTCTGGAAGGAGACATGCTCTCTCTGTCCACTTCGTCGGCATCGAATTGATCTGCGGCCACTATGATGTAATAACCCGGAGCGGTCTGTACTTTAGTAATCACGCACATGGCATTTTTGCTGACGTCCTTTGGGGCAGTGTCGGTGTAGACAAATAGTCTTCGGTCTATAACTACAGAGGCAGAAGAATCTCCTCTGATGTTGCCGTTGATGTGGTCTAGTAGTGGATAGAGTTCTCCGGCGAGTGTAGCCAGCCCTCGGGCTGAGGCCAGTTTACCGATGGATAAGTCGATGTTACTGGATAATTTCTTCTTGTCCACGTTCGGCAGGATACCCATCTCTGAGAGAAGTATATTCTTGTTGTTGGTGGCAAAGAGTTCGCTCAGGTTCCGGAATTCCGGGTCCACACAGAGATGAGGTGGTTGGCCCATGTAGTTATCCAGGCACTTGTTGACGCAGACGCCGTCTTCTAACACTGCTGCGGAATGCGCTTTACAGACAAAGGTCACACTCAAGAAACGTACTTTGGCGTGTCGTTTGCTCTCCAAATCTAGCCATTTATCTTCACCACTGCCAGATTTTTTAGTCATTCCGAGTTTATTTGCTGCTTCTGTCGCAGCTTTTCGTTTTTGTTCCATTAGTAAGAGGCGTCTTTCTTCCATCGTCATCTTCTCCAAGGTAAGAGCTTTTCCACTGCGGTTTGCAGCATCGCTTTGTTCAAGTTGGTCTTTGTTAAGCCGGTGGGAACAGAATATCTGTAGGATGGAATTTTCCGTCTGTTTAATACCCATCAGGACGGCCATGTGATCATCGCTCATCGAAGTGAATGCTGCCTCGTCCCACATGATCTTTGTCGCCGTCTCTCCTCGGCCTGCCTGAAAGTAGAAAGAGTAGTAGTTTGGAGTCGTCACTCGCGGTTTTTCACGTTTTGATAATGATTGAGAGAAAAATGCGACAGGAAGATGTGATACCATTTTGAAATTGTCACTGAACATTATTCGTATTTCATTCGTGACTTCTCTACCATGTTCGGCGCAGGACACTGTGACCCGACAATGGGTTGTACATACGAGAATACTGTACTGGGTCGCCATCCTGCCATAGATGCGGTAATAAGATCAGAAGTCTTCAAACGCTTGTTGCACGTGAACAACAAGTCAAAAACCTACGTCTGTCTTCGACACGGCAGATTACACGTTTGTAGTATGACTAGAGAAAACTGCAGACTGACAGAGTGTACCAATAACAGGAACAGATTCAAATGTGTATTCACCAACGATATGTGTAGTACCGAAAACCCAGAAACCTTATCCCTGTTAAACGAAAGAAGGCATACAGAACACGTTTCGCCCAAAAAAGAACGTGATTGGATGGAACAGATGGCAGTGAACATGGAGTCGGACTGTCCGAGAGAACGGAAAAGAAAACGGCTTGGAAGTTTCAATGATGCCGACGGTGGGTTTAGTCTACTACAGGCGGGTGAAGATAGTATCAATGGCAATGATAGCGGTTCCAGTGAAGTGGAGAATACTGCCAATTACCACACGCCTCGTAGAAGGACAGTCACCGGCAATGGAAGTACCGACCGTCAAATGGCAAGAACAACAGAGGAAATCAACAACAAGAGAAAAGCCAAAGAACACATCATAATGATGGGCCATCATGAAGTGTGGAGAAATTCGATTGACGAACACTTGGCCGAAAATAAACCGCAACTGTTCAAGACGGTAAAGGAAAGTAAAACCTTGAGATCTTACTTGGATAATTCTGCTAGCAAAATTTTGGTTAGATATCGAGCTGCAATGGACCAACTGATCAAGGCCCGTAACGTGACGGGAGCCGATGCCCTCAAATTATCGTGTTTCTACGTAGAGATAGTGCACGATTTTCTTACCTATCATTTGACGGTGTTGGCTGCTGAACGGGATCGATTGTTGTTGAGCAGAGACCGGGGAGATTACGAAAAACAGTTAGTCGAGTGTAAAACACACATCCATCAATATCGACACAAAAAATGGAACTGGGGCATTCATTGTGGTAAAATAGAAGAGTTCAAAAATGGTGTTAGCCTGATTGCCTCGGCGTACTTTAACAAAAAACTTGCACTGCTGAAGCGGAGTAGGAAAAATCGCGTCGAAAAGGAAAATGTGGAGCCTGGCGGGCAACAGAAGAATCACGTTGAGTAACAACGTGCGCTTCAATAATTTCCGGAAGGTACTTTCGATGGAAGGGGGAGGGCGGGATAAGAAACTGGTCGTCGTCTTGCACCAGTCCATCGGCAAAAGGGTGACTGTATTTGAAAGGACCAGGAAAAACAAGAGGAAACATGAACGCCGCGGAGACGACACCTCTCCTACAGTGGAAGAAAGCTTACC
Source organism: Notospermus geniculatus (assembly GCA_002633025.1). NCBI lineage: Eukaryota > Metazoa > Nemertea > Pilidiophora > Heteronemertea > Lineidae > Notospermus > Notospermus geniculatus. Next base: position 423,705 of record NMRB01000222.1, on the reverse strand, counting down.
TAGACTGAAATATAGACTGGGACTCTATCGCGAGTGGGAGATTAGCGAAGAAGAGATTAATTACGAGGCGTGGTGCACAGACTTTTTACCGGTCTTGGAATACAATACTTTTGAAATTGACGAAGTCGACAAAGAAACAGAAATGCCGAAAAAGAAATTATTTTTCGTCTTGGACATGTTTCCGGAGGGTTACGCGCCCACTTCCATAGTTACGGGCGATCCGGAAGAGAAAAGTGCTCCAAAGGTGGCCTATATCGAGATATGGGACACCGACACCGGAAGCGTTCACTTCCTGAGCCTGAAGGCAACAAAGTACACGAATCCGTTTGAACCTGAGGAAAAGCATGTCGTCGTCATGACCCCCTGCGGCGATTTGCTTGCCGAACCGGCCAAAGAAGTGTTTGACATCCAGAATGCCATGCTGACCGAGATGAAAGAACGTGCACAAACAAGACTGGATGGTGATTCGAGTGAAAAAAATGCACCCCGAGTGTCGGAAGTGCAAAAGTCTAGAAAAAGCATGCGAGGTAATCAGGAGATGATAGACAGAGCCGAAGCTTACATTGACGATCTGCTGCGAGAAGTCAGCGTAGGAAACATGATGAACAACATCGAAATAAGGGAGAAAAAGCAACCCCAAAAGCGAAAAGCCGACAAGAAGGTGAGATTCGAAGACACTTCACAACCAGTGAAGAAAACCAGAATGACGGCCTTTCCTATATACGGTTCAAAACCACCTGATGACGTAACCGATACCGATCTTAGATTATCGCTTCTCTGGATAGACGAGGAACATTTCAAGTCCGTGTACGTATCCCTTGGCAGTTGCACCAGTAGGACCGGTTGGCCGGTAGAGGACCTTCCTAACATAATACAAACTATGAGAGACATGTGTCACACAGAATATATGACTGTCTTGAGCCGGGCGGCTCCTTATCCACATATAGAAAAGGACGTGGAAATGTCACTGTGTGACTTAAAAGGGAAAGGTGATGATTTCCCAGCATTCGCCTGCAGTTTAGAGACCCCGTGTTCCGGATATTCCATGGTCGATACAGCAAGTGGCGCGCCTGTCAACATGGACAATTACAAGGTAAAATTAGTGAGAAGTATACTGGCCAAGAAACAACAGACGACTCACGAACAGATCAGGAATGATAAAGTGACTTACACTGACATAGGAGGCGGTCAGGTGCTCCATGCCCTGCACCACGGTCTCTTGTCGCCGATTACAGTCAAGTCGGTAGCGCCAACGTCTTTAGAGTATAAGACAAACAGAATGAACAAGGGCAACAATTCCATGAACCCACTGGTTAATATCAACACCGCGCCGTGCATTCAAAGGAACCCAAAGGCAGCCAAATTTTGCGCCGAAGTTCGGAAGAACATGACTTGGGATCAAGTGCCGGAACACTGGATACAATACGAACAATGTAATTTGAGGTGTCCCTCGCTAATATACACCACCAATTTGCTAGGAGACGAATCTTGCAAGATAATCGGCAGCCCGTTATGTAGAGGTGTGGAACACTGCACAGAAAATACAGTAGTGTTCAGCACCTCCAAATTTCACACCAACACTTCTTCCGAGATGATGGACACTGTGAACATGACCAGGAATCAGGCGGAAGGAAACGTGCAAAATATACTGTCGGCTCTATCCAAGAGGGGCACATTAGAAGTCGTGAATCTGCCAGAACATGCGCACAGGAGGACAGTTGACGTTGCAATTTCTGCAATAGAACCCCTGACAAAATCCGAACACGTATGTGTGATGTACGATGCCAAGAAAGATGACTATTTGATAACGTCGGCCTTGTTACCCACTGCTGTGCGGAATAACAACAGAACATGTGTACTTCTGTACGAAGGGCCGCTGGGTAGAATTACTACAGTGGGAAAAGGACCGGATAGAGATTCTGCTGAAGAGATTAAAAATCTGAATCGGAAGTGTGAAAATTACACTAGGTATTCCGTGATGGGAAAGTTGCCACACAGAAAGTTGTAGCCTAGTTTTACTTACCACTTTTTCCTTAATGATCCGACACTTGAATAAATTCACCACGTACGGTCTTCGATCCGTATCCAGACACTTTCCGTCGGCCAAGAAACGTTTGAAGAACACAGCCATCGCAGTTCTCTTTGCGTCCTTGAGTATGTATCCTTGTAAATAAAACTCGTCAAAGTCTAAATCTTCTGTCGTCTTCCTTTTCATAGACTCTGATGTTGTACCCTGCATTCTCATCCCGTTTTGTTTCATGTTCAAAAAGTTGAGCTTCTCGTTACTATTGAATTCGGTCAAGATGTCAGGCACGTTTCTACACATGGTTTCAAAAGCGTTCGTCGTTAATCTACCATCCGCTGTCACGTACATGGTCATGTGAGAGGCTAAAGGAAACATGACCATCTCCATACAAGCATTGGCCACATGAGACACAGTCTTACCCATACGACGCTGCACTAGGGTCACGAAAACGCTACAACTCACCAGTATATCGAACAACGCCTGGCATTCCGTAAAAGTCATGTAGTCCATGTCCAGGCGTTTTTTTGTGATCGCAAAGAGTATCTGGGCATATTTGGAAACATCGCATTGCTTTAAATTCTGAGCGAGTGTTTCTAATTTGTTCAACTGTTGAAATCGCACCAAATTGAGACACCGCTTTCGGGCGTATTCAGTCCCCGGTGCAGCCTTTTTGTCCCGTCGCGCGGCAAAAATATCGGCCTCCTGTTCCCTGTGTTCCCTTTCCACTGCGTCTTCTTCGTCTCCGTACGACAACTTGTCAGAATTTTTTCTGGTGTCCTCCGTCTGTTTTTTGACTAAATCATCCTCATCGTCGCTATCCACAGCCGCGTTATTTCCTGCGCCTCCCTTACAAATCAGTGCCCTCATCCACTTGAAGGACAAAAATTGTTCCGTCCATCTCAAATACGTGGCTAATTTTACCTGGTCTTTTGAATCCAAGTTGAATCGAGATTTCATAACCAGGGTCTCCACACCGCAATACTCTCTAGTCAGGATAGGCCTACCTAGTGATCTTTTGGACGTGACGTTTTTCGTGATTCTTTTATTATCATCTTGCACCATCTGGATAGCGTACATCATACTCTTTTTTACGTCGTGACACTTTTTTTCGTCTCTGTCCGTATTCTGAAATACATCCAACAGGTTTTTGCCGCATATCAATCTTCTCCCGGGGTGGGATAACAGGTCCCCGGCTTCGTGACATTGTTGCACCGCCTTGATACATCGCAAGTTGGAATGAGCCGTGTCCCTGGCGTAACCTACACCGGGGAAAAATCTGTATTCTGGAAAACTCGATTCTTCACTAAACTTGAATGATACCGAACCCGACATTTTTTGTTCCAACCGCAAACCTTCCAATGTATCATTTAGGCCTCAGAATTTTGTCCATCAGGTCGTCAGTCGTTTATCATCATGGGAAAAGAATAGCCCCCCAGATATCTCCGTCTTCAATATATGTCAGCCAACCAAGATGGATATCAATTTGGAGACCTTCGAAGCATTAGTCGCTTACTGCACGGACAAATGGGCAGCCGTCACAGATCAAATGAAAGATTTGTCCACTCTCCTACCAGACGCCGTGTTCTTCACCACCGCCGGTGACAGACCCGCGTTTGTTGATGCAATGACCAAATTTGTAAATACGGACCTTTTCAATCTCCGCAGGGAATTGGAAAGGGACGCCTCCATGTTAATAGGAAAATGCAAGATGTTTGACAATGCCGACGGTGAAGATAATCTTAACGCATTCAACGGTATATGTGCACACTATGGAGCAAAGGTTTCGTGTGATAGAGTCTTTGACGCTTACAAGACCTATCTAGACGGCGTGCTGCAAGATCCAGATTACGAACCGGACCCCAAGATGGGAGGTAACAGACAGTTAACGTTAAACTTCCTAAAGACTGTACTCTTTCCAAAGGCAATGGGCAACGATCAAGACGGTGCCGTATGCGGCAGACGTCACGACGTTGGTAGATTTCAAAACCGTCCTATATATCACACGGAATCAAACACCGGTGTCAGCCACTTAATAACCGTGGCAGATTTGATGAGACGTATTCACGTTGAGTGCATGCACCAACATTTGAACGACATGATTACTGTGAAACCAACGCAACTGACCACTTCACCCGAGTGTATAGTTGGTGGCAATAAAAGGACAAATGATCTCGTCATGTATACGGCTCATTTAGATTCTTATCCTGTCGTGCCAGAAGATCTAGCCGGATACATGTTTCCGACCTCGTCAGAAATTGAAGAGACAAAGAATAAAACCTTGACCGAACCCGGTCCCAATAGCAGTTCCTGGATATCATCGATTACCGACGACAGAGTCTGCTCACGCTGTAAGTTACATTTCACTACTCTCGGTCAGACAGACGAGACCGAACAGCGACTCAAATTTAAATGCACATGCGTTTTTAAAGAAATCGAAGCGACGGCGGCCACGGCAAACCGAAATCCGACCAATGAAGAGACAGACAGTGATGATGACGTAGACCAAGGCAATTCCGACAGTAGCACGAAGGGTATCATAGAGAGATGGAGGACGGCGAAAAATAACAGAAGTCGTAAACCCTGGTTAAGGAAAACCCAGCCACTGAAACGCATAGATCAAGTGGAAGTTGATAAATTTCACAATACCAGACATATGAGAGCTTTGTGTCTGTCCAGACTATACTACGTATTGAACATAACAACCAATTCAGATGGAGTACAACAGCATGCGGGTGGGTGCGATTGTACGCACCACGTAAGCCTGCTCCGCAATTCAACTGCAAGAAACAAAGCGACATTTGACAAGATATCTACATTTCAAAAGAAAAGTGTCAATTTGTCACATAGGAGGAATGGGGCCCAAAGTAAGAATCGTTCCTCACAAAATTAAAACTAGCCCAAAATTCGTTTCTTATGTATTTTTTTCGGACAAAAAATTTGCTCCTGACATATCAATCTGTGCGGTCAGTGTCTATGTACAAATACATACGTACGAGCTGCCAACTGAGAGCGGGCCTAGTTTAGCACGTTAGAAAAAAGGTGCATGCGAAATTTGTAGCGTTGGCGAAAATAAGATAGAACACCATGTACAAAATAAACGTTCCTATCCATCCACACAGTTTCCAGTAGCTATTGCGTCTTGACGTCTGATCGGTAACCATTTCACCCTCGCCCTCTTCGTTGGAATAATCTCCACTAATTGATAACGGTGATTCTTTGTCATCAAAACTCACGTCACCTTTCCGTCTTCTCGACTGTTCTGCGGCTGTACTGTGGGCTTCATCTGCTATTGCAAGTCGTTGTGTATCGCAAACATCCTCCATTTTTACTCTTATTATTCGAGGCGGTGGCACGGTGATGTCAGCATCTCCGAAGTTTAAAAAAGACTGTTTTTTTCTGGGCGGGTATATAATCAGTGTGTACAGATACACCGTGCCGTTACCGGGTAGTTTGTTCACATCCAATATGTATTTCGACTGTAGTTTAACGCAGTCATTATTAGTCTGATCCGACGTGAATAGACTTTCCACCTTTATTGCATCAGAATCATTGAGCTCCATTTTGTCCGAAGTCATGCGTGTCTGTGTGTACGATCCCGGTGTGCGGGCGTCTATGATGTATAAACCGTCTTCCGATGCGTCTGTCTTCCTTTTGCTGTCGGAGGTGAGCCACAACTCGATTTTCTTGTCATTGTCCTTCACTTCAATACTAGAGTGGCACAACCAGTACACACCCAGTACCTTTTTTCTTGGCGTCATATCTGGACTTCGTAGAATTGTAGCAGCCACCAGTGATTCGTTTCTCTTGTGTCCACTGTGGGAAGGTGTGAGACGAGCTGCAATCATCATTTCCCTTGTCCGCATCTGATGAAATTCCCCAATGGTCATTGGTCGTTTTGGGACCATCTTGTCTCGCACGCTCGGCATCAGACTGGTGGATAATCAAACACGCTGTTGAGTCCAATTTCGTATCAGCTGCAGTTAACATCACTTTTTTTACTCCTCGGTTTGTATATGTACATGTTTTGTCTGAAAAATTACTTCTGGCACGGAGACGTGTCTTCTCTGTGGAGATGAGTGACTGTTGATATCATATCAGTGGCGGTTGGGTTTTGAGCTCGGAGTGAATGTTGGTAAGATGTGGGACATGTGGGAAATGTAGTCCGCTCGCAGGAGTCCAAGCCGAGATCGCGGTCTCAGGAGGAAGCACGTACGTATTTCGTTTTCACCGTTGACTCTACTGTATTTCATTCTCGGCCATTTCGTTTGGTCCTGTGATGACGGATTAGTCAAGAGCAGCATGGCCGTCTTGCGATGAGGGTACAGTTGAAGCTGCTTCTCCGTTGGATTCTTGCGCCTCTGCCGTCTTGTTTTCGCTCACACTGCTTGGGCACAACGGTGACGAAGCTTCTGAAACGTTCTTCAAGAAGAGTTTGGTCTTGCGACGACATTTCCGTTGAAGCTGTTTCTCCGTCGCTGGAGCCTTTCGCTTTCGACGTCTTGTTTTCGCTCTCACAGTTTGGGCACAACGGCGGTGAACCTTTTTGCTGGATGATGTTTCAGACTTTCCAGGCTCTTTTCTTGTTTCCTTGGCTTGCTTTGTCCCCTCGTCAGTGTGTAATGCATCGTCAGACGCAACACATTCACTCCGATTCCCTTGGTCTTTGTCGCCTGACTTGGCAGAACTGAAGGTGGCCTCGGTGCAGGCACTTGCAGTGGCGTTGCTGGCCTTGTCGGATTCGTGAGCTTCAATGTCCATGAATTCGGCCATGTTGACGGAAGGTAGATCAAGTTGAGAAGAGACACTTGATGTGTTGTTGTTGACAGCACGAAACACTTAAATACTGAAAAAGTGCTGGGTCGTATTTATCCCCGATTCGGGGGCAGATAACCTGGTGACGAATGTCAAGTGTTTCCCATTTATCTTCACATCGGTATCCAATTTGAAAACAGTCGATTTCGATTCGGTGTCGTCAGTAAGAGGATGGCCGACCTATATCGAGGACAAATCAAACTATCGTTGTGCACTGTTCACAAGTTTTCCAAGCAAACTGCTGCCGCAGACTATCTGTCTCGTCACTCAGAATGTCTTCTGTTGGCCAGAGATTTGTCAGGACAAGGCATGAAGCAATATCTAGTCATCGTGCCCGACAACAAGAATGTCACACCGAAGGAACTGCACCGTTTCGTTACCGCAAAGGACCTTCACAGATATGAACTATTACTGCCGGGCAGACCAACTCGATTTTACATGGACGTTGAATGGTACACGACGTCGTCATTTGCAAATCCGTCCGTCGCTGAGACCACACAGCACGAGGGTATAATTCGCCGCCTTATTTGTCAGACCAGTGTCATGTTGCAAAAAGTGGTCAATGTAGGAAAAGAGAGTGCAGACTGTGTCGCAGCGTACGAAAATTGCAGAGGAAACAAAATTTCTTATCACCTCATTTGGCCATCTGTGATATTTTCAAACGTGCAGAAAGACATGAAATCATTCGTATGGGACCTCCTGTGTTTTTATTCAAAGAAACATTCGGAGTTTTGGTACGTTGGAAGTGAAGGTCAGACTAAATGTATAGTGGATCACACAGTGTACAAACGTAATCAGTTGTTTAGAATGTTTGGGCAGTCGAAAATGGTAGAAAATGGAACCGGAAGAAAACCTCCACTAAAATACGCGAGAAATCTTTCGACGGCCGAGTCTCACCATGGCTTTCTTCAGTACAGGTTAGAGGACAACGGCAAAGAGGTAAAACACGACTCTGTTATGCTGAAAGGTGGCATCTACTCCCTGTTTGTGAACAACGCCACCAAGGCCCTGCGTATGTTTCCTGCAAAAACCGCCCTGATATCGCCAGCGGCGGTTGAAAGCACACAAAACGACAGTCACATTGGCAATCGGAACCCAGTCCCAGAGATCAATGAAGAGGACTTTGAAATTACCGGCCACGACAAGAAGCGCTTGTTCGAGTTNCACGTCAACTTTGGCGCATTCATATTTGCCTTGCGCTCTATGGTGGACGCCGGCATGACAAATCACGACATCGTGAAACTGGTGGATTGGAAGAGGCGGGCGAAATTGGACGTCATCTTGGCCGATATTAGACGTCAGAACAGAAGCTACCAGCCGGAGTTGTACAAACTGGAGCGACTCTTATCTATCGTGAATAAAAACTCCTTGACAATGGAGATCATCGATCGCAGAGTGATCAGTGAAAAACTTCACGGTTTCATTAAAATTGATGGAAAAGTGGACATGCCCACACCCGATAAGTGGACCGTCTCGAAGAATTTGATCAGCGCGCTCACATTCGACATGGTCAAAACCACTGCCTTCTGCACCACATTGCATTTCATAACTGGAAAGATGGGATCGGGCAAGAGTCACGCAGTGCTGGCGGCAGTGACAAAGATGGCCACCGGTCAAGCCACTAAGAATATCCGCATCATGTACATCGTACCGCGCCATTCTCTGATGAAAGACATCAAACAGCGTTTGGTGGACAACGGCGTCAGCGAGGTGTCCATTCTGTGTCACACACAACATACGGAAGACGAGTTGGACGTCAATAAGCAAATATACATTACTTGCATCAACTCCATACGTCACTACTCGTCCGTTAACGTGCACATGGTAATCTTTGATGAGACCATGTTGTCCATTCAGAACTTCTCCATGATGAGATTTGATGTGGCCATTGACAATGGAATGGCCATCGATAAACTCTTGTCTTCGGTGAGGTCGATCATTGTAGTTGACGCCAGGTTGAACCAGAATGTCATAAATTTTCTCTCCACAAAGGTGCACGCAAAGAATGCGGAAAAAATTGATGACGAATTGAGGAAAATCGAAGAAACGATCACCAAAAATACCGGCGTTAGAAAGATACTGAATCAGAAAAAAAGACGACTGGTCGAGAAAAGGGCCACCCCCTGCACTGTGAAAAGGTGGATGACGATACCATCAGCAAGAAACCACGGGGGCAATATCATATATAGCGATCTAACATTCACGTCCAAAGAGGACGCGATGGCGATGTTATTTGACAAGGTGTTTTTAGAACAAGTTCCCGTCGTGGTTTACTGCTCTACCAAACGCGACACAGTCGTCATCCAGGATGCAATCGTGAGGAGAGAACGGGAGATGAAGACTCCCAACAACAAATTAATTAAAATTGTAGTGATCAATGGAGACACCAAGGTGTCACAAGGCCAGTTCAATACCAGCGCTAAACTGGCCACCACCGACGTTCTGATCATGAACACCGCCGTTTCGGTGGGAATCAGTGTTGACGGCGTTTTATTTGACACGGCATTTCTGTTCGTCACATTTGCGAAAAAGACACCACAGATTGACGAGCTGGTGCAGTTGACGGCAAGAGTGCGAACCATAACGAAAAAAGAGCTCGTATACTGCGTCACTTCATTGGCTTACCAATACACCGAATTCAGAATAGGCGAGAGAGAAATGACGCACCAAACAACCAGGTTCATGGAGCAAGAGATCGCCGCCAACAAAATGATACACTGGGCGTGTGCAAAGGACACACAATGTGCCACAGAAGTGCTGAAAACCAACCTTCAAGCGGCGTACTCGTGGACAAGCGTGAAAAACCAGACGGTTCACTACGAAAAACCGATTTACAAGAGAAAGATTGGAGAAAGTGACGCAGACGATGACGCTGAACAACCAGTCAAGAAGAAACAATGTAACCGCATTGGCAGGAAACTAGGGAAACTGAGAAGAGCAATGAAAAAGCACAACAAATCAACCGATCTGTTGGAAGTCAGTGACGACAAGAAAAAGAACATGTACTTTGTCACTAAAGCTGAACCCACCGTGGACAAAGCCGAAATCCAGAATATCGCAGGTGATTTGTGTGCGGTGGGGAAAGTGAGAAAGAACAGCAACTCTGAAGTTCGTGTCTACTTGAAGTAGATATATGTCAATGGGCTTGCGCATCATCAGCAGACAACGGCTACCTTTCTCAATTGGTATCTGTTTTAGTTATCGATTTCACGACATGCAGCGCCATCTACGTTCTCCCGCTGGCCAGATTTGGAACTACAGTGTAATTATAAAAAATTCATTCTCAATTTCGTATCTAAATCTGGGGAAGAATCAGTACCAGAATTTTCCCCAAACTTTTTAATTTGCACTTTGAAATTTTCGGAAGTTGTAATGGTGCCATCTCACCAATCTCGCTGGCGAAAAAGGGAACTATTCGAAATCGACCGAAAATGACAAAGTGCAAATAAAAAAGTTTGGGGAAGAATCAGTGGTAGAATTTTCTGCCCACAGTTTTTGAATGCGAACTTGACTCCCTTTGCGCATTACAATTACAAATTCAGATTTATATCAAAGAATGTGTCCTTGGTGTAGAGTTGAAGATATCAAACCCCATCATACAGTCAACTGGTTTCGCGGCACTTCCAAGCTGAATTTTCCGCTTTGCGTCGCGGTTATATTCCTCTGCGTTCTGATACATCTTGATCACGGACGTAGATGTGATTACTTCATTTAGTTCTTTCTTTCTTGTCTCCCAGTCCTGATCAAGAAGCCTGCGTCGCAATATGACGTCCAGACAGTAGTGAATGGCCCGTCGCGTATAGTACTCCTCTGATCTGCACGCCACGCTGGTTGCTGCCATGATGTTTTTTTCTTCCTCGGTTAGGAAATTGCAAATGAACTCCACTTCGTCGTCATCGTCCATTTCGTCCATGGGCTGGTGGTCCACATCTTCGACTTCTTCTCGGATGGTTAACACCGACTTGAAACTCAATGTGTCGGCAGAAATCTGTATACAGCACTGAGACACCTAGCACATTCTCCTCATATGATCAAGTTCGGTTAGGGAATTCCAAACGTCTGCATCGTACAGTAGGCCTGATGAATGTTCAGCTATATTGCATTTCAATTGTTTCAGACATTTCAGCAGAGATTTGTAACACGTTGATAACAATTCCCTGTGGACTTCAATACGTTCCGAGGACAGGCCCGGCAAGTGTTTACCGGACATGCATCCAGTGTTGGCGACGGGCATGTTTCTGGAATCGATCACCTCATAGCGTTTGGAAAAGAGAAGGAATTCCTTCATCATCCTCGCCAATGAAAGAGCATAGCCTACGCTTGCAATATAGTAAACAGCCATTCCGCAGCCAACGAGTTGAACGCCGTCGGACGTGACAAGACGTCGCGCTTGAAATCGCCCGGAGTGTTCTCCACCAACGCCAGCTCTTCACAGGTGAAAATGAATGGAACAAAGTTCAAAAACGTGATGTTGCAGTTGGACGCATGTTTAAATTGTTGTCTTTTCATGTTGACAGTGTGTGGATCCAACTTGTAGAGAGCCAAGCGATCGACATATTCAGGATTTTCGTGCTTGCTCCAGGTGAGCGGAACGATGTCCCGAAACAAGTGAATCTGTTTCTTTTTTTTCGTCAACGTCCTCCAACTCTCCTGTTCCCGTGATACAAAACGTCAATTGGTCTTCGGCATTGGTATCTACACACACACACACAGGCCTGTTTCTCACTTGGTATCTACATGCACATTCTCAATTCGTATCTTTCTCTTTCTCATCAGATCGTCAGATAGAACTCTGACTTACAATTTGTTCTCTGCATGAAACGGGATTGGTAAGACCTACAAATCGTAGGCCCAGGAAGTCACCATCTGCTTCACAAATCACAAAAATATTAAAATTTCTAAATCCCAAACTCCACTATGAAAATATCGTACAATTAACCTACAAATAACTTTCATTTGGTAGATAAAGGCCTTTTTATGTCTAGTGCCGAAGAATCTTCTTGTAGTAGGCCTACTGTCCATCTATTAGGATGTAGCCCATCTACAGACGACGGGCTCGGCAAGTGATTAATTACCGGACATGCATGCATTCCGGTGTTGACTTTGCTGCAAAACTTTTCTGTAATTTTTCTGTAAAATCTACTGAAGGCTGCTGACTGTTGGTCCGTATAGGTTTTCGTATTTCATATTCTTCGCTATTTCTTTGGCTACGCGAGTGTAGTGATATCTATTTTTAGAGTGACCTTTTTACACCAGGGAAACATTCTTTGATACGAATCTGAATTCGTATCATAGACCTATCATATATAGTGAGGCCTCACCAAAACAAAGTCGCAAGCGTACTTGCGTACCTTGTGCGAACCTAGTTATGTCGCTGAACAAAAAGAACAAGTCCAAAACCGCCAGTAGCCGCGATAAGCGGAGAGGAGGAGGGGCAGAAGACAACGAAGAATCCAGGGAAAACAAATCGAAGAAGAGCCGACATTCATCTCCTCCTCGGCAGGAAAAAGTGACAAAGTCGAATCGTCCATCGTCAAAATATTACGAAGACGACGACTCATTGAACCTGGACGCGGATGTTGCCGTTGAAATTGTTGAACCACCACCAAAGACGGACACAAGGACGTCGCACAGACACAGTCATGCCGAAGAAGAGGAAACGACCAAGGAAGGGGACAACCAAAGAGGAGACGAAAGTAGGCCTAGTAACAGGGACGAGTTGAAAGAAAAAGAGGCATCCAACCGGTCATCTAGCCGAAAACGTGTCTTGTCGCCGAAACCAGATGCTGCGCTGAAGTCGATATCAAAAAAATCCGAATCGAAACAACACGCCAAACTCGCACCATCAGAGACGGCGTCGTCACGGGGAACCGGCAAGAAATCGGCACCGGGTCGGAGCAGCAGACACTACCAATCACCACTGGTGTTTCAAGAAGATCAACCGTGCGTACAGTGACGAGAAAGAAAAGGCAGCCGTTCTTCACAAGTTTGCAAATCAGAAAGGTCATCCGATACTCGGTAGCTTCACCGTTCCCGACGCAATGACGAAGACGGCAACGTATCAACCGGACAAGTTGGAGAAGATATTTCTTGAACGTTTCTCTTTTCTCCTGACCCTGATAGACGAGATTGCATCCTCAGCCGAGAACGTTTCGCTGGTTGACCACCGTGAACTGCTCACCAAAAATGTCGTGAATTATTTATTCGCCGACCCATTCTACGGGAGAATCGTCCAAGAAGGCGGTGGTACACCCGCGGAATCTCTGCTAGAAAATATAGAGAAAGTCGTACCAGAAGGCCGCGATGAGAAGGTGGAAGGCACCCACTTGAGTTTGATCAACTTGTCGAATATCGGTAAACTTTCTGACCTTGCCATGCATGAGATTTCATCTAGCGACTCGCCGAAGGAACAGAGCGTCAAAAATTGCTCCAACAGAGACACACAGGAAGTCATCACGTGTTTGGCCAACGCGGCAGCAGAATCAATCAATGGAAGGAACATTCCAGTCAATGAAGATGACAAGACGTTGGACTTTAGGGACGGTCTGTGTCCGATAAATTCGCACAAGGGTGCATTACCTAAATATTACGCGGAACTTATATTGGATCCGGAATTGGCTTCTGCCTATGAGGAGAATCAACTCACCACTGCGCCTGTCGACGAGGATACAATGAGCACACCTGCGATGCTGTGTCTCCTTTTGGAATCACTCTTGCTACATCGCAATTTGTACAGAGTCGTAGCCAGTAAGATAAAGTGGAACCATTTCACAACTTCGTGTGTCCTCCAACTCGCACATATGCACGGAGCGAATTACGACAGCAACATCAACAGTCTGCTGATCCAGTATTCAGCAATGAAGTTAGCTGACGACCTGATGCGCTACGTCGGAGTGATGTTTTCATGTGACGACAACAAGGGCAACAGTATCAACGCGCGGAAAACAAAACACATTGTCGGTTTTTTGATGGAAACGTTCAAAATCAATCGCTGGCTTGTTCTGTGTGTCGACAGACAGGCTAGACTGACAAAGTGCAATTTCTTGTTGGATTTGGATAGGTACCTGGTGACTTTGGATCTCATCAAACACAGGATTGTAGAGACTGAAATAGAAGTGGAAAAAGTAGTGGGTTCTTCGCAGTATGTTTCGAAGCACGCTTCGTTTCTGGCACACATTGCTAACCGTCGTAAGTCTAATAGGAGCAAGTTATTCATTCCAGATGTGAAAACCATAAAAGAGAAAGTGAACGTGGTCGGAATCGAACTGCAATCGTATATCTCGGGCACTTACGGATCTATGTTTTAGAAGTTCCGAGCAAAATGACTGCGATGGCATTTTTCTCGGAACTTCTGAAATGTCAGACCTATGCTCACTATTTTACACCAGGGAACCATTCTTGGATACTAACTTTTTAATTATCACTTTGAAATTTTCAGTCGGGACTCGACAAGGCCGAAATTTGTTAAGTGCAAATTAAAAAGTTTGGGGAAGAATCGTAGCAGAATTTTCCCCAGACAGATACGAATTGCATTCGCGTGAAGTCATGTTTATTTTTTAACACTTTTTTTACACCAGGGAAACATTCTTGGATACGAATCCGAATTTGTATCTAGGCCTGCAGCACCATCTACGTTTTCCCGCTGGTCAAATAACTTTTTAATTATCACTTTGAAATTTTCAGTCGGGACTCGACAACGCCGAAATTTGTTAAGTGCAAATTAAAAAGTTTGGGGAAGAATCGTAGCAGAATTTTCCCCAGACAGATACGAATTCCATTCGCGTGAAGTCATATTTATTTTTAGAGTGACTTTTTTTACACCAGGGAAACATTCTTGGATACGAATCCGAATTTGTATCTAGGCCTGCAGCGCGCCATCTACGTTTTCCCGCTGGTCAAAACTTTTTAATTAGCACTTTGAAATTTTCAGTCACTGCCGTTGAAATTGTTGAACCACTAACAAAGACCGTCGCACAGACACAGTCATAAATTCATAAAAGGAGAGGAGGAGACAGAGAAACTTCATTCATTTTTCTCGGAACTTCTGAAATGTCACTTGCGAACTTATTCACTAAGTTTTCTTGTATCGACTGGAGATAACTGCAACTGGAGTCTCATTCTGAAGTGGAGACAAAGTCTACTACTCTTTTTGAGTTTTCTCAGTTCTCTAGTCGATGGGACAGAGCATCAGCTGGAGAAAATTGGAAACAAACCGAGGGGAACCAAAGTCTGTTGATATGAGGAGCTCGGTGGTGTGGATTTTATCTCGAGATGAGGTCGATGAGTTTTCTTTCTGTGTGCCGTTGGAGATTTCAAGTGTGAACACTGTCATGTTTTACATGTATATAGCTTTTTGGTCCCAATGCCAGATTTTATGCTGCCATCCATAGAATGTCTCAGGTGTTGAAACATCACCGGTTCGTACAGATCGTAAAGCCGCCAGAGACACCCGGTGTTGACCGGATGAGCTAACCGTCCGAAGAAGACAAGTGCATGAGGAGAGTGAAGGCATACAATCAACATCACCAATGTAGGCCCATCCTTGTGTACCGCCGTCCGACATGACTCTCATTTTTCACATTTGCTTCTCTCATTGATGATTCTTACATGTATCAGTTTTGTCGGCGACCCCCCCCCACCGGTTTCTTCATCGAGTCAGGGCGAACAACTGGAGTGACGGATCACAATTTCTAGTTCCGTATCCGGGTATTTGTTGATGAAAATGAGTAGGCCTACCAACATTTTATCTGTAAAACTCACCAATCTACCGATAAAAAGACACGTCCACCTGATGAGAAGTCTGATTGTTGGAAGTCCAAACGAAGAATGCATTTTAGTCAAGTACGTCGGTTCTGCCGTGCCTCACGGTAAAGCCGTCGTACGGCCGTTCAATCTGAAAATCATTCCCGTTGATTTCTTGGAACCGAATGAAGAATCGCCCGTCTACAGAGTGACAAATGACCAACAGGAAGATACGGTCGACGTGCTCGCAGACACCTTGGACTGCAACATCATTGCAACGATGAAACATATCGCCGGGAACGTCCGTATGTACAAAACCATACCTGAATATCCCGGCTGTAGATATGACGACGAAAACGTCCGATTCGTAGAGGTGTGGGGCGGTTTCCTGGCAAAGAGTGAAATCGAAGAATTGACTCAAGACGGCGAAGTGAACGACCTCCTCGAGTACAACAAGATGATTGAACACCTACGCGAGGTACAGCACCACTCAGTGAAGGAGGTGGAAAACAACAAATATCTCGACTACGATACCGGTATATTGTACGTGTTGAACAACAGCATGCGGAACGGAAATCGATCGCCAACATTCGTGTTCAACCAAGACATGATGATGTACGCTTACAAACTGCCCGACCTCATCACGTTTGAGGATCTACCGAGGCTACTCAACAGGTTTGCAAAGGCGGGACATTTGATGGAATTCGACGAACAATCACTCGCAGAAGACGAAAAACTGAAGGGTATATTTGAAGGAGTTTTGAACTTCGTCAAGCGATTTAGAAGTGAAACGTGGAGGAAGTGTGCAGGCTTGGTGGGCGTGCCGACCACTATCTATCGCTATGGCAAAGTACCCGAAGAGCTGAGCGACAAACTGACAATCGATGTCAGTTCGGGAACCGCAGACTCGCCAGTATTTCTGATAAAAATCGGCGATGATGATGCGAAAGACTACATCGCAACCACCTTGCTGAAAATTGGCGACGTGTACAGCACCGAGACAGCTCTGATAATGAACAAAAAATCGGCCGATCTCCATCAGTCACACTCCCAAAGTTAGGTTACAATGTACATTCGCAGTAAAATAAACTTCTCTTGGTGCAAAACACTGATTTGTACAAATCTGTGTGTTTTTAAAACAAGTTCCAGTCAAGGCCTATGATGGTCGCCTTTGACGATGTCTATACGGCATGAATGGTTTTGGCGGGCAATGTTGTCGGCATAATGCGATGATTTCATACATACCAATTGACGGAATGAGTTCCTAAGACGGCACTTATATTTCGCATTACAAGGTATACTGCTGACGCTAGGTAGAGATACCTATAAGAAACTGTACGTTTTGGGTCTTTGCAACTGGTGTTAACCATTGAGGTGGGCGTGGCATTTTGGTTTTCTAGTGAAGCCTCTCTGAAGGAAATAACGTTAACATGGGCTTCACCAGAAAACTGAATGTACAGTGAATGTACACAAAATACATTGTGAGATATAAATTGTCGGAATGAGTTCGTAAGACGGGGCATAATGCGATGATTTCATCATACATACCAATTGACGGAATGAGTTCCTAAGACGGCACTTTATTTCGCATTACAAGGTATACTGCTGACGCTAGGTAGAGATACCTATAAGAAACTGTACGTTTTGGGTCTTTGCAATTGGTGTTAACCATTGAGGTGGGCGTGGCATTTTGGTTTTCTAGTGAAGCCTCTCTGAAGGATATAACGTTAACATGGGCTTCACCAGAAAACTGAATGTACAGTGAATGTACACGAAATACATTGTGTGATACAAATTGTCGGAATGAGTTCCTAAGATGCCATAATGCGATGATTTCATATAAAACAAATTGTCGGAATGAGTTCCTAAGATGGCATAATGCGATGATTTCATACATACGAATTGACGGAATCCAAACTGTTCAGACACATCATATTTAGACCGGCCTAGGGGAGCTGAGTCGGCCTGAGATCGCTTCAAGAAGTGGACTCTGAATGCGAACTGGGGAATTCGGTCTCAGGTCGGTCTATTGCCGGCAACGCCGGTGGGCGACTGGCTGGAAACGGCAGCAACTGATCAGGGCCGATGTTCCCGAAGCTGTCGTTAGGTTAACGATGTCGTTAAAACTGGGAAAATGCATAGCGTAACGACATCGTTAACCTTACGACGGCTTCGGGAACATGGGTCCTGATCCTCAAAGAGGTCGATGTGAGCGCTATTGCCGACCGTTGCCGGTAGTTCCAGCCAGTTGCCCATGTTCTACGCGTTGCCGACTGTTGCCGCAATGGCCTTTGCGTTCAGTTGCTTCCAGTCGCAAGGCCGATGTACAAGTGAACGAGGTAAAACGATGACGAAAGCTGTCATTGTCAACTGTCGGATCATCAAACCCACAGTAGCTGAGGTAGATCATGTAGGTGAAGAGGCAGAGATGACCACAGATGATGATGATGATCTCGCACGCTCTTACAGACTGATCGCAACTATTCCATTTTCTATTTCCAGTTGTTGTCGACCCAGACAGTTTTTTCAGAATCACTGTCCCACTGCCACTTTCTTCACAGTTCTCACACCCAACCAGGGAGGAGGCCATTGCTCACCATTATTGGGCTCAGCCGACATCAGTTGCTCGAATGCAGAGAAGGAGAGGTGTCGGGAAGTGACAAGGAAGTACTTGTAGGCCTGCCTAGGCATACAAGTAATTTGCCTCGCATATGACGAGGGAAGTTCCATTATGAAGATGGCTTTCTTCAACACTGTCGACTGTGGGTGACTGCCTGTGTCCGGAAATGTGCAGTATAGTGTGGAAACTGTCATGAAAAGTTCGACTCACTCCGAGAGCGATTTTTGTACTGGTACTGTATGTACGCCTATTCCTATACGTAGACGTATGTTTTGCCCATATTCAGGCATGACAAAACGGTGCGAACGAACGATGTAAAAAAGGCTCTGAACCAGCGTCAGCTGCCGACATCATTTGCTCGAATGCAGAGAACGAGAGGCGTCAGCAATTGACTATGGGTGACTGAGTTTTGTTGCCGTCGGAAATCTGAGTGAACTCTTGGTGCAAAACACTGATTTGTACAAATCTGTGTGTTTTTAGAACAAGTTCCCGTCAAGGCCTATGATGGTCGCCTTTGACGATGTCTATACGGCATGAATGGTTTTGGCGGGCAATGTCCCATGACACGCCCCGTTACGAGGTATCCTTGATGACGGGATGTGTTCTGATTTGTCGGCATAATGCGATGATTTCATACATACGAATTGACGGAATGAGTTCCTAGGACGGCACTTATATTTCGCATTACAAGGTATACTGCTGACGCTAGATAGAGATACCTATAAGAAACTGTACGTTTTGGGTCTTTGCAACTGGTGTTAACCATTGAGGTGGGCGTGGCATTTCGGTTTTCTAGTGAAGCCTCTCTGAAGGAAATAACGTTAACATGGGCTTCACCAGAAAACTGAATGTACAGTGAATGTACACAAAATACATTGTGAGATACAAATTGTCGGAATGAGTTCGTAAGATGGGATAATGCGATGATTTCATACAAAACAAATTGTCGGAATTAGTTCCTAAGACGGGGCATAATGCGATGATTCCATACATACCAATTGACGGAATGAGTTCCTAAGACGGCACTTAGGCCTATATTTCGCATTACAAGGTATACTGCTGACGCTAGGTAGAGATACCTATAAGAAACTGTACGTTTTGGGTCTTTGCAATTGGTGTTAACCATTGAGGTGGGCGTGGCATTTTGGTTTTCTAGTGAAGCCTCTCTGAAGGAAATAACGTTAACATGGGCTTCACCAGAAAACTGAATGTACAGTGAATGTACACGAAATACATTGTGAGATACAAATTGTCGGAATGAGTTCGTAAGACGGGGTATAATGCGATGATTTCATCATACATACCAATTGACGGAATGAGTTCCTAAGACGGCACTTACATTTCGCATTACAAGGTATACTGCTGACGCTAGGTAGAGATACCTATAAGAAACTGTACGTTTTGGGTCTTTGCAACTGGTGTTGACCATTGAGGTGGGCGTGGCATTTTGGTTTTCTAGTGAAGCCTCTCTGAAGGAAATAACGTTAACATGGGCTTCACCAGAAAACTGAATGTACAGTGAATGTACGTGAAATACATTGTGAGATATAAATTGTCGGAATGAGTTCCTAAGACGGATTTTCTCACTGAGTCTCGGGTTTTATTGAAAAATGAACGCAGATAATGTTGTCGGCGAATCGCGCTCCTTGTTGTTCTACTATTGCGATCTCGGTGTACGTTTCCAAGACCTCGACACTGTCGGTCTGTGCGAGGATCTCCTCGCTCGACGTGACCAAACAAGGATCGGTGACGGCGGCGAACGTGTTGTCAATTTCCCTGAACTGTTGTTCGTCGCAAAACAGCGAGAGTTCGCCACCCGATCGGTCTCTTCTGATCTCCATTGTCAAACCGAAATCCGCCAGTCCAACTTCAACGTGGTCGAAACACCAGAATAGGGAATAGGGATCCGTGGTGAGGTTACTGCCGCCCTTGGCGGTACATCCGGTGGTGAAGAATAACACCTCGACCACCTGGTCGCTAATGATCACTCTTCCGTCGTTCCATTCGGTCTCCGTGTACGTTCCGAACGCCAAGTGTCCGTATCCGTTCTCAAGGTTTCCGCCTAGAAACTTGAATAGGACGGCCGGAACCAGGTACAGGACGTTCTTCCATTCGCCTCGAGGGCGAGATTGAATGAAGTCTTCGATGGCGTGAGATCTGGCCTTCTTCTGACACCGCGTGCATATCTTGTAGGTGCGACATTTCGGACACATTGTCATCGCGTCTCTGTCGGTGTCGCGCTCTTCGCCGCCTACAACGACGGGCGACAGAGGTTTGGGCAGGGGTGCATTTCTCCTCTCCGCTATCGACTTACTCGGTGGCTGCGACAAGGCGCCATTCGGTTCGGGCCACTCGAGGATTTTGCCTTCTGGGTTCGGTAGAGATCGTGGAGATGGCGGCATCCGTAACTCGTTTTTCTGTATCGGGTGTAGTTCGTCCGAACAGAACCGGTGGTATCGCGTGATCGGCCCCGGACTCTGATTTGCCGGCGGCTCTGTCAGCAGCGGTGGGCGATTCGCCGTCACCGGCGTCCTCCTCCTCAGGATGTTGGGTGTGTGTTTCATCATAGTCTTGTCCGAGAGAAAGACGAGAGCAATGAATAATATTTAGGCCCAAGTAGTAAAGGTACGAATTTGTGCCTAATATTTCTCTAGTCTTTGCTTGACTTACTGCATCAGTTTAGTAACTTGCTGGTAGGATTCTTGGCCGAAATTTGGAACTACGCTTAACTCATTCGCTTCCCGTGACTCCATATGGCGTCGTAGCCAGTAATATGTGTATGAAAATATTGTATTTGAAAAGCACTTCCTCTCGAACTCTTTCATTTTACTTGTTTTTATTCTTTTTTCAAAGTCCTGCCAGACGTCTTGATCCCATTCAGGATTCCAAACAATTGGATCTCGATCAGTTTTGGTGGCTCTGATGGCCTCACGGGATGAGTTGTGATGCTATTTTTTTAGAAACGGGTCCGTGATTGGTTAAAATTGTATGGATGTAAAAGAGAACAATTCCTCTTGACTTTTTCCCATTCAGGATTTGTATCTAGATCAGTTTTGTTTGGCTACTTATACCCACAATAGGGTTGTTACTGCATCGAACAACAGTGTTAACGGAGATGAAGCGCCAGAGACCTGTGTTAACCCTGTGGGAGGCGGCCCACGTGAAAGGCCACTCTACCATGTGGAAGTGGTGGAATTCGATAAGATGCAGAGACTTGACTGTACGAGATGCGACCGTGGGTCTGGACCTTACCGACTTTGCTTCCAAGAAAAAAAAGTCGGATGACAAAAAAGTGATGACCACGTTCAGTGTTGGACTCAAACCCACCAAAAATCAAAGACTTGTGTTAGAGGAAATGTTGAGGTCGTCCAACACCGCTTTCAACATGTGCAGTTACTTGGTTGAGCAAAAAGAAGTTAAACCATCTCAGTTTGACTTGCAAAAATTTGTTTGTAAGGCAAAAGTGCAGGACGTGGACGATTCATATCGTGTTCCCGGAGACGATTGGTTATACAGAGAAGGGGGTAACCCACACACCACTATCAGGTTGACTGCTTGTAAGATGTGGTGTGCAAACTATAAATCGGCAAAGACTTGGCAGAAAAAAAGGAATAAAACCGGCGAACGTATTGAATTGCAGCGCAGAAATCAAGTGGATCCATATACAGATTCTTTCCAAGTGCAAAAGTTGTACGCCAGATTTCTAAGTGACGAAGATCTGAAATATGCAAGTGACAAGTCCAAATTTCGGAGGCGTTACATTCGATTACTACCACAGGCTTTTGGTGGCCTAAGAAATCCGAAAGAGAGATTCCTAAAGTTGAAGAAGACTACAAGCAAGTTACCACCCATCGACCACGATGTCACCGTGTCCAAATTACCTGGCGGGAGGTTTGTGCTAAGAATTCCGTGTGAGGCGAATTACACCAGGACAGCCACCAGAGTTCCGGGAACAGAAAACGCCATGTGCGGCATAGACCCGGGCGGTAGGACTTTTGCAACTGTGTTCGACGAGACCAACAAAGCGGCATGGCAGGTCGGACTCGTGGAGGACAAACAACACCTGATCAGACCTTTGATGGACAAGATCGACGATCAGAGAAGACGCCTGTCTCTGGCTAAATCGAGAACTCAAACTCAGTCAGGAAAAGATGCCGGAAGGTGCATGGCCAAACTGCATTACAAAATGGCTAACGTAGCCAATACGATCCACGCCACCTTGGCATCGCACTTGGTAACTAACTACGGTCTGGTATCACTGGGTGACATTTCGGTGAGACGCATTGTTCTCAAGGATAAATCGGGCAAGGGAAAACTGTCTAAAAGAGCCAAACGCGACTTGTTGTGTTGGAGACATTCCGCTTTCAGAAACAGACTTGTGCACAGAGCTTTAGGTACAAAATGCAGTGTGGTACTACAAGATGAGTCCTATACATCCAAGACTTGTGGACGCTGCGGTGTCAAAAATGAGAAGTTAGGTGGTTCAGAGACTTTCAAATGTTCACAGTGCCAATATGAAGTACACAGAGACCTCAACGGAGCAAGAAATATTTTGCGGAAGACTTTGAACATCTTTTAGACACAATGCATACATGTATTTATTGTATTTGGGTTGACTCCATCCCAATGCATCGAAATTTACATATTTCGCGCATCATGGCTACACATGTTCCGGAATTGTAAATGCCGGTAGCGAATGAGTTACTAGCTACTGCATCAGTTTAGTAACTTGGATTAGTTTACATTTTTGCCGTTCTACTGGCGCCACCTGTACGTCTGGGTTCGGATGATTGATGTGACAGGTTGACCTAATTATTCTTTCTTATCTCTGTCTGTCTGAAACTATAGTTTCACTGTCTGCCGCTAGAGGGAGGGCTCTTGTCTTTTTTCTGGCGACATTGTCACCTCACTTGGGTGTTTTTGACCAAGTAGTTGATATGTGTTGGTGACGATATGTGTTGTGGTTGGTTGCTTGTGTTTAGGGGGGGGTGTGTGTGAAGAGGGGGCCCTATTTCCGGTAGCTTGACAGTGATTTTGACGGCGTTTTAGTGGCTTGCCAAGCGGTGGCGGCACGCTTTGGCCAGTCAGGCCAATTGCCAGTTGACCATGTCCGAGATGCGACCGGGCCGATTCAAGCGCACAGTTGAATGGCTCGTCGAAAACGCCACAAGACTATACCAAACAAACCTCACAACCCCAACCAACAAACCAAATACACAACCGACAAAACAAACGCATTTCGCTAACACAAAGCACATAATGCGATTCAACACCAAACGACCCACTTGGGTGTTTTTGACACACGCACACGCACAAGTTCCTCACTTGGTTTTGTCAGCCAACAAGTATTGCCGTGAAGTCTCTAGTGCAGCGGCAAGCATCGATCATTCAACAACACACGGACATTCTTACGCTCAAATTTCTCACTTGGATTTGTCTTAGGCGTACACAAGAAGTACGGTACCTAATATCCTGAAGCCGATTTGTGTCTGCTATTTCAAATCTATCTCAGTGCTACATACAGAGCCTAGGTGACATTTTGCGAAACAAGACAAACCATCTAGTGGTTTGAAACATGGTCAGTTTCAAATCCTATTTTCCAAACCGTTCATTGTTTCAGCTTGAAATTTGGAGAAAATGTTATCCATGCAGGGTTTGGTCAAAATGACGAACTGGACTTGTCAAATTTGACAATTGAGATACTCAGGTTGTTGATTTGTCTTTGGCCTACACAAGAAGTACCTATCCTGAAGCCGATTTGTGTCTGCTATTTCAAATCTATCTCAGTGCTACATACAGAGCCTAGGTGACATTGGGCAAATGCGGACAGCATCACTCAAAACACCGGGCAGAGAAAAGTATCAGGAAGCGAAAAATCAAGCATGAAATTACAGAATGGTTGGTGCTACATATTACAGAGCCTAGGTGCGTGCGTGCGTGCGTTTTGGAAAAGGGCGAAATTGACGGTCATTGCCCCTCAAGCAACAGAGTACTCGTCGAGTGAATTCTTCTTTGCTTTATGAGAACGTCAAAAACATTCTCAGCAAATGGTAAATGCATTGCAGAAATGATGGCTCATTTTTGGCCAATTACATTACAGATGTACACTATACCATTACGAGATACGGCCGAAGACCTAAGCATACAAAAGTCTTCGGCCGTATCTCGTAATGGTATAAGTGTACATCTGTAGTGTATTTCTCGTCAATTGCTATGACTGTACATTCGTAACTGGTGACGAATGTCATGCAAGAATGTTACTAATTCTAATACCTAACGAATCTAGATAGCTTTGACAATTGAGATACCGGTACTCAGGTTGATTTGTCTCAGGTCTACAAGAAGTACCTATCCTGATGCCGATTTGTGTCTGCTATTTCAAATCTATCTCAGTGCCACATACAGAGCCTAGGTGACATTGGGCAAATGCGGACAGCATCACTCAAAACACCGGGCAGAGAAAAGTATCAGAAGGCGAAAAATCAAGCATGAAATTACAGAATGGTTGGTTCTGATGTCGACGGAATGAATTTGTTCGCCGGCTTTAGACATATACATAATATGTGATGCATAAAATGTGCCACGACTCTGCGACATGACTCTGCGATGATTCCTACTACAACACGTGTTTCTAATGTTGACGTCAAGTGCCGGGATGAATCTTGATACGGAACCTCAACAGACAGAGGGGTACATAGAAAATGCTCATTTTAGCAGCCCCAAAATAAGAAAACAGAGAATGATGGTTCGGCGATGCCAGAGAAAAATGAAACATGAAATTGGGACGAATCATGCAGTGATTAGTTCCAATTCTGACCAGCGAGGGAGCGTAGGTGGCGCTGCATGTCACAAAATTGATAAGGGCAGTGATCGTATCGTAGTTCCAATTCTGACCAGCGAGAGAGCGCAGGTGGCGCTGCATGTCACAAAAGCGATAAGGGCAGTGGGGTCGACCCAGTTATTTCCAAAAAGGGTCAAGGAGGCGTGCGTTTTGGAAAAGGGCGAAATTTTACGGTCATCACCCCTTAAGCGAATGAGTACTCGTCGATTGAAATATTCTTTGTTTTATGAGAACGTCAGAAAATTTCTCAGCACATGGTAAATGCATTGCAGAAAATGATGGCTCATTTTTGGCCAAATACATTACAGATGTACACTATACCATTACGAGATAGGGCCGAAGACTTTGTGCACGAATGTCTTCGGCCATATCCCGTAATGGTATAAGTGTACATATGTAGTGTATTTCTCGTCAATTGCTATGACTGTACATTCGTAACTGGTGACGAATGTCATGCAAGAATGTTACCAATTCCGATTCCGATTTGATATCTGGTAGTAGACCTAGGCCTAACGAATCTAGATAGCTTTGACAATATATTGAGATACTCAGGTTGATTTGTCTTTATAGGCCTACAAGAAGTACCTATCCTGAAGCCGATTTGTGTCTGCTATTTCAAATCTATCTCGGTGCTACATACAGAGCCTAGGTGACATTGGGCAAATGCGGACAGCATCACTCAAAACACCGGGCAGAGAAAAGTATCAGGAAGCGAAAAATCAAGCATGAAATTACAGAACGGTTGGTTCTGATGTCGAGCAGACAGAGGGGTACATAGAAACAAACGCATTTCGCTAACACAAAGCACATATTATGCGATTCAACACCAAACGACCCGCCACCACCATCCACCTCACTTCGAGATACTAGAAACAACATGATGTCGGTCCCCCCTATACAATGGACGGGCTTGAAATTGAGAATCAAGACGACAGAGAGTTGGGTAGTTTTATTTCACGCGACGCCGACCGCATTTGGGCAATAACCATTTCGGCAGATAAAATTTTCAACTTGACACAAGTAGAAATAGAAGATGCCCGGCGCACCGCAGATAATGGCGACTTTAGTTTGACAATTCCCCTAGCAGCAGACGGTCACAACGCTTTACGTCATTTTTCCCATTATTGAATGTTTATTTGGAGAGAACGTAATCGGATGCAAAGTAAGTGACACATAACTCGAATTTGGCCGCCATATTGCTCTGGCCAGCAAATAGTAAGGATTTACTTGTTGCTGGCCAGGGCTGCATTTTTCGTCCCGGCCCAAAAATCTTCACAGTGAAATTCCAGATTCGGCTTCCCTCTATCTGACAGACAGGAGATAGACACATGCAGTGAGTGCCATCTACGATTTATCCGCTGGTGAGATTTGGAACTACAATGCATGATTACTGGGGAAAAATCTGCAAACAGCGGGATTGCAGGTATCTATACAGGCAGGCCGCCAACTTCGGCGTCCAGAGGCGTTTTTTTGACGCCACTGGCCGAACGCCATGCAGAAAAATCCTCAATGTGCTACGAATGGAATCTGGCGGACGCGGCCGCCGCTGGACGACTCCACTGAACTCCATATATCAAACCTGTTTGATTTAAAGCATGCAGCAAGCTTTAGGCTTGCCCGTCAATTCCAACTCTTTATTGACTTCTTATAATTTTCAACTCGATCCTCGACGCAGTCAGTGACAACTTTTCACCCGGGGCCGCCGAAAAATGTGGATAAGACCGCGAATATCTTGAGACATGCAGTGCCATCTACGTTTTCCCGCTGGCCAGATTTGGAATTACATGCGGTGTCAATCTCAATTCGTATCAGTCAATCTCAATTCGTATCTAAACTGGGGAAAATTCCGCGCGCTGTGATTCTTCCCCAAACTTTTTAACTCTCAGTGGCACTTCTCGATTGTATCCTCGGCGGTGCGGTTACAAATGATGTGTACATGTACATTTGAGTGACTTTCTATTACCGTACCTTTCTGTCGTCCGCCAACATTTCTCACCACCTTTTTTCGGTTGGACTTTTGACAACAACATTTTTCGACATTTGACATTCACTCATGAATGAATCATCCAGTCAAGAACTGAATGTGCCTTGAACGCGGGAATTTTTTTATCACATATTCATCACCATGAATCGCGACAACAACAGGGCCAGGCGTTTTTTCACCAACCGACGGCGTTGACACGAACCTCAGAAATATCGGTTGTGAGAATTTCAAGACTTGGCCGAGAGA
This sequence comes from Notospermus geniculatus, assembly GCA_002633025.1. Lineage (NCBI taxonomy): Eukaryota > Metazoa > Nemertea > Pilidiophora > Heteronemertea > Lineidae > Notospermus > Notospermus geniculatus. The sequence goes on along the minus strand of NMRB01000222.1, from coordinate 396,434 downwards.
TAATTTCTCGTACATACCACCACCACCACCACCACCGAGGAAATTACATGTAAGACGAAATACTGACGAAAACGGACGCAAGATGAGCGACCGCGATCGCCGGGAAGGGAAGTGCAAGCAATACATTACATCAACCGCGCTAGCGATGAGCGCGGACCACGAGGAACCAGAGAAAGGCCGGGAGTGCGAGATGGACATCATTCCACCAGCCGTGCGAGATACGCTGGACTTTGTGCTCAACCAATACATGGATCCCAGAATTCCCTTCGTTCCGATCAAAAAAGTGTACGTGTTGGGAAAAGAACCGTACGACTTATTGGACAAGTCCGCTGGAGACTCTGGAGGTCGATTCCTTTCCAACAACAACAACAACTGCTACGTCGATGGATATCTCTTCGTCCTGAATCGCACCATACCACCCGAGCAAGAGTACGGACCCTACACGATGACAGAGATCTTCAACCTACCAAGAATTCCAGCGGTTCAAATCAACACTGATGATTGCATGCATTCTCAATAACAGCAGCAGCCAGTGAGAGTTGATAACAATATCTAAAATCAAACTCAATTTTGACCAAAATGTTAGATATACGAATTGAGAATCATTGGTATCAACGCTTAACGTTACAGTTGAGAGTAACTTATGGGCTCTATGGAGGACTTGTTGCAGCTGTCAAGTTCGCACTTGCAAAGTTACAACAAGGCCTACAGCTTGTCCTGCCCGCGGGGAGCAATCCGAGTAGGTTCCTTTGATACCAATGATGAGTTACTTTCTGATACCAAGTAGTGGTTGGTGCGAACCATCAAAATTCGTGGCATGCTCGTTTTGCCAGGAGAATTGACAAACACCAGGAAAACAAATTTTCGAAAAGAATTTTTATTTCTTACGAATTTTACACGTACACGCATCTTCACATTGCCGCCTTGGTTGTGCCAGTTTCAAAACAACATAGGTTCTCTGCCGGTTGGTTTGAAAAAAAAACAATCGGTTTTCATAATATGTATACATGTCCTAAACAAATTCATCTGTACTGTTTATAAATACGAGTGTACACGGCTAACATTACCTCGCCGCCTTGTTCTGCCCGTTTTGGCGACTTCAATTTTGAGGTTTGTGAAATGAAAAAGTATGATGATGATGACGACGACGACGACGACGACATACCTCTGAATTGTCTCGGGGGGGATGAGACNTATGATGATGATGATGATGATGATGATATGATGATGATGATGATGATGACGACGACCGCCGCCGCCATTTTAGTGTTAATACATCGCTGGCTTAGTTCTGCCCAATTTGAAATGGAGAAATTGGCCATGGTTACCTCTGAATTGTCTCGGGAATAAGACAATAGCACAACACTACGAGAAAGAATTGCAGCCAGCAATAATGGACAAAATTGATGAAAATGACTCGATAGGACAATAGGGAGTTTCAGATCAGCGACTTACCACGGACTCTTATATACGTATACGGATCGAAATGCACATACAATTTGTCCTCGTTGTACAGAAATCTATCCGTATGTGTGTATACAAGAAGGATAAGTGACAAGTCGCCAATCTCAAACTCCCCATTGTCTATCGAATCATTTTTATCAAGGATGTCCCATTGCGGACTGTGAGCAGGAAGTTCTAATGTAATGTACGTAATGGATAAATAATACCACTCGGCAAATTTTCGACCGTCCGCCAGAAGAAAGAAAGGTGCGCCTATCATGTTTATCCTGCTGGGGACCATGGCGGAATTCAGTGCAGAAAGTCGTTTGGACTCTTTGAACTTTACAGATGTAATGAAATCTAATGTTCCCGATACCAGATGTCCTCTGACAGAAGTGTTCCTGTCTGTTACATGTAAGTGTCCGGCCACTGTAGCTGCCGTTTATTCCGTCACTAGGATCTTTTGTTGGAGGAGACATCATGTAAAATGACTTTAGATCGTGACCTCAACGGTGCTATAAAGACTCTGAACATTTTTTTTTCAAATCACGCACTGTGAAATGGAAGTTTCCACACGTGGTTAACTCGCCAAGTCTCCAAAGAGTTAACCGAACAAAACTGATCCAGATACAAATCCTGAATGGGAACAAGGTCGAGAGGAATTGTTCTCTTATCAGCATCGCCGTCCGTTGAAAACGATCACCACGTAAAACACCAACAACGGAGCCATCGATATCACTGTTCATTGTGCGACAAACAGATCGCCAACTTGCCACGTCATTTGAGAGAATTTCATAGATTCGATCAACAGTCGTCACTCAAGTATTCCCCGCGAAGAAAGACGCAAAACCAGAAGAAGGTCAACAATATCCCACTGAATCGAGTCGTGCTCGAGAGCGATGATAGTGAGCTTCTGCAAGCGCCCGTTTAGGCTCTACGACGACGTTTATCTATTGTGTGAGTGCGCCCAAACAATAGGTAAACGTAGTCGTATGACCTAACCGGGCGCTTGCCATGCTTGCAGAAGCTCTCTAATGACTTACATGTAGGCATAGGTCTACATCAGTGTCCAGTTGAAAGTTGCCATAGTGTCGTTAGGCGCATTGACAAGCATCTTCTCAGTGGCAAGCATAAATTCAAACAATGTGATCCGATCTACAGACACTACTGGACGTTGGCTAAATCCAAAAAGGCCGCCTCACGTGGGTCACCAACGTGTTGTAACCAAACTGACGGAGGAGACAAGCAGGAGGAAACCAGTCGGCCAAGCACCACCGACAATGGTGCATGCTCTCACGATTCGTCGGTTACCACTGCCGGTATCACCACTCCCAGCAATGTCGATGGCATAAGTGCTCATTTCGTCAATGAAATTACATCTTTCGGTCGGTGGCTACAGACTTTTGGCGGGGGTGAAAAAAACGATCGGCAAGCCAGTCAGATAGTAAAACACGTGGAAAAAGTCACTGCCGTATACGGCCAAGATTTCCGAGCCCAACTGGTCTCTGAAAAGTTACGAGATATTGAGGTCAAATTCATTTCTCCTTTGCTCAAGACAAAAACGGCCAGTACGGTGAAAAACTACTTGCTCGATTTCAAAAAGTTCGTCGAGCACGGAACATGGCTAGAATGTCAAATTTAGTCTGGAAAGTCATGACGGGAGAGCAGATTTCTCGTTACGATTTGAGTCGCCCAAAGTGAAAGTGACTGCGAGGACATGGTGTTGTCTACACAGCAGGGGGGGCGGGGTATTTGGATCTCTATAACAGGGACAAATTTCATCTCCACATTTTTTCACATTTACGCACAAGGGTATGGCCACCAGTGACCAGGGAGACCACAGTATAGACCAACATCAGTATATGACGCTGAAGACGAGAGGAACTGGTTCGTGGAAGGCCCCGCGCATCGGAGGCAAATGACACTAGAAGAAAAACAAGGGAACCGGCCGCCATCCTTGACGGAACTGCTCCAGCGAGACGTCATCTGTGATACGCCAACACGAGGGGTGGGGGATCAACTTGACCCACCGGGTAATGAACTGGCCTCACCTGGTCCAATACCATGGCGCCCGGGGAGATCAAAATATTTACGCCTTATCTCCAATCATAACCGTTTGGCCTGTCTGAAGAACTCCTGGAATAAACAGGGTTATAATTTGAGCGAAATAGCTGATGCTGGGCTTTTCCACCCGGTGGGATCTGACGACAACCTGGTGTGTTTCTACTGCGGTGTGATTGTGCCTGGCCTTCAGAAGCATGACGATCCGTGGATTGAACACGCGATCAGGAGCCCTGCCTGTGATTATGTACGGTACAGCAAAGGTCAGGACTATCTCAACACCATCATAAACGTGTACCTTGACGGTGACAAGGACGCTGTGAATAAGGCAGCAGTGGAGGAGGCCGCCAGCACAAATCGAACAATCATTGTACATAACGGAGAAATAATTGCCACGATTTCAAACGTTCGTGAAGCGGCTGCCTGTGGTGGCATGTCTGTGACAAGTGCTGCTACAAACCGTGGTGTGAATTCCGAAGCGGTCAGCTCGCATGCCAGTGATGATTGGCTATCCTTGCGCCTCGCCAGCGTATCAATTACTCAAAATGCCGCAGCGCCCAGGTCAACAACACCCAAAGTTATGCCCAAGAAACAAAGCCGCATACCCAAGAGACAAGTCCAAGCGAGGGAGGTACGAGCGAGGCTTGACCATGAACACGCTCAACTGATCATCAAACTCGGGTATTCCCCTCAACTTGTCGGAGCTGTCATAGCAGAACAGCTCATCTTCAACGGCGATGATTTCAAATCGCTCCCTGACATGCTTGAAGCGGTGATGGACGCCTATGACATGGGCGATGACTTCCCCGTCCAGCATTATGCACCGGCTCTCAGCGGCAACTTCCAGAAAATTACAGATAGTCAGAGTTCCACATCAGGTTCGTCCAAAAAAGAATCGAACGAGTTTATAAACAGAGAAAATGGTGAACTCCAAAAAAAGGCAACCTGTACAGTCTGTATGGTGGAGTACCGGGACGTTCTATTCGTCCCCTGTAATCACCTGGTTGTCTGTCACAACTGTTATCCACGTCTTAATAAATGTCCCATCTGCAGGAGTCGTATCTCGGGACTGATCAAGGTAACACGCTAAATAGGCCTACGGTACGGACTATACTGTGACATTTAAAAAAAACGTGAAATTTTGCTGAGCTCTGAAATTCTACTTCACTACTGTACACAAATAGACCTACACCCATCCTGAGAATATCAGGGGTTCTTTTTACTGCTCGCTCCCTTCGTCACCGCAGACAAATTGGTGTTCTCTGAAAATCAATACACCCGGCGAAAGTAACGTACAATGATTTGTTGCAAAATTGTACCCTGTGACCCACTTTGCCGAATCTATCAAAGATAAATGTACATATATCTTTTTTTGGATTTCGCAAGGTCTTATCTTTAAATAATATATGAAGCAATCTTTCTCTCTTCAATAAATACCGTTGCCTATTGTACCTCCATCAAACAGATACCAAAGACGGGCCGGCCAGTGTGATAATCAGAGGATATATGCAATTACGATTTTCGATTCAGTTTGTTTGGACTCCCCGAGCAGGAATCTTCATAAAGGTACGATAAGGACTTCCGATTGCCATGTACGGTAACCGCAAAGGAACGCAACCCCGTCTCAAGCCAAAATCGCGAAAGTGGATCAGCCGCTTTTGGGATTGAACGCTGAGAAATGTTGGGAGCTGTCTGAAGACCATAGAATTGCCAAATAAGATCAGAGAAGACACATAATAGGTCTCACTCATAGTGATGCCAAGGTTGACTTCACGAACGAGAATAAAATTTCTGGGGCAAAGTCTACAATAGACCACTTTTTGGTGTCACAGAATGTTTTCGAAAATATTAGCACCCAGTTTGTGTGAACTCCACCTTGGTATACCCTTCGGGCCTGACAGTGGACGAGTTAAAATTGAAGCAAATCACGCACTGAAACGAAAGTTTCCACACGTGGTTAACTCGCCACGAGACCATTATACCCATTTCGGGCATACGTTATACAGTCTCCAAAGAGTTAAATACATGTATACATATTTCGCATGTACAAAATAAATTTACATATTTCGTGCATCGCGGCTTCAATGAATAATCTTTTTGACAATGGCAGTGGTACTTCCTCAAGTTGACCTTGAGGTCAACATAGATGGCGACACCCCCTTGCACCTGGCCATCATACAAGAGACAAATGACGACGTACTTCTCCACATGTTATCCGACTTGTCATGTGGGGATTTGTTCAACGTACGGAACAAGATGGAACAGACCCCCCTATTATTGGCGGTTTTGTGCAACAGAAATCCTCAGATCATACGAAGGTTCATTTCTATGGGCGCCAATCTTTCACCCATTGACAGGCACGGAAATAATGTTCTCCACATTACCTGTGCCCTGAGGAACGCTCACAGTTTCCGAGCATTGGTAACGCCACTAACTGACAATGAACGATATTGTCACAAGCGCAAATTTCCACCCGACAGGTCACCGGATGATTTTGTTCATTCTGAATTGGACACTAGAAACTACGATGGTCTCACTCCTGTCCACATGGCAGTTACGAATGGTATGCTGGATGCCGTCATAACGATGGGACAACTGGGATTCGACTTGGATGCAAAGGTATACGTATTACAATAGCATAAAAAACCAATATTGACTCTATGTTACCTCTGTCAGAAATGTTATTCACACACGTTCGTTATTTTCAGACCGGTACATGCGGCAAAAGACCCTTACATTTGGCTATCGAGAATGCAGACCTCTGCAGTTACGAGTGGATACAAAAGTTACTGATGCAGACCAACATCGATGTCAGTGCTCCAACGCATTACACTTTGTCGCCAGTCGTCCTAGCTAATGAGAGGCGTCGTTTCGACGTTGTTGAGTTACTGGTTAACCGCGGAGCAGACACGACAGATTTGTTTTGTCCCGTTTTTAGCGAAGAAGAGAACTCAGATTTAGAAGGCGTGGTGGAGGAATTTGATGATTTCGTAGTGTCATGCTCCAAAGCATGGCCAAAATACTAATGGCATTCGCCGGGAATCAAACATGTTCCATTGTACAGTAGTACAATGTCAGTGGCAATCAAGATCCATGCCATCACGCAGAGTCCATTGAAAACAATAAAAATCTTGAATAGACAATGACAGCAGGATCCACAGCAGCCTTTGGACTTGGTACTTTTTAACGAAATCATGTTTTCGTTCGTTTCATTCTTCCCGACTCGTAAGATGTCGATGGTCTCTACGAAAATTTCGGCCGTGTCACGGTCCACCGTTTCGGACGTCAACATCTTTTTTACGGCTTTGTCGCGCTTCACTCGCGCCTTATCGTATCCAAAGTTTAAACTTTTCAGGAACTCTACTAGAAAGATAAGCGTCATACAAAACGTGATCGCAAAGGCCATAAAAACCACTCGACACTCCCCGATTGGATTGGCCGTTTTACGTGCGACGGTTTCTGTTGTTGCCTCGCTCTTGGCGAACAGGTTTGCAATTTGGTCAGACAAGTTTTCCTTCCGTAATAATGTGTCCCTGGATCCAACAGCCATGGCTACCGTATAGGCAAGACAGTATATGATGAGTACAGCAGAACCGATGATCACGGCAACAACACAAAAACACATCAATCCAAACATCAGCCTGTGCTTCATCGCATAAGTCTCGGGATATTGGTAGCCTTCGTCTTCATCTTCTCTTTCACTTTCATCTTCAAAGGCAAAATTTTTGTAATGTACCCACGAGTCACCGCTCTGTCCCTCCATTTCGTCGCTGGGTAATAGCTTTTGACGCTGTTTTGTTCGCTTGGACCCTTTACGGTAATTTTTGTATTTTTCCAAACGAAATTTTTGCTCGTAATAACTACCTACGACACCCATTACGTAGATGAGGATCAAGCTGATCAAGACTGTAGAAGCAGTCACCATGGGTATGTTGTGGACGTCCTCTAATTCGTAAGGTAAGGTTTTGCCTAGCTCCAGTGCATTTTCCCTCGTCACGTTCCCTCCGTCTTCCAGTGCCTGTTTGTTAATTTTGTCCCACTGTGCAGCCAGTGCTACCGTCTTACAATCCCTACAACACCGTACCGATCCGTGACACTTGACGTACATTGCCTCGGAACAGATGTCGAACAGCAGATTTGTCTCCGTCGTCTCGTTAATACGTATGTTTACGACGTGACATCCAGAGAGCGGTGTACATAACCTCCCTCGTCTCCTCAACAGTCCCTTTTCTCGGTAATCCGCTTGGGTGTCGATATTGGCATCAAGATCGCTGTAAAATGTAGTGTCCCAGAAGAAAAAGATGAAGCCGTAAAAGGATAAGAATCCGATTAGATTGAGTACCAGTAAGAACTTGTTTACTACATCGCTGACACCCATGTCGAAAATTGGATCACGCCGGGCGACCGGGCCAGCTCTCGATATTATTCACATTAGACTAAACCGAGTGCGGGTTAATAGAAAAATCAGACAGTGGGCACCACCATGTCCATCTCCACTCGCAGTCCGTTGGACCAGATTATTCCGCCGGGGAATCGTGCCGTCACCGGCGGATCGAATGCAAGTTATCCACACATACAAAACGTGGAAAATGGCGTCTGTAGGAAGATAGTCACACTCGGTGAAAAATGCTTCGTAGATAAGGAGAAGACGTCCGGCAATAAAGCCTTTCCTGACAACATCATAGACATGTTGGAGACTGGTAACGTGCTCGTGGCTCTTATGCCCATGGGAGCCGAAGACATAGACGTCAGCGAGACGGAATTCAACAGCTGGATGACGGATAAGGCCAACGTCAGCACCTCGTACAGTGATCTTACGGTATTCCCTCTACAAGTCCTCGACGATACGCTAGCTGTACTCAACGATCCAGATAATTTCAGGACGTCGTCCGTTTTTCAAGATTTCCTCTTTCACGCGTTAACCAAGGACAAGAACATGTTCTTCAAGACACCGAGAGGAGCAAACGTTCCGTTAAACAGCTCAATCAAAAAATTGAAAAGCTGTATCTTTCCAACAATGGTAGCGGCATTTGATCGGAACGACATGATTACGGTCTTTGGAAACAACACGATTGACACCTGCGGTATAACGAAAGGATTGGTCACTAAAAATATGAACGTCCCCATCCGAGTCAAGGCCGACAGGCTCTTCGGTAAAGAAAAACTGCAATTGTGTGACTGCAACCTTTTCATGTGCATAGCACCGTCGCCAGATGTCCTCGTCTCCAGACTTCAAGTGAACCGTGTTGCTGCCAGGCGCATGAGGAAAAAAGCACCCACTACAGTAAATTTCGGTGGAAAAGAAAACGTGGGGTGGAAATCCAGAGTCATCAGAGACACCATGGAGACTGTACACGAGTCGTCTTACGTAACGACCTTCTGGTTGGAGCCCGTAGGAAATACCTACCATGCCGTGCACACTCAGGTTAAAGCCAGATGCATCGAACATGGTCCACGACACGTGGACACGGTGCAGTATCGGTGTCTTGCCAGCATCAAAATCGCTCGCGTGCCGGCTCAGTCCGCACCGCTGCCAACCTTTAACTGTAGCGGAAAGCAGATGATAGAAATATCGCCTTACATGTTGGACTTGGGAACAGAGTGGCAGTGGGATTATTTCTCTTACCCATCGGAACTGACGAGAGGACGGGGAATGTACGCCATCGGTGGAACACCGCCGCCCAGACATACATGTACCACAACACCATCTGCAATACTCGGCAATACGACAGGAATGCGTATGCCGACTCCATCATGTGCTCTGTCGACATCGCCCTCCCTTACGAAAGGTACGAAACGCACAGGTCACTTTCCTACGGTTAGTGGCAAAAAGACAAAATACGCGTACGTGAAACCCAGCCTATCCTCGGCTTTCCCGCCAGAGGTGAACGATATGGACAAGGGAGACTCGGCAATTTCTAAGGCCGCTTTACATGATGACTTTGGTTATGTCACAACACAGTCTTCAAAAATGATCATGGTTAACGGAGACATGACATTATTTAATATTGCACCAGAACCTCAAGCTAATTTACGTTCCAAGAGTCCGAGACCTAGCGTGACAACCAGCGGCAGCACCTTGCCTGGAGTCCGAGACAGCAGCTTTGGTGTTATGTCGAAGCCTCCGGTTAGTTTTAGCGACCTTTCTGCTCAGACAGATATAAACGAGGTGATATCGCACATGGTACTACCTTCAGACAGAGATACTGAACACAACTCCCTCTTGATCAGTAGGACGGACATCGGGTTGTCCACGCTATCCGAAGAGATGGCCGACTTAATGAAGACAAATAACAAGACCATATCTTCCACAATTGACGAGGTCAACCAAGTTATGGGTGGATACATGGCCACAACTACAAGATGCGTGCAAGATGAGTTCCACGAGATGATATTTCATTTCGTGGACAGAACAGAACGTGAACTTCGAAATTTCACAGACTACGTTGGGCGAGTTGACCATGTAGAATATAATATAGATTCTGTTCGCGACGAGTTGAACAATTTCAGGACAAACATGCTCGGAATTACCAGAGAAATAATACTCTTGTGCGTGGAGTCTGTATTACAATTGGGAAACGTCACCATTGAACTTCTGAATGATTACAAGAGAAACAAAATCGAGTCGATGAAAATGCACAAATCATTCTTAGAAAGCACAGATTTGATGATGAAAGAGACGAATGTCGCTGATACGCAAAAGGACGATGACACCAAGCAACAGTTGGAAGAGCAAATTGAGAAGCTAGTGGAAAACTTCACGATTAAAAGAAATGAATTAGATGAAAGGTCAGACGAACTTATGAACGAAACACGAAAGCAAATCGACAAACAAATTAGGACTTTTGAGGAGAAACTTGAGTTGAAAAGGAAAGAGCAGAGGACAGTAATGAACAGATATGAAGAGGAGTGTGAAAAGGGGTATCACAAAATAGAAAAGTTGATCCAAAATTTTCAGCAAAAAATGTACGAAGAACAATTTAAAAGAAGAGAGATGATCTACCAGAAAGCATCAGAGAGGAAGTTCGCGGTCGGTTTGTCTCGAAAAGGGTCTTCACATGCATCTAAATCACCAACAATGTCTAAATTTTCACCTACAAAACTATCAACACCACCGTCTTCACCAAATGGTTCCCCAGAAGGTTCTCCAAAGGGCTCCAAATACAGTCAACGAAAAAATAGTCGAGTTGGAAGCAACTGAATCTGCCCCAAGTGAATCAAAACCAGGAAGCGAATCAAAGCTAGCAGAGACGATGACTACGAGTGTCACGACAATGAAAAGTAGCCCCGGCGAACAAACTACAGTCCACGAAAAATCAGTGGAGTCTCAAGCAATTGAATCTGTCCCAAGTGAATCAAAACCAGGAAGCGAATCTAAGCTAGCAGAGACGATGACTACGAGTGTCACGACAATGAAAAGTAGCCCCGGCGAACAAACTACAGTCCACGAAAAACCAGTGGAGTCTCAAGCAACTGAATCTGCCCCAAGTGAATCAAAACCAGGAAGCGAATTTAAGCCAGCAGAGGCAAAAAAAGCAAAAAAAAAGTCAACAGAGAGAAAAGAAGAAATAAAAGAGCATGATGCGTCGTTGGGTCAAAGTGGCGGGTCTGATCGCAGTGGACGAAATAAAGAGAAAACGAGGGGTAATCCCAGAACACGATCTACATCAACTAAAAAAGACAAAGCTAGTGACAGTTCTGATATCATTGACGTAATTTGCGCAGGCAAAGCTAATGCTGATGACAACTGATTCTGCTGATGTATTGGGAACATAAATCGGATTTAGCGCAAAGGTGTCAGAAGATTTAGATATTTATTGAAAATGCTCGCTGGGTGGGGAATATTCTGATGTTGACTCTGATATTGTAGAAATCGAAGCTGAAGATGAGTGGTGTAAAATTTCACAACGGATACTAGGCTATAGACTAAAGGTGGGAGACATTGTTTTAGGATCGTTTGACGATTCCATTGGCGAGATGATGATTGAATACATCAGACAACGTGATAAAAATGTATGGTACGGTGATTGGTCAAAAGCACATCCCGGATTTTACTTGTACATGGTGAAGGTGAATTCTGTTGGTTACAATGCATTGGTAATTGTAGACGAAGACTAAAATAGAAGAAACCCTGATATATTTGAGGATTGACGTACATGTAGGCTATGTATATTTAGGTTTAGTCATGCACGGCCGCTGGTCCACTTACACAGAAAAAAATCGATCTCAACTCTAGATAAAATGAGACTCCAGCCTACTATTTTTGTCCCTAAAATGAGTTTCTTTGCTACTCGAACACAGCATGAGTACCAGTTTTCTTCGGCTGGAGCCCCATAAAGGGTTATTGCATCGACTGGCCATGGAGACAACTGCAACTGGAGTCTCATTCTGAAGTCGAGACAAAGTCTACTCATTTTGAGTTTTCTCAGTTCTCCAGTCGATGGGACAGGGCATCAGCTGGAGAAAATAGGAAACAAACCGAGGGGAACCAAAATCTGCTCATGAGGAGCTCGGTGGTGTGGTGGTTCTGGTGTCCGACTTGCGATCAGAGGGTCCTGGGTTCGAAACCCACTGGGTGTGAAACGTTTTTTTATATATATCACTTGTTTATTTGACTCGAGACAACAGACAATCCGGTGGAAACAGCTGAGAATCATTCAGTTGGAGACAATGTAATCTCAAGTGGAGACCCAGTTATGTCTATTCGAGTTGCAAAAGAAACTCATTTTAGGGACAAGAGTTGGAGATTCATTTTACCTCGAGATGAGATCGTTTTTTCTTTCTGTGTAGATGGTGAATTTTGGACTTTGGACTGCCAATTCGAGTGGTTCCGGTCCGGATACCGAGGTGGTCCTGTTACCGAAATAATATGGACTGGACTAAAATGGTCCACTTAGGTGAGGTGGTCCCGTTACCGAGGTGGTCCCCAACCGAAGTTCCACTGCATGCATTTAGGTTTTCAAAAAGTACCACGAGTGATGCTCCTCAAAGTAAGCGGTCCTGCACGACTGAAGCACAAACCAAAGGCCATCATTTTGAATCATGGTGATGTGAAAGCCATCTCTTTCGACGCGACGGACCAAACTCTCATCAAATGTGTCCTTACGAGTTACAACGACGACAGGAACAACAATGATTCCCGCGCATTTTGGCACCTCTATCTGATATTTTGTGGCAAAATCAAGCGCCCTTCGAATGCTCTTTGGTGGGCAGTCCGCCACGCAGGCATGCAGATTTTCTTGCGGTAATTCCCAACATACACCTGCTGCCAGTGATGCAAAGTTCGGATGGAAGGCTTTGAGTTGATGTAGACATTGAAGAGGCGTCATGGTTGTCACTCTCGGCATTTTCCATATTTCATACATTGTGAATGGTCCGTAATCTTCAGAATCGTTAGGTAACATTGTGTTGAGAATATACAGAGATTTGTCTGCATACCAATTGCCTGGTGATATCAACGTGCCGTGGCGATATTTGGAGAGAATTTCATTGTATCTGTTGGACCCGCAAACGTAGACGCCATCCACTTCCACATTCCCCTCGGGACGAAAGGCTTGGAAAAGGGCGTGCTGCAGTGAGGCCCTGACAGAGCACGGCAACGAGGTGAATGCTTTCTTATCCATTGGTGAAATGACTCGCACTGCAAACTTCGAGCGATGGCGTCAGCAATAGTGATCATTTGTATCTTGACAACGCAAGTTATCTGCAGATCCTAGATACCGTTTTCAAACAAATTTTCCCTAACGTGAACTATATATGTCAGTGTACAATGGTGAATCAGTCTCTGTTCACCCACTGAACCTTTCGGAACAAAATGCCAAGAAAGAAAATAACAATGCCATCCCCAGTGCCTGACCCGCTGGTTAGACAACTGTCCTTGAGCAAATTTCCAAATGAGACCACGCATTGTCATCACCAACACAAAGACTCGAGACTCAGCATTTACGGCAAACTAAAACATGCACTGAAATTAGCTGTGCTGCGTTTTGTTGCTGAACCGGCAGCTTACAACAAGAACATAAACAGGAAAGAAATTGCACAGTTATGTTACCAAGACCGCGTGTGGCGGGCCTATCACGCTTGTACTCTTGTAAACCAAGGATTTTGCAATTGGACAAAAAAGATTTTTTTCGTGGAGGCCAGAGACGTGCTAAAACGCACGGACCCTGAAATTTTGGACAAGACGTGGAATGACATAGTGAAAGATCGAAACTGGTTGAAAGCTGCGTGTACCGATAAAACCGAGGCGAAAATGAGCGACGCAGAATTCTTGAAAACAATGGAGACATACGTAATGATGAACTGTGATGCAGAATGCGAAAAAATCATCAATTCCATCGGAAATCGCAGCATACAGACTAACAGTCCAGCAGAAGCAGGAACTTATTTCCACGCCATTGCATTCGACGTGTTATTTGGGGCAGTGGTGGACCGAGTAGTCAACAACTACTATGGTGAAAAGTTACATTGTTATCTTCCCGGGAGGTATCTCAGCAAGAGTCTCTGTATGATGACCAGTACGCCCGACTGCGACGTTTCGCACATCACCGATAACAAAGCTTACATGGATGCCGTCAATTACAAAATAGACCGACAGTTGAATCGACTGACCACCGTACGGATCAAGAACGAACATTCCGGCGAACCTATTGAAAATAATGATGATCTATTCGAGGCTGAAGATGATACCATGACAGACAACGAAAATAATATAGCGTCAGTCGCAAGACAGTGTAAACCGGATTCAATTGCTATCATTGAACTGAAAACATTCGGAAATCCGGCAATATCTAGTGAAGATGTCAATATGATAATGTCGGAAGAATCTGAGGTTGCGAGAAAAGCCGCGATGATGAAAGTGTTTGAAAGATGCCTGGTAACTGCTGGGAAGATGCCATCGCAGATCAAGCAAGGTAGCGGTCGAATGAAAAGGTCGTCTAACGCATTCAACAAGACGAACTACTTTGTACCGACGAGGGACATGGACAACACAGAAAAAAGAACGGTATACTATCCGAAGAGTCATTTTCCACCCTTGTACGTGGTTGACGGTGATGACGAAATAGCTGACGAAAGCAAGGAAAATCATTTTGATAAGTTTGAATACGATGCTAGTGAATTCATTCCGTGGAGAGAAGCCATCCCAAGGCAAGAGAAAGCCGCGTGTATGTTGTTTGACGTGGATTCAGTACAAAACAGAATCATACTCACCGAAGTATTTGAAGACGGGGCACCGGTAATGCTGATGCCTCACTGTACGTTTGGAATGCAAATGCTTGAACAGGCGGTAGTCATGGGGAGACAAGATCCGCCTCTGCAAACCGTATTTGTCGCTTTGATAAAAGCGGAAAAGGAAAACCTAGTGGACATGCCATCGAATCAAAGGTGGCGGGCGACAAACCGGATGGGTATGGCCTATGCTATCAACGTAGAGTTTGATGATGCTCTGCTCAAAAACATGGAAAGACTGTTACTGGAACAGTTTGCTGATAGGTTCGGCCACGTGGAAATAGACGGGGTGAAGTACGAAAATGCCGAAGTACGGTTCATGAGGAAACATCGTTGCGACAGGACAAAGTACTTGCCGGTACCACGAAAAGTGTTGAGTAAAATTAATAAAAAGGAGACAGAATATTACGGACCTGGACCATTGAGTTGTGTCAGTAAGTCAGTATCTGGCTTGGATTTTCTTCAGTGTACAAATAATATCACGACACCACCCGAAGTGAAAAAGGTCTTCAAGGCGATAGAAAATCCCGCCCCTCATTTTGAACACGGAACAAATGTCAAAATACCCCGCACACGTGACCCCAAATCTCCTGAAGAACAGTTGGATACCTACGGGTTAGACATCGACGAAGAAATATTGGTGTCTGCTTGCGAGATGTACGAAAGAACTTTGATCCCAAATTCTTCCCCTGTAATTACGAAATCGGAATGAAGAAATCCAAATCTTGTAGCTCAAGGTGACAATTTTGAAATTTTCACATTCGACGGTATAAATGCAACTTCCCACACTATTCTCTATCAGTTACAAAGCCGCCAATATGACTAGTGTTCAAGTTACTCCAGATACCTCGATGGCGCAAGTGCCTCGTCAAACCGACGTAAAGAGGAGAAGACAAAAGAATCGCATCAAGGGAAGATGCAAAATTCAGAAAGTATCCAATGGTCCCATCGTCAGATACAGTCTAACTGACGTTAGAGTTAGGCTAACTTACGAGTGTGACAAAAGAACAAAGTCTGGCTTCTACATCTCCAAGTCGTTATGGGCAAACGTCGCCAAACATAAATACTGTCTGGTAGTACCCGCTGAAGACCAGGAACCCGGAGCAGAGAAATTTACTGTCAACCCACACAGATTACTTTGTATTTTGGCAATTTTTGGATGTACCGGGAAGAAAGCATCCATCGACGACTCAAAGTGCGAATGCCCATTTCACGCAGACACCGTACAACCTATCATACATGCGATGAAAAGTCAATACAGGCAGCTTACGAACGACGTGATAAATTGCGAAGGAACAGGATTTTTAGATGGGTCGTTTGACTTTTTGATTGAAGTTAGCCAAGGTAAATCCGCCTCCGAAATGCTCTGGATTGAAATACAAAACGTGTACCCCACCATTTCGGTCACCAATCCGTTCATCGATAACTGGAATCTGTGGAGAGCATTCGTGATGGATGGTACTTGCATAGGCTGCACAGAAAATCGGGAAAGTCAACATTATCACTTCTGCCAGCAGTTGAGCCACTTACCTATTTTCTGCTAAAAAATACCAAATGATTGAATTACTTGTCCCTCTCTGCAAAATTGTCATTTGAGAAAGTAAAAAAAAGTATTCAATGTTCCAAGTTGAGATTGATCACAAATACAAATTCCGCTGAGTCATGTCAGTCTTCATTATCATATCTTTGGTCGTGACCGCGTTGCGATTGGTCACGCCATCTTTGGAACTTAGAGTGGATAAAAGCAAGTCCGTTCTAAAGACTACCGTTACCTGCGTAAACACCGACTATGCAGCCGACTTCAAACTATTCGGTGGCATGAAACTGGAATGCTATAAAGCTGACACAGACACCCTTGTTACTGGAGTGGGATGGTCTTACGACACGCTGATGACCTACGCAAATACTTACCTCGCACCAATGCGTGTCATAAGAAAACCGAACATGCCTTACACTTTGTTTAACGACGACAATGACAACGAAGCAAGATTCTCCGTTGATTTCTATCTGACGATGGCAGATGACCAATTTGACATCGATTGTATATGTGGTGAAACTCACGTTAACTTTCGAAATGACGGGGAACTCATCAGAAAAACGAGCAAAAGAACAGTGATAACTGACAGGGCAGGTTCAACCAGCGGTGAACTGACGAGCATCAACTCAGAATTGACACCCCACTTATTCGTCAAACATAGTTTCGGTGAAGGAACCAGTTATTTTTACCCCATTCACTGTGTATGGAGTGCGTATTATTTTCGAAACATTCAACGGAATGGAACACACGCGGACTTAAGTAATTTAAAGATCGTGAACACACTTAAAGACAAGAATGGAAACGAGATTCCAAATAAGGACCCAGTGAACGGACAGCCGCTTCCAGATCGACCCGATGAACTGGATGAAATGATGCACCCTACGGACTACAAGGTACGTGCCGATGTGTCGACCGGAAACCGACGGGTCAATTTTTATGACAAGTTGTTATATAGCGTAAATTCGAAACTAATACACACCGATTCTGCTACTCCGACGGCCGAAACTATCTTATTGGAAGACGAATTACACGCCGACATGCCACCAACAGTTTCTGTTCAAAGACACAGAACAGAAATTAACCATCTAGAAGTGAAAATCGCCAACGGTAAAACGGTGGACACCATCATAGAGGTTTACGTGAAGGACAAACATCATGTCGGGAATCCGTTTTGTGTTTTCCGACTTCACATGATCAGGATCAATGATCTGAACAAATGCAACGGGCCCAGACGTAACGTGCCCGCCAATTGTGGCAGGGTTGTTTTTTGTCAAGCGCACAGGGAAATCACGCAAATTTACGGTCCTTTCACGCCTACTTCTCATCGAAAGAGGGTGATGGTGCGAAAATACCAAATGTATATAAGATGGAGTTTGTCCCGAAAATTATCAAACACCAAAAAACTGTCACTGAATACAATCTCCAGGAGAGAAGGACAAAGAGCGGACAGTCCGCGATTCACGTCGATTAGGACTGAAGAATTTGATGGACCGTGCGTGGGTAAAAGGGCAGACAGATTAAATGTTGTCCAGCCAGTGACCGTTGATGCTGGTGAGTTGACACATTCGTGTGCGTTCAACGGTGTATTGGACGATGATCAGATGATAACTATTATACTTGACGGTAAAGAACACATGTGTGAACCAGGTGTAAAGAACACGGATTTGAACGTCGCCGAAGGTAGACCATGTGTGGAGCTGTCAAGAAAATTGACTTACGCCAATAAATACACACCGTGCAAAGGTCACAAAATTACAGTTCAATTGGACATTACCGTCATAGCCTTCAAGGGTTGTGAGCTGAGAAGAAAGAAAGCAGTGAAACCAAACTCACGCCCGAAAGATGACAAGAATTATGAAAGAGGATCTTGGTACTCTGAGCAATCGGATGGTTCAGATAAAAATTTGGACAAAGCAACAAGCGGTGAGTCAGCTGACAAAAACGTTATGAGAAATCAGTACTCATATGAATACTCCTCAAGGTTAGCAACTCTTGAAGAGAAGATGTATAAATTGTTTTTAGAATTCAATCGAAGTCATGCAGCTTTTACTAAGGAAAGAGATGAAAGGATTGTATCGAAGTATTTCGGTGGCAAAAGAGAATATCTGTATTTGTCAGTCAGGGGTTATGTTTGGCCCGTTACTTTGGGGATGATTTCATTTGCGTTGTACGGACTAGCTGTGTGTCTTGTTGTACGGGTGGAGTAAAAGAAAAAAGTGGTGTTCAAATACAGTAAAGTGTGAAGAGAATCTCAATTGTTTTATTTATCTGTTCGATCAATGTAGTACAATATTTTCATGTCACGATCTTTGTTTTCGTGACTTTTAATGTCTCGCACTATTTCCTGATTTTCAATGTTTCCGATGACTGCAGCGCTTGCGTATGTCAAGAGGTGGTCTCTTAAATGAGCACCCATGGCAGACCTCTTTCTTTCCGCGTTGTATTTATGTTCGGATAGTAGTCTTACCAACAAGTAGATTACGATGGGAAAGAGTATGAGGCACATTACACTTACAATTACGAGTGTTGCATCTCCATATTCTTCCATGAATGACTTGAAGTGAAAGTCGAGAGTGTCCATCAGGTATGACTCACGACTAATATGCTGTCTCTCCATCGATGGCAAACGCCTATGATCATTAACAGTGTAATCAGCACCTCCGTATGCATCGATGGATCGACGCTTCTTTTTCAGTCTGTAACGATTGTACATGCTGGACTTGGCTCCGTCTTCCATATAGCGTTCTGGGGTATTTGATAGTTTTCTAGGCAAGGGGTGAATCCGGTACGGCCAGAAGTGACGTGGCACGTTGTCCCATTCCTGCCGCTTGTATCTTTCCAAATTCAGAGTGTTTGCCGTAGATGTGTCGATTGTCGAGAGAAATCTAGTCGGCGACTTGGGTGTCATGGCTTGTTCAAAAGACACTTCGATCAAATGATCTCTTACGCTTCCGTCCACGTTACTGTGGTATCCGGTAGACTGACTAATTTCTTCGGGTGTGGGGACGTAGTCCTCATCCGTTCCGAATAAATTGTTGTTGATCTTTATTCCAGACCCCAGCATTTTCGATATGTGAGTGCCTCCAGACTCTATATTTTTAACTAACGGGTCACTTGTGCCGCTATGAAAAATGTTGTACGTCGAGCACATGGGACTGGTTCTCCTTGAAACGGCATGATGAAATTCTCCCGTCTTTTCAGAGAAGCTAACAACTTGATCACCCACATTAAAATTTAGTCTACCGTCCACCCTATTGCAAGGCGTAATGAGATTCAATTCCGTTGAGAGTTCTCGACCTCCATCTATTACTTGCATGAATGTAACCCCCAGCTCGGCTGTCAAAGTCTTGACTATAGGCGAAGCGTAACACATGTCCGAGAGGTGAGGCACTCTTGCATCCGAACTGGCAGCAGAGCCGAAATGACGATATATAGTAGGCACGGGCATATCAGGATAATCTAGGCGAAGTGACGGAATGACTCTCATGTCCGACCACAGTATTTTTTTACACCTGTGAATAGCCCACAGATCACCGGCCTTGGTAATTTTTACGTCTTCGTCAGGAAATAACATGTCGGATATGAGACTGGGTTCTAGTGCGCTAAGCTTATTTAGAATGACAACCTTGTCCATTTTATCCACCTCCATTGAGTTGTGTAGTCTGGCAAACCCGCGTACGATTGCTCCAAGTATTTGTTTGGGCCTCCCACTGGCCGGTATCTCCATGTTATTTAAAAACGATCCAGTGTGTAAATCAGCATATTCTGCATCGACCGGATCGTCGGGGTCAGGTTGCTGTGGAGTTTCAGCAACGTCAGCTACTGCAGTCCCGACGTTTGTCAGAGTTACCACACCATTTACACATTTCCAAATGTGGTGATAAGCATCAGTGTACCTCGTTCCCGTACCGGTGCAGACTGCCTCTTCTAAATCGGTCGGCGCACTGTTAAGTTCTCTGTTGTTAACACCGGCGTTTCTGACATTACCGCTGTCTTCCAATTTGCCAACTATTGCTTCCTTAGTGGAGTATTTGAGTTTGTTCCTGTTCCACGTGGGACTGAATCTAGCCGTTTTCATCTGACTCTTGTCAACGAACTGTAGAAGTACAGTTCCATCCACCATGAACGTCTGATGCACTCCACTAGGAGCGTGCATGCATCTACTGCCGGGATTCAATTCCATTCTAGTCACGTCATCTGCGTCCATCTCCTGGTTATCGTAAACTTTAAATCGGTGCGGCATCCTCAGTGCATCGTCCGTGTTTTCAATAAAAGTGGTAACTGATTTAATACCGTTAGCGTGGTTTAAAGCCATGTCGGTGTGCTGCAAATTGTCAGTGGTGATTGCAGTTACCGGCATTTCAATAAGCGGTGTGAAAGGACACACACTGTCAGAAATTGCAGACGCTAAATTATTCTGTTGCACCCTGTTCCACATGAGGGTAGCGGCGGGGTGATCCACGTGAGCGACCAGTGTCCATCCGTAGAGACCATCTTTGGTTACTCCATGGACAGGTTCGCCAGAGAGAGTACTTCTCTCGGTCGAAGTAGCAGATGACGTCATGACGGATGCCTTGACGGTACCGAACGGCGTGGATAATCTTTTTCCCCCCTTGGTGGCTTGAAACGGGAATGAATAAGTGACCGGCACGTCCACGTCGAGAATGCAATTTTTGATGAACATTTTTCCAGAGGCTCTGTTGATACACATACCCAAGGCGTGATTTTTGACTTGAGCGTTGAAGATTCCGTAGATGGTATTGTCGGTGACGTTAGTTCTGTATTGGTTGGCCGAGACTTGGACCATGTTGAGAGTTTCTGTGTAGTTCATTCCCGGTAGCGAGGACGAATCGAACACTTTACATTTTTTATCCTTTTGCCATTTCAAACATTCTTCCACCGACACTCCATATTCCAGTACAGGTAACCAGGTGTGCGTGATTTTCCACGCGCTCTCACTACATCTGAAGGCTATCTGGTAGTAATGAGCACGGCAAGCAAACACACCGCGTATTTTGATCACCCTCTGATTGGGCGTGAATACCTTTAAGTTTCCTCTAGTCATTTTAGTGGTGGTCGGTCCGGCGTGTCCCCTTGGTCCGGTCTTAAACTCTGCAGAATCTGCAAAGGTATCTACGTGTATGTACCGGTGTTTTTGTTTTTCACAAACCTTGGCATTTCGAGAATCGTACACTTTACGTAGTACGTTTGCATTTTTGAACAGAATCGTAAACAGTGGGAAGGGCCTAGTTTTGGATTTGTCTTCGGCGTCATAGTGCGCGGCGTATTTAACCTTTGCGCATATCGACATTTTCCTATATGCGGCTCTTGTCGTTCCACCGTTCTGTAATGGGAATATGATATTTCTGACATTGTCCCTGGTCAGCGGTATTGTGAATATTTTGTGTGAACATCCAGCGACGGCCGGGTTAACTCCATCGGTCGGTAAACCTCCTATTGTAAGTGCGTCAAACGTTACTTCTCTGTCGGGTACGGCGTCGCATAGCTTCAGGCCGACGTCTGCATCGTAAAAAGATTGAGCTGCTAGATAGGCTCTATCTTCTACTTGTATGTTCATCGTCGGACTCTCAGCCGATTCTGGGTCCAATACGTACTCATCGCCGGTAAGTAATCTGAATAAGTTATCTCCCACCTTTGCCCCGTTTGTTGCATTTCCCGAGGCCATTAGTTTAGCAGCCAGTACGTCCGTCAGCTTCCTCAAATTGTATTGCGTTGTAGTTGTCCCATCGCCGGCTCTTGCATTTTCCGATGCGATTAATACCAGTAATAGGATTACCGGCCACCTCATGTTCGTTGGGTTCTCATGTGAAGAGATAAAAAGAAAACTGCCTGCCATTGGTGAGAATTTATTTTTTATGAGACCTGAACACAGTGCAGTTCATTTTAGACATTCTTTTCGGTAGTGCCCGCTTATTAATGTGAAAAAGTCTGTCCATGTCTAGTCTTTTGACATATTGTTTGGAAGAGGTTACATTGTGAATCAGTAAGCAAATAAAGGTCACCGTGGTGGACAGGGAAGCCGTCAGGAACACATACACTCCGTTTGCGTGTTTGGGGTGAAAGGTAATCAGGGTGCCCAAACTGGCTGCCAACAATAAAATGTATGCCACAATTAGACTTCTACTGCCGTAAAATAGTTTGTCTATTACAGTGTAAATAATGGCCAATATCGTCGTCGTCATGAAGAAGGCTGATAGGACAGTTTCTCCAAATATCACTGTAACTAGACCTACCGCTGCATTCTTGACTTCCATTCCAGCGATCAATACGCAAGCACAATTGATGACGTTGAGTAATGCTAGGAATCCCAAGCCGTAGAAGGCAGTCTCTCCGTAAGTGAAATAAATCTTGGAATAATTCGGAGAGAGGCGAGTGATGTTCTCACCAATATTGTTGATCAGTTCGTACCTCATAGATTCGTTGACTCTTTTAATGTTACCAACGTCAACATTCCCTTCGTCCCCTTCGAATTCATCGTAGTCGGATTCCAGTTGCCTGTAATTTCGTTTCCTGTTTTTCAGTCTACTACAACAACCACCAAGGCCCCCATCCGACACGGCTTTGGTTGCACTCATGGCAGATGCTTCCTCACCAAACATCACTGGGAACATTCTAGCTTCGCGGCAAACCCTCGTGACGTCCCTACGATGGAAATGCATGGCAAAAATCACGTGAACTGAGAGAGCCAGGATGTAAAACGACATGCTGGTGGCATAGTGGTTCACGAAAGTAGCCGCAGCTCCACTGTCTTTGAATTGTCTCTTCATCTCTTCCAGTCCGAGTTGTTGGACTCCGTTAAATTCCACCAAGCCACTTTCTACCCTCGGGCCTCTGAGTAGAGCGTTTTCAGGAACTGCGTATTTTCCGACTTCCAATGCATTATTAGATGCGTGAGGATAGACTTGGGCGACTTTATCAGATAGCGGCGAGAGATAGATCACTATGTAAGCCGTCTTGACTACGGTAGCCACGGCATAAGCCAGTAGAACGATAAAGTCGTAAACAATACTGACCGGACTGGATTCCATCATTGACTGAATGTACCACCTCAAAGCATTCCTGTCCAATTGATTGTTTGTGTCTATTTTTTCTGCGGTGTCTATTAACTCTGCACATTTTTTCTTGCTTCCCTTTAGAAGGTAGACCAGTTTCCCGACTATTGACGTGAAGTAGATGAATATGATGATCAATTCCGTCACAGTGAATAGCTTGTTATCCAGCACAGAACCCAAAGGTACATAACTATTGTTACCCGGCTTTGATTGAAACGACTTAAAGTCGGTTCTGTACTGATTGATGTCCTTTCCAGCCACTATGTCTTTAGTGACAAAGTTCGTACCCAGACCTCCGAAGTGGGTCATTTTGGGATTATATCCTGGCAGTTCTTCTTTGTCTTTCAATTTCCCTCAGCAGGGCATCGTAGTTTCGCCGAATCTCGTCGTCGTTTCTGTCCACCACGCAACAGGTTCCGGTGCTCAGTCCGTTTCTGAGTATTTCTATAACTTTCTTGTTGACCACCACAAACGATTCGTCTCCGGAAATGGTCAGCGTCTGTATGGAATCATTGCCAGGGAGATGAGCACCAGAGGTTCCAATGCTACTTTTTGCCTTGCTTTGCTTGATTAAATGTCTTTTTTCGCCAGCGCCTACACCATCGCACCTGATCCCTCTGCCTACAGCTTGACGGATGAGACAGGCCGTCCGTCTCTGGAGAACTTGTCTCTGTTGGTCGTTAGCAATATCCCAAGATATTTCTGTCCTGAGTAAATCTCGGATCAAAGACGAAAATGGTTTGGTTCCCGATCCCGGATGAAGTGAATTGCTTTCACATGAGGAGGCTAATAGATGTTTTACTTTGTCGACCGGAGCTGTTGTCCTGACAGCAGTTTCGTGATCCAACCACTTACATTCTGTGAGCAGAGCAATTGTCGTCTCGTAGGTATCGGTCAATGTGCCATTTAACATTTTCGTGAGAGTGTCTTTCCCGGCACTCAACGAACTACAGTCAAACACAGAGTTCATTATACAATTTCCTTCACTCTCCACGTAGAATCCAATCACTCCGCTTAAGTCCACCGTGGTGATCCAACACAGGGAGAACAGGTAATCTAGCACTTGCCACTGGAGTAATTCCTTGTCACCGTTCAAAATCAGAATGTCGGGCAATGGTCTAGCTGTGGGATCATCACTCAAGCTTTCAAACACTAAGTGAATATCACCACGTGATATTCCACCTCCGGGTAGGAAAAAAAGGTGGCGGCCATAAATTCCCTTCCTTTTCGGACAAGCACTTTCGAATAGACTGCTGAGTTGTCTTTCGGTGATGATTTTCTGTGCAGCGTAAGTGGTATATTCTCCCTTGTGACTCTTAGTCTTAGGTGCCGACGTCATGACGTCCTCCAGCATTACCTCACTTCGTTTTTGAAGGGTATAGCCAACTGTTCTCAATATTACCCTTACTCCTCGGTCGTTCATCGGGATCAGTGAAAATGTTTTGTTTCGTGAAGAATGTAATCTCCACGTCACTTTTTTATCACCGTCACGTGATTTCAAACAGACTTTAGAAATGACTTGCTCGAGCAATTGGAAACAGTTGGTGACGTCGTGATACAATAGTAACGACTCGCTCAACTGTTCAGCTCGTGGGTGAACAACCGAGTTTTCCCACACTTCTTTATCTACTCTGGAATTTTCACACGGCAAATCAGCGTTCAGTAAACATTCAGTGAGCATGTTGAAACTCTTTCTGCTGGCGAAATCTGATGACTCGTCCGTTAACTCCACCGCCCATTCTCTCACCATAGAAGAGAACCTCGATGCGAACTGTTCTCCACCGTCGCTAGATTCTTGAGGCTTTTCCCAGAAATCTTTGCAAAGTTTGTCAAACAGATCTCTGACCGCAGACACCATTTCATCCGGTTTAGTAACCGGTTCAATTTTTTTGGGAACACACCCGACCAAAATCCATTTGGTTCCAACCTTTTTCCTCAGCACGTAACCTTTTTGTTTGTAAGTGAAAACTTGACTCAGTTCTCTGTTCATCGAATCTATGGCCAACCACAACGATTCGAAAAATTCTGTATTCCAGTCCACTCCTTCTCTTCTGCAACCCAGGTCATCCTCAGGTAACGAGTCTCTGATTCTCTTGAATAACTGGTTCATCTTGTCTCCCGTGTCCCTTGTGCGAAATTTCCGATTGAGGGTGAGGAAAGTGGACGTGAACACGCCAAGTACGGCATCTATCTCTTGTTTCCGTTCACTGTTGATCGATACTTCACGAGAGGCGCGTTGTACAGTTTCGTTCCAATTCAGATTGGATGCCAACCTGATGGTCTTGACGAAAGCATTTTTGCTTTTCTCTGGAATCAACTCTGCCGATTTGATACCCCACGACATTGCCCTCCTGAAGAAAATTTTTCTCGGTTGCGTGTTTTTAGCGTAAAGAGACTCTATCCATTTGACTGCATCGTTCACTTCCTTTACATTTCGGTTGTTAAAGAATAGATTGTGAACATGGTGGGATAGTAATTTGCTTCTAACGTTTCCTTTCCAGAGTTCCGTGCTGATGACAATGTACGTTGTGTCATTCTCGCTTTCTTTTTTCACTAGCCAATATACTGGCCAAATATCGGGGTCCGTGACATCGGCATCGAGTTCTCTGTTCGATAGTCTGGATTGCTCCGTTATGGTAGTTTCGTTATCAACAACAGGTATCAGCCACCCGCAACAGTCTATCGCATCGTATAAAATTCTACACGAGACAGTTACCACTCTAGATAACACGTTGGCGATGTTAACAGAAGGTGTTTGCATACAGTCTACCAAAAGTGACTGTAGTTCGTTTCGAGTCCAACTAATTTGGGATCCAGTGTCAGCTAATTTAGCTACGTTTTCCAATACTAATTGAACGTGGGTAGCGTGTTCGGTGGCTGCGCTTTTTGTATAACTCTGCACAGTGGTCATTTGCTGTTGCCACATCTTACACAACAATAGCAGTGTTCTCTCCCAAGTATATCCGTGTTGTATGAGTGCATCACACAACAACACGATAAGCACTTCTCTTTCCACTTGTCCCTTTTCTTGAAAAATTGCGTTCATCAACTGCACGTTGACCATCAAGGGTACACTCGCTTCAATCTCATAGGATTCGGGTAGCACTGCGTGAAATAACGGTAGGCGATCGGTTTCCGACGTTCTGTTTCTCAACTTTGTCGTACACTTGTCCAGTAGGCCCATCAATATATTACAGTCTAGGTCATACGCTGTGTTATCTTTCCACCACGAGAATCCCATCCAGAATTTTTTCCTTCCCCCAGAAGGTGCCGCTGTGTGAACTTTGTCTAGGACCCTTACAAAGCAAGTAGTTGGTACGAATCCGATGTCTGGGTATTCTGCACACGGTCTGACGTAGTCGGTTAGGTGAAAGTCTTGATCCATCGGATGTCCTGTCATTTGTTTGTTGAGAAAAAACAGAGATCCAGCTCTCACTTGTCCAAGAAGATGTTGCAAACAAGGTAAATAGATGTAGTCATAAACATCGCTGAGGGTAACCATTCGGTTTGCACTTCCACCTCGCTTCAAACTTATTGCATGTGATGCT
The DNA here is from genome assembly GCA_002633025.1 of Notospermus geniculatus. Classification (NCBI taxonomy): domain Eukaryota; kingdom Metazoa; phylum Nemertea; class Pilidiophora; order Heteronemertea; family Lineidae; genus Notospermus; species Notospermus geniculatus. The sequence continues at coordinate 369,543 of NMRB01000222.1, read as the reverse complement.
TCACAAACGGGACGGACAAAGTTATCCACGTCTATGACGGTCGTCATAAAATCACCGACGTGCTTTTCTAGTAAGTTATGTAAGAGTTTTTCGCTCACGGGTGGAGGAAAATTATCGACACCTGACATCTTGATGTTGATCAGATAAAGAAAGTATTCTAACATCATTATGTAGAGAGCTGCACTAACATTCCCTTCACACCGGTCTGGAGATAGGGTGACGTGGAGTTTGTCATCTACGTCTCTGTATATCTTGACTCCATATTGAGGAAGCGCGCACACTCCAAACTCGTTGTCGAGTAGCGTTATGTAGTCTTTAATGATGAACTCAACCAGTTGTACATTTTCGATGTCAGTGAGTTGTTTGCCGACTTCGCTCTCCTTCGAGAGTAATTTATTCTGGTATATGACAGCAAACATGTCTTCCAATAACGTGACTTTGGATTTTCCATTATCCACGACCATGAAAGGTGCACCCAGTTTAAATAAAACTGGCTTTTTATTGACAGACATTGCGTACACAAAAAGTAGTGTGACGAATTTCATTTCCGTCTGTGACATCAAAAGTTCTATGAAAGGTTGAAGTCTGAGTATCCTGTTGACCTCGGCCACCATTGTTACTTTTTGTGTATTGGATGGGATGACGTCAGTGTTTTGAAGTCCGCAGGTGTACAACATCCTAAACATTTCGGTGTAAACCTCCGCTTCGGCCTTGTTACATCTTTCGTCATTGGTGAATTTTACAAAGTCAGATGCAGATTGTCCGTCTACTATCGTTCCCATGGCCTGGTTCCAAGAGTCCTGTTTATTTTGATACTCTTGCAATCTGGCCAGTAAGTCCAGCGCCGTCCTAACTGCATAAACACGGCTCCTTTCTTCGATATTTGCAGTAGAGGCATCGTAGTCAGCGTAGAGATGAAGATATTTACAGTCGGGAGTCGGTGAAAATGCGACATATTCTTGTCTGTCTTGGAAAATCTTTTTGAAAGGTGTCGTTTGTGCTGGATTGTCGTAAATTATCTGTTGGTAAAATAAGCTCGCGAATTGATTCATCCTCGCTGTTTCTTCAATGGCAAGTAAACCACGTGTGGAAACCTCGCTGCTTGATGTGAAAAAATGTCCACAGTCAACATATTTTGGTATCAGGTTGTGGAACAAAATTTTTCACACATGACTAACTCATGAATACTATTCTCGGAAGATGACAGAAATATCACCGAATCTACCCTCCGACGAAGAGACAATTATCATTTGTCCCTCACCGGGTACAAATGTACATGTAACCGAACATTTATTTTGTTCTTCAGACAAAATAGTCGCCATCGAGTCCGACGTACCAGAGGCCTTGGAATCCATGATGATTTTGTCTCCCAATCTGTACGTGGATGCTTGGGATGACACAGGACAAGTATACATGCAAGTGATACCACCAAGGGAATCGCCAATATTTTGTAAAAAAATTTTACCCGTACCATTAGATCCGCAAAGGACACAGATTCCGTTGAAAGAAAATACTCAAAACCTACAACTGACAGAAGATATTCATAGGACACAGAGTCCGAAATTGGAAGAAAATACGAATCTACAAACCAAGCTGACACAGGAAAAACACATGACAACGAAGCCGGGTACCAGCAAACTGGATAAAGACGGTAACATCTGTAAAAATGTCGCTATCGAAGTCGTGTCCAAAAAAACGCTGAGATGGAACATGAAATTTTTGAATAAGTTCTGTCGAGATGACGACCATTTAACACAAGGTCCATGTCCTTTCGAATTTTAGACATTTTTTATTCAACCTTTCATTTGATTACAAATTGTTGGGAAAAAGTTTAACTTCGTTCCTTTCGACTTTCGTGCCATTTTTTTTCATTGAATTCGAACCCACGCGTACACAGAAAAAAATCGATCTCAACTCAAGATAAAATCAGTCTCCAACCTACTATTTTGTCCCTAAAATGAGTTTCTTTGCTACTCGAACACAGCATGAGTACCAGTTTTCTTCGGCTGGAGCCCCATAAAGGGCTATTGCATCGACTGGAGACAACTGCAACGGGAGTCTCATTCTGAAGTCGAGACAAAGTCTACTCATTTTGAGTTTTCTCAGTTCTCCAGTCGATGGGACAGGGCATCAGGTGGAGAAAATAGGAAACAAACCGAGGGGAACCAAAATCTGCTCATATGAGGAGCTCGGTGGTGTGGTGGTTCTGGTGTCCGAATTGCGATCAGAGGGTCCTGAGTTCGAAACCCACTGGGTGTGAAACGTTTTTTTATATGTCACTTGGTTATTTGATTCGAGACAACAGACAATCCGGTGGAAACAGCTGAGAACCATTTTAATCAGTTGGAGACAATGTAATCTCAAGTGGAGACCCGGTTATGTCTATTCGAGTTGCAAAAGAATCTTGGAGAAAAGTTGGAGATTCATTTTACCTCGACAGATCATTGCGACAGATGAGATCGTTTTTTTTTCTTTCTGTGTATATTCTCGGTGCTCCAATTTTATTCTTGTGGTTCTTGCAAAGTGCATCAGTCTATGAACACGCTCCATATGTCATGCGTTGCCCGTTGGTTGCGTCCAATAATTTTTCATCTTCTTCGTCAATAGAGCTGCAGTTGTTGGTATTCCCCTCACTGGAACCTGAATCTTCTTTCTTTTTACTGTTTTCATGCTTGTACACATCAGAGAGAGAAATATGGATCATCATCCAAACAACTTTATGTGCAATTTCCCTTGGTAAATTTCGCATTTGCAGCAGCATCAGTCCCACCAGTAATAATAGCAAAACTAGCGAGACGAACTGAAACCCTGTCGACACTACAACAAAAACGTCGAAATCAGGCGAAGTCACACTAATCGGTGGCATTCTGTCAGGCTGGATTGGTGTCTGGGTTTATGCACGCGTTCGGTCTCTATCAGGCTGGATTGGTATTTGGATTTATGCACACGTTCGGTCTCTAGCAAATGGATAAATTACTCATCGACGCATTCGTCAACTGGCTGAATGCCGATGCCAGACTCACAACATTCCGTCAAGTTACCTCAGAGGCTTCACCAACCTATGAAGGGTCGCCGACAGATAAAGCACTCAAAGAGTTCTTGCATACCCTATCCCTACTGACGGCTTTCATGAAATCAGACAAGTCTGTCACAAAAAATGCAGTTGCCTGCGAAAGGATCCAAGAGTTGGTGGACATTTTACAAACAAACATCATCGAACTTTTGGATAACAAGTATACCAAGGTACCTTACACTTCAACTACTGTCGGTATGAGATTGAACGATAGGACTAAGATTCCAGACAACAGAGATTCAAAAATGGTTGACGAAGACGAAATCAAAGACGGTTTCGTCCGACCTCTTCGTGATCTGGCTCTTACCATAATGAACTCGACGGTCGGAATCATTCGTTACTGCTACCATTACCTTTGGAAAGACGATCCAAGAAATGGTGACTATCACAGCGGACAAGACGGTCGGGAGTTTGTCTCTCCGTTCCATCTCAACGACGATCGCGATGGGGAAACCCCTACATTTATCTGCCTGTCTGTATCTCACCTGTTTAGATGTTTCATGGATACCGCACCAACTCTGGAAAACTTGGGAAATTACTTACTGTTCGATTTTCCACCTTGGACAGAAGACTGCGACCAATTAATTGCCAACAGACGGAAGTCGGTCCCTTTTTCCACGAACCTTACTTTCAACACAAAAAGTGATGAGAATGTTGATTTCGTACCGGCTCTGCTACTGTGGTTCACCGATAATTACTCTAACGACGACAGAACACCGCTGCGGGCATTCCAGACACTCTGGTCAGAATACGAGACCTTCAAATCCTCGGCAATAGGATCTGCTACGCTCAAACATCTGGGTACCGGAGCATTTGGTCATCTCTATATCACAAAGTATCTTTTGCCAAGACTTGATGACTACAGAATAATTAGCATACTAGGATCAGATTACAACGAGTTTTTCCGAGCTATGCGATGTTTGGAATTTATTGGTGTCTACATGAGTGAAATGAAGAACGGCAGACGAATCAGTCCAGGAGACCTATCTCTCTTATCGGACAATCCATCTCTATCGAAAAGTATGCATCCTCGAAACCAGTATGTACTCATCAAGAAAATGTTATCGGTGCGATCGGAAGATCATCCACTGCCACCCGATAGCAGTGTCATAAGAGACTGGTCCGTGTCCCTACAGACACTTGCTGCTCCTGCTTTACCCCGAACGATGGAATTGTACACACATGCCCTGCTGGGCAATTTACACCTCGCTCGTAAAGCCGTAATGACGGCACCCAACATAGGCACTGCATTCGATCTCCTCCAATTGTTTGGACTCTGCAACCAGTGGAAACGAGGATTTATGTGGTATCATGCATCGTTAATTTTCATTCAGCACGTATCTCGGATACCGATGGATTCTGTGGACATGCATTTATTGACAAAGGATATCCGAGGAGATCACGATCGAGTTGAATACTTACTGCCTTGGGATGTCTTCATAAAATGTCAAGATCCAACAGTAGGAAAGGACGGAAGTGTTCGCTCCGTTTCTGGAGCTCTTGAAAAAATTGATCAAATGCTGAATGACGAAGATATGAGTTCTGGCTCGTGTGACACAATAACGCGTGAAGCCGACATCCCGCTGTCCATAGACGATACGGCGGCCATATGTAATTTCCTGGTCAGATCAACTAGCGAAGCCGGTGTCACAATGTCAACCGTAAAGGCAACTGATGTCCAAGTAGAAAATCTCCTGAGTTATTTATTGATCAAGAAAGTCGAGTGTTTTGAAACAATTCATCAAAACTTGAATTCTGGAGATATTATTTCCAAGACGTTGACCATGATTTCCGGCCAAGATGTTCCAGAGATGAAAAGGCATTTCGAGCCGTTCGAGTATAAGATTTCGAGAACTGTAAGAGGAGAATATAAAAAGTTGACTACGGTGAAGGGGGTCAAAGATCAGAAGGAGGCTACCCTCGTGCAAGATATTCCAATGACGGGCTATGTGGCAAAGAAAGAGAGCAGTGACAACGTATCGTGGAGCGTTTGCTTTTTTTGGACAGTGGGTACCCCCGTACTGCTGACAACTTTAGAAAACGAGATCCCAAATTGCAGTCAACTGGCCAAGATATACGACACATTAACGCCTTGGTTTGATACCAACACCGATATATTCAGGATAGCCATGTTTGCGTTTGCACACGGTACGGCGATCGAGACTCAAAGCGAGAGATTGTCAGAAGCAACCACCACCGTCTTGCTCGCTAAATTAAATCAGCTGGGGACGAAATTGGCCTGCATACTGTACTGTTGGTTTCAGTACTATAGGATCGGACTGGTGTCGTCTTTCGTCCTCGCATTTCGCGCAGTTACGTTGAAGTTAGGTGGACAACGAGCTTTGCAGTCCTTAAACTGGTCGGCAGCAAATGGTGCTTACCGTCAACACAAACAAGACATCCTTACGTCTTCTAGAATTGTCCTTCACGACGAGGTGTTGACCTGTCCCTTTGTCGAATCCACCCCAGGTGAATTTATTGCCTACCAACGCGTACCCGTCAGTAACACTGTAGATGTCCCAATCAACTGTTGTACTTATCACACTAGATCACAACAGTTCTGCCGTCCAGGAGAGAACGCAGCAACCAGTGAAATTATAAAATGGAGACCAAAGAAAAATACACCCTTGCTGGGATTATTACACGATCCAGTCCAACGCGAGATGGATGTCGTTATTTCCAGATGCACAGACAAAATAATACATTTATCCAACAGAAAACGCAAGTTGAAAAAAATACTGGGAAGAAAAGACATACTTGCCAACAAGGAAACAAAAATTACATTGTGCATCGAAAAGTCTGAAGAAGACAAAGATTTCCTATCTGAAATCGAACGGATGGTTACAGAGGAACTCCGAAAGGCGGACAGAGAGCAAGACCTCGCTATCAAAAAGCTGACAGAAGTAGAAGGTGTCGAGGCGCCCTTATACGCTCGTTACGAACATACGGATAGTCTTCGCTGCATAGGAGACATCTTATATAACTCCAGGACGCTTTTCAACAGACCTTCGAGAAAGCTTTTGAGTAGAAATAATCGAACGTACTGAAAATGAAGACGTACGCGATCCGCTTCGCAACTGCAGCAGTCGTTATACTGGCATTTGTTTGTGGACTGGACGATGATCAATTGAAAAGTAACAAGTTATTTCACCGCCTGGAGGCCACCGAGGGTGTTATACCGCTCGTCAACTGGGGAGTGGTATTCCATCAACATTCCAAAGCCATAAACGGTGCCAGTTACTACCGTCATACTGTTGTAGTAAAGTTAGATGTGTTCAAGGAACAGCTGCCGACCATACATCGAATGCCATGTGATGATGCAAAGTCCAAGAAATTTAGGTGTGAAACGTTCAATAAAATGATAGATGAAGTGAACACCATAGCTACGACTCGTATTACCGAAGCCGTTGAAAGACTGACAGATATAATGCAAATACTTCCAGAAATGAAAACTGCTGGTGATACCACCGGAAAAAGGAAACGTTCCACCAGAATACGTAGGTCGGCAGCAGAACAAATATCTGAAAGAATGCGGCAAAGGCGCATCCGACGGGTCAAACGTGGTATTCTAAGCAGTATTGGAAATGGGTTTGCAGATTTATTCAACTTACCCACGAAACACGACTTCGACGTACTTACCAAGCACGTGAATGAGGTGGGTAAACTCGTTGACGTTGAAAAGGACGAATTGATCAAGTCGGAAATGGATCTGTCAAGTTTCAGGGTCAAGTCGGCCAATGCGCTGGCCACCGAAATGGTGAGAATCAAGGATAATTCTAACAACATGAATAACCTCCGCAATGATTTGATCAGAGAACAAAAAGCACACCAAGCTTTGGCAAAGGCAGAAGACAACGACCTCGCCATCATGAGTAAATATCTGGACTACATAACGGAAATGAACATGGAAAAGGCAATTTACGTGAGTGGGGTGAACGCTATCATCAAGCGAATAGACGAGTTCATCGACGCCTTGAGGACCCTGACTACAGGTTACTTACACGAAATGTTAGTAGAACCTTCCGATATACAACACGTCCTTGATCGCCTGACTATCGACATCAACACAAAGTATAGCGATATGTTTGAAATAACTAACAAAAACGTAGCGTTTTACTACTCGATGCGGGACTTGGTGTATGGTCGTAAAGATCATGACATATACGTAATGTTGAAGATACCCATACATCACGCAGGCGGAGACCTTACCGTCTATCGAATTGATACTTTTCCTGTGTACCGGTCAAATGAACATCACGGCCGGACTCTGATTGTCGACTTACCAGATTATTTTGCAGTCAGCCCTCACATCGACTTCTACACGGAATTTGATGCTTCGTTTTACGACACGTGTAGGGGAGAGAGTTTGAAAACGTGTGGTGCGCAAATATCTATGCAACGTCAGACTTCAGCCGTTATGTCTTGTGCTGCTGCTCTATTTTACGGAGATTCAAAAAGAATCATGGAAAATTGCATCATAAAATACATCGATAGACCGCCGGATCCCTATCGTGCCATCGCAATGTCAAGTGGAAACTACCTGATAATCGGTGGAGATCCGAAAGTTGACGACGATTGGAAACTCAACTGTCCTGGAGCCGCAAGTTCGCACAGAACCCGAACCATACCTAGCTGCACGTTATGTGTGATTGAAGTACCGTGCTTTTGTTCCGTGACGGGACGGTCCATTTACATACAAATGAAACTTACAGACTGCCCTATACCGGCCGATAGTAACTTTCCTGCCATAACCTACAAGCACATGTTCAACCTACCTAGTATACACACCACTTTTCCAGCTGAGCTAGCAGCCAAATTCGAAGCCGACATGACCAAGATCAATCAAAGCCTCAACATAACATATAAAGTGTTTAACATCATCAAGACTTCATCCGAGGATGTGGTAGAAGCCGAGAATGAATTGGATGCCGACTTTAAAAGAGTTGTAGAAGCTGATCGTAATCAGACCGTGTTGTTTTATACAGATGTTGATAAACTAACTAAGTTGGCAGGTGATTGGAGTGATCTATCTACTAGCAAGATTGACGACTTAAGTGACGACATCAGTCATTTCACCGACACTTTGGACGCCAAGGGAATAGTTGGTTGTTTTTCAATAGGTATGATTATTGGTATCGCGTCTTTGGTTTGCTCAATTTTAACATTACTCAAGAAACGCGTCTGAACACTTGGGAATCGCACACATTCACACAATGGATCAAGTTGGTAAAGGAGCAAGCAGTGGTAAAAGGTCTGTTAAAAGCAGAGCGAGGAAAGGAAAAGATCGCGACACCAAGCCAACGTCACAAACAGACCAAAATAACAAAGGTAAGCCAAACTGCCAAAGAAAACCACCCTGCAGTAAACCGCCAAGAAAACGCAAACAGCCGGGACGTCCTGGTAATCAACAAATCGAATCCGAAACTGTTTTTGGATTCTCACACTTGACGCGGGAGATTAACTGTCGGAAGTCTATGCTTGACCGATGCGACCTCGACAAGTTACGACTGGACTACCAGCAATTTGCAAAACGAATGCGCAAGTTTCCAAACATAGTGATGGAACGCATAGAAAAACAAGTCGAACTTTTTGTGGCCAAACGTCAAAGATTCGTGCGTGCATCAACTGCTAACACGGCAGGTTATTCTCATGTATTGAACATGGAAAAAACGTTCCAAGACACACGTCACACCAACAGGGCATATTTGCAGAGTTTCTTCCCCAAAAAATTTGGCAAAGAAGGTGACGACATTTCACAATATCTCGACACTGAAGTGTGCAGTAAGCAGCAGTTATCCAAAACTGGCTTTTGCCTGTCCACATGGGCTTGTAAAGTCGATGATGATCTCGAACGCCATTACAACGAGCTCGTAGCCAGTAGGACACCTCCTTTATTTTATGAGGTGACTAATTATATGGCTAAGAAGTTGTCTGTCTACACCGGAAGCGACGGAGTGACAACAAAAGACAGAGAGGAGGAGAACAACATATATACAGATAAAGAAGAAGACCGGAGTCAGTCTTTGTCGGCAAAACGGTCACGTATCGCGGTTCAATTATTCAATAGTCCGCCTAATATAAGGACGGCCCCCAGACTTCCGTCACGTCCAAAGATCAAAGAAGTTCCATCTTTACTCAGAACGACCGCTGAAATGTTCACACGTCTAGGTGATGACATTAAAGCGACCGAATTACATGAAGTGATCCTTTTCACAGTGGTGGTGCTCATGCATGACGAAGAGAAACAATTGGACAAACGGATACAAGACTTGGTAAGCAACATTCGTCCCAGTATTAAGCAGCGCCCTTGTCATTCGATTATGTTGCTGTGCATCTACATCGTCTGGTTTCTCAAGGCAAAATTCATGCTACACCCAATGTTGGAAGACGGAGGCAACTCTGCACATGTTGCCACCGAAGATGGAATGTTAGGATTATTGACACGCTGTTCTGTTATTCAACCACATTTGTATCTACAAGCTGATGGGTCGAACAGTCTACCCCTCAAAACGGCAACTCGGCAATTTTGTAACGACCCGACGTTGAACAGACTGTTGATCTGGTTGACTGTTGCACAAAAAACTGTGAATCTAGCACAGATGTTTGAAGAACACGACGATTGCTTTTCCACTGCCGTCATAAAAAGAATTGTGAAAGAAGCTCAGACCACGGCCACCATACCTTGCTTGATATCCACGACAGCCTGCGATCACACTAATCCGCGGCTTGCACCAGTGGCGAAGACAAAAGACCTGACGGCACTTCCGGACTGTGCTCACTTACCTCGATTACGGACTTGGCTAAATATATGTCAGGCCGACCTGGAAATGCTCCACAGTATCATCATGAACGATGTAGTACCAGCTGATTTGGAGGAGAGCCTACTCGGCAACATGGAAAGAACAATGGACTTCCCGAGGATACGATTTGAAAAACGGGGAGCGGCAGTTGGAAATAAGCTACGGGACATTCTGTCATCTGTGAAGCACGCCGCCAAAACTAATGGAGTGAGTAGCTTCATAGGGAACGAATTTTGTCCACTGCAGACCGATGTGTTGGAGACACAATTTCCAAAAACTCGCCGTCGGTCTTCACGTCAGATCGTAGGTATGGTGCCTTCCAGCGCTTGGATGCCTTACAATCGAGTTACCTTCTCCAATGACAGGCGATTCACTGTACCTACGAATCTGTCCGAGGGTGAAAGTTTGGTATACCTGAGCGCACTGTTGTGGAAAGGATGTCACGAAAACGACAAAGAGATGGCCAGTCGCCTGAAGACGGTTCTCATGCCGGTTCGCGATGTGAAATTGAAAACAGCGGATGCAAATTTGAAAAACCTGACGTTACAAGAAACAACAGTGAAAATCAACTTGGGATGAAAACACAAATTTGGTACGATACGATCTCATCTCGAGGTAAAATGAATCTCCAACTCTTGTCCCTAAAATGAGTTTCTTTTGCAACTCGAATAGATATAACTGGGTCTCCACTTGAGATTACATTGTCTCCAACTGATTAAAAATGATTCTCAGCTGTTTCCACCGGATTGTCTGTTGTCTCGAATCAAACAATCAAGTGATATATATAAAAAAACGTTTCACACCCAGTGGGTTTCGAACCCAGGACCCTCTGATCGCAAGTCTGACACCAGAACCACCACACCGCCGAGCTCCTCATATGAGCAGATTTTGGTTCCCCTCGGTTTGTTTCCTATTTTCTCTAGCTGATGCCCTGTCCCATCGACTGGAGAACTGAGAAAACTCAAAATGAGTCGACTTTGTCTCCACTTCAGAATGAGACTCCCGTTGCAGTTGTCTCCAGTCGATGCAATAACCCTTTATGGGGCTCCAGCCGAAGAAAACTGGTACTCATGCTGTGCTCGAGTAGCAAAGAAACTCATTTTTGGGACAAAATACATGTAGTAGGCTGGAGACTCATTTTATCTCGAGTTGAGATCGATTTTTTTCTGTGTAATACAGGAACACATAAATCACACCATATGTAAAGTTACAGAAGTTCCTGAAACTCTGCTGCAGGCAATTTCTGTAAAAATATTACAAAAATTTCTAACAGTGTATCCGATACTCATCCTCACCCAGTCACCACAGGAACTGTACATGCCAGATGATGCGCTCGCGCCATTCTGGATACGTTTTCGTGTTCTTTGATAGGAATTTTCACATTGTTCAGGGCACATATTTCCAAGCCTTGGACTGCATACGGTACTGTACAACTGTGTAGTGGATTGACGTCGCTGTCGAATGCAAAGTACCAATCCGAATCTACCAGCGTTTTACGGGTGTTGGCTTTACATCGCATGTTGGTTTCGCTGTTTAGGTGTTGATACAGAGAAGTCAGCATCTGGTAGTCATTTTCCGGAGAGATCAGCATGTAGTTGTCCTTTCCCATTCCTGTCATATTCTGCACTGGGAGACTGCAATCGCTACCAAACACTTGCATGAATGCTTCGTATAATACAGTACGGTATTTATCTTTGAACCATTCTCCATACACACTTGCCGCGCTCTCGAACGAAAAACTCGACTTGTCTAATGACGCTGTGTAGAGAGTGTGACGAGGTTGTGCAGTGATTGCTGTTCCATCTCCTATGGTATCAGTCTTGTTCGCAGAAGATATGGCTGCCGACACTGTCTTAGGTTTGGTTAGAACGTTGTGGTTAGACAAACCGATGCCAACACCTATCCGATGACGTTGCATTTTGCACATTTTCCCCAAGTCGTTCATGACGAGAGCCATTCCGTCCACCATGCTCAGAGCACACCACACGCACATAGGCCTTGCCGAATCTATGTGTTCAGTGACAGAATTGTAGAATCGTTGGTCATTTTTGACGCTGTTGGTGCACTTGAATAAGTTCAGGATGAAACAATTCAGCATCTTTGTCTGTCTTTCGATCGCCTGGTGTTTGCCAAGTAGTATTCTCTGAGTTTCTTCCACCGATGGTTCACGGGACATAAACTTGGCAGGTCGTTTGACCGATGGAACACCACCTGACACGGTTTTTTGTATGAACATACTAGTGTCTACCGAATCTATCGTCTTGTCTTCGGTAGTCGGAATCTTATTGCTTATATCGGAAAATATTGATGACACTCCGCTGTGCATAGTGAACCGTTTCTTGTTGGTACTGCCCAGTTCGTAGGTGTTTATGCCACTATTAACCCTGCCACTGGTTGAACTGCTGCCGTCGCTGACCGAATTTACTCGGTTCTTGCTAGACGAATTGTCTTGAGGTCCTTGAGAGTCTGGATTTTGTTTCTCTTTTGTGTTTGCAAGATCCGTTTCCGAACAGAGTTCTTTTCTTAAATCACCGAAATGCATCTTGGACGCATTTTCCATAGCATACATACCCACATTCATTTTTGAAATTACTTTTTGAATTTGGTATTGGGTGGCGCACATTCCTATACTGTTGGCAATACCTGTTTCCATTTCGGCTTGAAATTGCGGTCGGTAGTGAGTATTTATCACGTACACACCAGGATAGTTATGACGTCTGTATTCCTCATGAAAGTCAACGTAGGCTTTCGCGTCCTGTTTGACTCGCAACACAAGTACGGATGGCTCATTCCTTTCTTCGTCGTCATCCGTCATGGTAAACAGCCGAGGCATTTTAGTTGGGTGTCGACCTTTATAGTCTTTGGATGTACTCCTTTCGGTCCGTTTCTTACGGTCCCTCTTTACTATCCACTCTCTGTTTACCAAACAACGATAGTCGGGCAGAGAGTCAGAGTCGGCCATCGCATTCATGGATCCGGTAGAGCTATATATACACGTAGCGTTGCCGTCGGACAGGCAACCCGTGCCGTCCTTGGTTGAGTTTATGAATTCCGTCCCGGCACATCTGCAGAGTTGCTTCATGATCTGATCTGGATGTGTGACCGAAACGACTTCGTTATCGTGAATGTCTGACACTCCGAAATTCATGTCCGTGCGATATCTTTTGACTTTGTTGACCTTCAATCTGTCCAGTTGTTTCTTTGTCAACATTGATCTGTATAAGGGATTGTCTGACTTTCTTTGATTACTTTTGTTCCTCAATTCTTGTTCTTCTCTTGCAATTTTCAGGAGATCAGTGTAATCGTTGATTTCATTCCTACTCGAGTACTCCGCGGCGGCGTACTTTTCACGATTCAGATACCTATCATTGTACATGTGAATGGCGACTAGACTCTGTCTTATCAATTTATTCATCATCGCGTGTTCCACAATGAAATTTCCCAGTAATCGAGTGGATTCCATTGCTCCGTCCTCGTCTATGCACCGCCCCATGAAACAGTGAATCATAATCGACGCGGGGCTTATATCCATCGCGTTGTAATATTTGTCCACGAACGTCATTCTCCCGTCGTCTTCGTATTCATCCCATGTGGACAGTTCAAATTTCGTCACGATGTAGTGCCAGGCAACATCTATACCCATGTTATCTTCTGTCAACCTGAGTGAAAATCTATTGGTGTCGAAAAGTGTCTTCTGTACTCGATTCTTGGTCCATTCTTTTCTGGGATACAGTAGGTGATTGTTTAACATTTGACAAACTGTGCAATGACTGAGCGATTCTAATTTGACGCTTGACCATTTTTTTTCGTATCTTCTGAGTAATCTGGTCACCTCTTCTTGTTTTTTCAGACTTTTGTTGAAGTTGAATCGTCCATTTGGGGATTCACTGTCTACGTCCAACATATATTTCAATATATAAGCAGTGGGCCGGTACCGATCTCCAGAAGTAGGCAACGTGTTGCCTGGTACATTTCTACTTGTGGAGGAAAAAGCCATAGTGAAACCATGGAGAAGCTAACGGGATGGTTTTTGGACTTAATACGTAGTTTTGGTCACCATCATTTGACTGTGCTGAGAGACGGACTGAGATTGATGAACAGAGGAAGTCATAAAAAATACGCGCGGTCAGATGACACTGCCCCTTTGTTGGAAAACGATAAAATGGTAGACGAAGACGACGACATGGTACTTTCAGTGGACATGAGATCCATGCTATTCGGTGACGGAGCGAGAGGTGCTGTTGTGAATGCTTTAGCGAAGGACTATTTTGAACTGGAGAACAACATAAAGGAATTGTTCCTGATGCTTAAAGATATGGAGTTCAGTGATGACCTGGCTCTCCATTACGTATTATTAATCACAGAGACGGCGGGTGTACCAAAAGCAGTTTACGACAGTTTGTATAATAATTGGAAAACCTGCAAGACCCTGAGACCGCTGATAGAAGGAAGAAAGGAAGATGGCAGCAACATCCCGGAAAACGTAAACAGTATGGCTAACGACAACGTATACCGAATGGCAATGCGAGACTTTAGCGCCACGTTACGGAAGAATTTCGTGCCAGTCCCAACGGTAAATAAAATGATGGCAAAAGTCGGCAAGTTGATGACTGACGTTAACGAGAGTGTAAAGTTAACTGAATTAAGTCACAAAGGAATGACTATCATGGACAGGATGGAACAACAAGTGATCCAGAGACAAGTCGGTGATGGAGCAGTGGCTTTAGAGATGGATACAGAAACACCGGGTATAGATACTATTCCGTCACTACCCAGTGTTCTCCAGGGACCTGTTGGGTACAAATCCGGATCGGTATCCAATTCTACTATAAAGAGTAAACGTAGTAAGTTGGTGGATAGTAACGGTCAGCTAATGTAAACTGGGTAATGTTTACAATCTATACAGAAGTCTTACCCGACGGGCCTCGGCGCCTGATGCGGTACGATATATCTACTAGCACGTCTGTACCATGCGACTTAGAAATCGGACAAAAATCACAAAAGCGTGTTAATCGACCTTCGAAGTATGCCCGAGAATTAGAAAAAAATGGAACAAACACACCGAGTCGTAAAGAGCCACGTGTAGAATTCATAGATTACGAACTGGTCAACTTTAGTGACGTTCCACCCAAATATCTGCGTGATGAGTACTATGGAAAACCAGATGTAATAGCAGCGGTCAGGTTCGGCAGTCTCAAGAAACTGGATACTTTTTACACTGACTTTTTCCAGTGCGAACAAGAAGAAGGTTTCTATCATCATAACGAAGAAACAAGCCAAGTGGATTTGGTCAATTCAAAAAATTTCTTGTTCACCGTCTTTCCAGACAAGGAGGCAAGAATCCGGCCACATTTATTTTTCGACAGTGCTGTAGTTGAATTGTGGATGAGGACCGGTAACTTCAACAGGCTGACGTGGACGGACATTGTGGAACCATCCGACTTGTTAAAGTCCAGTGAGATTTCACCTTTACTACAAAGTCTGTATGCTCAATTTACTGGCGAGGATGAAGACACGGATGACGAATCGAGTTCGGAAACCATAGATCTGGAAATCGATGCAAAAGAAAAAAAGTCCAAGGCAAAGTTGAGAAGGATGTTGTACAGTCAGGGTGACGGTGGCGGTGACATGAGAATGAAGATTTTTAGTCGGAAAATCGAAATGTGCCCTATAAGTGTGTACGAGGCGACTAAATTTCCAAAGTGTCTGGTAGATAACCGACACGAGACATTATCCGATTTTGAAAGCCATTGGTTTGATAGCTGGTTGACAAGTGGCGGTAAGACAATGGAATTCATGATGAAGAGTCAAAACACATTCAAGCGAATGGCAGCAGACGAGATTGGTCTTTCTCCACACAATCTGACCGGCATTAAATTCTTTCCGATGAGCAACCGCAAGTGTGTGTTTGGAATCATGTGTTCCATGAAAAATAGTTCGTGTACGCTCACTCCGACCTGCGATCGGTTAGGTATTGTGAAATTGTACAAGACGGCGATCAACTGTAAGTGTATGGAAACCAACCTGTTTGGTATTCGGAGAATGTTACGTTCCGATGGCGTGCCATACGATCACGAAGTTTCTAATACTGGACTTTACCGACCCTACTTTACCTACAACGACAGCGTATTCATTCCGAAATTCGTGCGTGACTTTGCTACCGCCTGGAACACCGAACATTACAATGAGTTTATGTCCAACTACTTTGCGGCAACGGTCTCCGTCATCAAAGAACCAGTTTTGGAATTGACAAGGAAAGGAAAGACCACCAGATTGAAGGGATTCATAGAAACGATATTTTCAAATGATATTTACAATTCATCCACCATGCATTCTGTGAGGTACGCCGAAGGTTACGAATGCGTAAAGCTACAAGAAGACGACCGATCATCGAGAGACTCGGATGATCCAGTGAAAGGAGCCAATTTGTTCCAAGACATGGATGAATACGCAAAGTCTGTTTTAGGTTTATTGGATTTCGGGACGCAAAGTTTGCTATTAGAAGTGAAACTTGCCCGTGTGGACGGCGATGAAACGGAATCCGCAACGGCAAAGCCCAGGGAGCCGCCTGGTGATCAAGCAACAGATTGCATGAAGAGTAGAGCAGAAGTTGCAGCCGTCAAACAACAAGCGACCAAATCTAGTGTCGCTGACTATACATTTACTTACGTTCCGTACTCCACTGCGTTCGCATTACGGTTGGCCGACATCCCTTCAGAAATAAACAAAGGTTGTAAAGAAAGGTTGATGCGATTGGTATTCGGTGGTTGCAAAAGTTAGCATGTGTGATTTACTTCGCCGCTGTACCGACTTGGGTCTAGCGTGGTCAACTGAATACAACCAACAGTTGAAGAAGGAGAAACTGCTGAAATTACGTCTTGAAAATGGAGATGATGAAGGAAGGAGAAAGGAGATACCTGGTTTACACAGTCAGGTAGAAGACAGTGACCTGATTGCAATGATGGGAGACGTGGAAAGTAAAGCCGGGGCAGCTATAGACTCCGGAAGTGAAATGAAGACCATATGTGACAGGATTAAAATGTACATGACCGATGGAGACGTAAAGCATCTCGTCAACGAGGAATGGATGGATGAAACTTACAGGACATCCGGTTTATTCAAAAACATGCTAGCCGGCAAGTCGGTGATATTTACCGCGATATGGCTGAATACTTTCGGTGCCAGTAACACGAGGGTGTTGTCCGACGTGATGGGAGCATTTGCCGAAGAAGGATTAATGGGCGTGAATAAAAAGGACGGTTCGGCCGAACGGACCACTGTCACCGATGACGACTGCATCAATCCAGACACCAATGAACTGGACAAAAAGATCGAGACCATGATGGACGAAATGTACGAAAGTCACGTCAGACACGCAAAGATTGTCACGGTAACCAGAGACATGTTGGAAAATATGAAGAAAGAGCGAGAGATGGTCATGTTTCCGAAGTTACTAGACACTGGGAAAATCTATCACGAAATATTCACTTTTCTAGTGGAGCCAGAGTTTAGTCGAAAGCTATTTGCCGAATACCACAACAGCGATGAAGTAAGGGTGGTCACTTTGGATGAATTCGATCACGATAACAAGGTGGAGATGTTCGAATTGAACATGACCGGCCGACCGATTAGTCTTCAGAAAGACACTTCTGTCATTGTAAAACAAGTTCACAGGCTGATGTTGCCAAAGAGATTTACCTTCAACGAGTCTGATTCCTCTCCGTTGTTGGATCAATTATTCAACTGCGTGCTTGGTCTGTCTGGTAGTGACATTGTGTACCTGGAAGGTTTGAACGGCCTGAGATGGTTTTCAAAGATGAAAAACTCTACTGACATCATGAATAAGATCCACGAAGTTGAAATAGAACACTTGGACCAGGAGTGTAAGTCACTTAGAGAAAACAGCGAATTGGCACTCAAGTTGAAATTGACGTGGACTAAAATGACCATGATGGTAGTTTGGGTAGCACTGTACAACAAATTGAAACCGGATAGACTATCCGAAGTGTCTATCGGTCGCATGGACGACTTGGGATACAGCAGTGGAGAAATGATGTTGGCCAACTGGAATAAAATGGGCGGAGATTGCATTAGAATGAACGACTGTACGATATATTATAAAGGTTTATTTTATTACATGTTAGATCCTCGAAACAGGGCAGTATTGTACAAATGCAGAAATTACAGAAAATTGATTGTAACGTGTTCAAGTTTGACGTGAAATACATGTGTCGCAGGGCATCTTTTTTTGTTTTTGCTACATATTTTTTTAACTTGTTTGAGGGTGGTTGAGAGACTTCCAACATTGAAAACTTGATACTGATCACGAATTTTCACCGATGTCGAGCTACACCCATCATGTCCTACAGCTTCATTACAATCGTTCGTGTCGTCTCCATTTCTCGAACGAACCGTCATTCAACCAATTGCAAGTGGGACACCATTTGAAAGATCCCCTTTGTTGTGGCTGGTGGTTTTTCTTTACCTTTATGCACTCAAGCATGTTTCCAAATGTAGTGTTCGATTCATCCATTTTTTCCATCGTAAACTTGCACTCTACACATCTGTCGTTCCAATCAAATTCGTGCTGACAGCCTATGTAATCTGCGCTCGGGGGGTCGAACATTAGACTTTCGAACTGGAGGTTTTCTTTGCCGATCAGTGCCTTCCTTAAAGCCTTGATCAGTGCCTTCCTTTCTACTTTTAACTTTCTCCCAACGAAGGTCTTGGAGTCGGCGATAGGGACGTTTACGCTCTTGCAACTTTCTTCCAGTGGCTGCGGCTTCATAATAATTATTGTACTTTTTGGATCTCTGGAGAAATTTTTTTTCAATGTTGACGTATCCAGCACACAGACAAGAGTGACTCGATGCGCTAGATATAATACCAATATTCGGTACCAATCTGAACCTTGTTGGAAATGGTAACATTTCACGAATCCTTTCAATGTCGTATCTGTGGCAGTTGGTTTTTGACCCCAAATCATCACCTAATGTATTTCGCGTACATTCACTGTACATTCAGTTTTCTGGTGAAGCCCATGTTAACGTTATATCCTTCAGAGAGGCTTCACTAGAAAACCGAAATGCCACGCCCCCTCAATGGTTAACACCAGTTGCAAAGACCCAAAACGTACAGTTTCTTATAGGTATCTCTACCTAGCGACAGCAGTATACCTTGTAATGCGAAATATAAGTGCCGTCTTAGGAACTCATTCCGTCAATTGGTATGTATGAAATCATCGCATTATGCCCCGTCTTAGGAACTCATTCCGACAATTTGTTTTATATGAAATCATCGCATTATCCCGTCTTACGAACTCATTCCGACAATTTGTATCTCACAATGTATTTCGTGTACATTCACTGTACATTCAGTTTTCTGGTGAAGCCCATGTTAACGTTATTTCCTTCAGAGAGGCTTCACTAGAAAACCAAAATGCCACGCCCACCTCAATGGTTAACACCAGTTGCAAAGACCCAAAACGTACAGTCTCTTATAGGTATCTCTACCTAGCGTCAGCAGTATACCTTGTAATGCGACATGAAACAGTCATAACATTCATCCCGTATTGTTGTCTCTACCGACCACCATAGGGCTACATGTATCTTCCTGTGAAGACGGCAGTCTCAAACTGTGAAGACGGCCAAAGAGAGTTATACTTCAGTTTGACTTTTGACAGATTATTTATTCCAAATCGTTCAACATTTCCGTCCAGTAATCAAACCGATTTATGTTGAGGAATATTTCAACTTTCTCAGTTTCCTCATCAGATTCATCACTTTCAGTTTCAGTCGTATCATCTTCGCTTTCTACGCTAATGGACGAGGTTTCTGATTGTTCTCGTCTTCTTGTGGGAGAGGGTGATGGTGGCAGACTGCTGTCTCTTGTATCTATTAAGGCGATATCACTGTAACCGTAAGCTAGATCATCGTTTATTTCTGTGTTACCGGTTCTTATGTCTTCAATTGTTCGTTGTGTTTCCCATTCATGCAGCACACCTTGATTCAATGCCCCGGGAAGTATGTATTGAGACGGGAGAGTTTTTTGGGACATTAACTGTTCTGCCGACCTTGTGTCACCTCGTAACACTTTAGACGGTTGAGGATACACCACCGTATCATCGGGTTTTTTATAATTATGGAGTAAGTCGTATCCTTCTTGTATGGCGTCTCTGAATTTTACCCGTTGGTCTTGTATATCTCTGGCGAGTTCGTTCAACGTGAATTCTACAACTCTGTCATTTTCCCACGCTCTGAAACTGGCTTCCATATTTTCTGGTCTACATTCCAAATCGGACTCAATGTCACTATCATCGTTTTCTTCATCAGTTGCAGTCTCTACCGTAGTGTTGAGAGTCATTGTTCTTAACGCATTTGCTAGCAGTACATCCAGGTCATCTGACAATGATGGTCTTGGCGGCAAGTCATCGGCTTCTGGTGGTCTGATGTCGGGTTCTGGACTACTGCGTTCAATTTCCGGATCTAGGAGTTCACCTCGCCCACCGATGGCAATGGAGTTTATGTAGAAACGTCGTATTTCTCCCGTATTCACGGGCCCTATAGTCTCTTGCAATGAGTCAAGGCACCGCAACAAGGGTCGGTTAGTGTCCACAAATTCCGTACAGTTTTCACCATGCGACGCAAACAACAACTTGGGCTTTTTCTGTTGTTCTTCTGTTAGTAAACTACCAGGCACATTCTGCCTTGTTCGTTCAGTCACTTTTTGATGGTAATCTGCTAATCTAAAGACTAATCTATCTGGTGATGGAACTGTTGTCACAGCATCCCCTTCTAACGTCGTGGGCTTTTCTACCCATTCTTCACGCAATTTTAGAAGGGTGATCAAATACACCTCGTTCCAGAATTCGGGTCTCATCATGTCGGAGAGATCAGTTAGACCGATAGTAGCGGTGTTGCATTCGGCATTGGCAAAAAGGGGTAAATTCTCCCGAAGCATTCTCTTCACCGGTTCATAGGCACTGCTCTCTGAGGATAAATTCATGTCGACGACCAAATCTTGCCTGGTTGAATTCAGCAGTCTACTGTGAGACGTTTCGTCAAATGTTTGCCTCTCGTATAAGTTTTCCAATAGTGATAAGTTGACGTAAGTATGAGACTTTACGTCCAACTTTGCCGACTTTTGTTGTTTGATGTAAACGGGTGTGTAATCCACCAGTTCCGACATGGCAACTTCAGAGAACAATTTCCTTTGTGGAACGTGACAAGTTATAATCTCTTCTTCGTGATTACTACCACTCGTTCCCCCGGCTGTGGGCAGTGTCTCGTCGCACACACTTCTTGCTGTATCCCCATTGTATACGTTGAGTAAATCATATCCGAGATCAGGCGAAAGATGTCCCCCCTCCACGGATGCGTCCTGTTTGACGTGACTGCACAAATCAGCCACGTTGTATCTTTGTTGTAAAATAGCATCTATTAGGAAAGAGTTCAGAAAATTAATGATGTCTGTCTCTTTCGTCACGTCAGTCGTACCTGAGACTGGTACGTCTTGAAAATCTTTTTTCAGTCCTTCTTTCATTAGTACGGCGTAACTGTTGGATTTTTTCCCCCAAGAACAACCAGAATTTGTTTCATCGTCGTCTCCTTCATTCTGCTGATCGTACGCTTTCAGTAGCCGGATGAGTAATTCATTGCCGAATTTTTTGCCGTCCCCGATGCAGTTGTACAGTAAAACGTAGGCACCCGTGTATTCGTCCGGCAGTCCGTTTTCTCTGAGACTGACATTATCTATGGTAATTTTTTCAGTGCTCTCGGATATCAACGTTTCGTCCGTGTCTGTGGTCTTGACATCCACCGCAATGGTAATTCTGGGTATCGGCCTAGTGTCGGATCTGTAAGGTCTGCCGGCGATGCGATTTTCCAACGCTTCACCTGTCATGTCGTGACACTTGTCTGCCAGCTGTTGCACCAATGAATGATAGAAGGACCGCGACCTGTGTAACTTATCGACTTCCAGTGGATTATTGGCCACTGACTTGGTTTCATCCGCCACTTTCTTGCTGATGACACTGGCCAATTTGCGAACCAATGCAGTGATTAGTATTTTAGCTGTTTCGTAGGTCTCGTGACTTTTGTTGTTGTTGTCGTGGTAATGTATTTGTGGATATTTAGTTCGTTTTGCTCCAGGATCGTTTTCGTCCACTCCACTTCTATCTTCCATCAGCCTACAGAACAGATCGCTTCTCTCCGCATTGCTGTCCGCTCTTGCCGCATTGGTGTTGGGGTCATTATAATGAGAGTGAAAACAATCGACTAACGTCTTTGCAAATCGACTAACGTCCTGAGAGACGTTTAGGTTACTGTCGCTGCCATTGGCAGCGGATAGAAGATACATCAGCCATCGCCACCAGCGGTTGGAGTGGTCGAAGAATGTATCCGTCTTGTCTTTGCTCAGTCGCCTGGTTATGTTATTGTATATCTCATCCACGGTGGAATTCCTGTGCTTCTTCATGAAATTCATGGCAGCCAATAGGTTCTGATCCAATGTTGCCGCCGCATCGTGCATCCGCTTGTACACCGTATCGTTGTAAGATTTTACTACGTGATCGTCCCACCAGTCACACGCCGATATCAAGTATTGCGGGAGTCCGCCGAGTTCCGTACTTCCTCTGGGTAGTACGGTGCTAGTGGCAGTCGGCACAAATACAAACAGCTTTTCTAGATCGTTCTCGGTCATACCTCTCGGCGACTGCATTCTGTCTTTGTACTTTTCAAAATACTCGCAGTTATTTATGGTTTCGAAGTGTTGCATCAAGCCGTCCATACCGACTAGAGCGGACGGTAACGCTCTAGACTTTGGCTTCCACCATCGCATGAAGTCTCCGCTGGGCTTTCTCCAGGTTTCCGAAGTCTCTATTGTGTTCACCGCTACATTAAACAGAGGTTGTAGTTTGTTTCTGAGACGAATGTAATATTCACTCGTAGCCCAGTACAACATCTGATTTTTGTCACCCATTTCCTTACCATAGCGTCTGACTAGTTTGTTGTTACTCGGAGTTCTCTCATTCCATGAAGAAACGTAATCTTTCATCTGATCCACCACCACATCCACCCGAATTTTCACCAAGTCCGATAAAGTTGTTCTGTCTTCGCTTCCTCCCCTTCCTTCGATGGAGCACATCACTTTTTGGATGGCTTGCCAGTGTTGTGAGGGTGTCATTCCATTCCGTATAGCATCTACGTTTTTGTACACGCTCAATAACCTCTTGAAAGTCATGACGTCTAACCGTTCAAAGACTTGTGTAAACCTGAGTAGATCGTTCAGATTATCCGAACTCGTTTGGGTCTTTTTGTCCATGGTCTGGACTCTTGCTGAAATACTGTCCTCTTCAAATATGCTCACGAACATTTGCAATTTTTCCACGGTCCACAACCTTAGATGATTTGATTTCCCTACCCAAGTTTTGTAGTCTCTCGTTAACACTTCCACGCCCGATTTTAGTTTTTTCTCCTTGAAATCGTTGATCATTTTGAAGTAAGTTTTCAGAAAATTCAATCCGGCAGTTTGATACCCAGGTATCGCTTCTATGTCATACGTGACCATGTGTAGTCCATCGTACATTTCGATCTGTGATACTACGGACGGTGAATTTTGCAGTGTGAACAGATACTTGTAGAGCTTGACGGACGACATGGAAACATCTTCTGACCTATTCCCTGTGGAGGTGACGTAACAAGAAGAGGTCATCGACATGTTCTTGACTACCTTTACCAGGTAGTGTCCGACCGTGACAAATAAGGACCTGTATTTTGAATTGGTCAAGGAAGATATGCTGATCTCGACCTTTTTCATGGCCTCCTTACATACGAATTCAACGGTTTCAGTGTAGAATGTGGACGTGAATTTTATCATGGCATTCTCTACGTTTTTTGCAGCTATGTGACTCTGTAGCATTTCCGATCTCTCTGTCAGATTGGATTCCACCGCCACGTATAGATCATCTTGCAATGCCAATGCGGAAGTGGAAAAGACAGTGGGTTTCCATTCGTAGGTGCTCTTGTTCATGTAAGCCTTGGTTACTGCGTCTGCAAGTTGGACGGGAAACTTTTCTAACACGCCGTGTATTGATCTAGCGGGTAGGACCATATCTGCCAGTTGTCTCAATATTGCCGGATCTTCTACCCCGTTCCTCTCTTCATCTTCAGAAAGAAAATACTTTTTATTTTCTTTCGCCAGTGCTTCGTCGGATGATAAGAAAAGATTGTCCAATTCTCTCAGCAAGGAATGTAAATCCACCATCTCGTGTGCACGAGAATGAAATAACGACATCAGCATTCCGACTTTGTCGTCTGATTTCGTGGTCATGTGGTCTTCGTATACCCTAATCAATGCCTCACTGTAAATCTTTACCGCGTCAACATTTGTCATAGATTCACCTTTGGAGATATCTGTTCTGTTTGTGACTATTTGACATATTTCAGTTTCCAGTTTGAGCCCGTGTTTCTTGACGAAATCCGTCTTGGGATTTCTTCTCCAGGCGTCTACTGTCTTGAGATGTTCGTCTATTTCATATCGACTTAGTTGCGGCATTCCGCTAGGGAGCAGTAGCGATCTTTTGAATCCCACCGTAGGAATAGGTGCCAACGATACGTACCATAAAACTTCAGGGGCGTTTTTTGCAAACATGTCATGTAACAACTTTGCCGGGGACGAATGAAACTCCGTCCCGTTTTTATGCACAAGTGACTTGTAGCGACTTAGTGGAATGCCAGCCGATCCCTGTCCAAAAACAACCAAGTGTACGTATGGACAGCAGGGTACATGAGGCACTCTGACAGTGGCTCTGCCGTCTGAATCTATGTATAAACAGACGGCGGACGTAGACTCTGGGTTATCTGCTTGCAAGAGAAACGTTCCTGTTGCACAACCGTACATGGTACCTCCTCCAGGTACCGATTCTGATTCGTCACCGACCAATTTGAAATCGTGATTGGCTATAATGATGTTACACTTCTGGACAGATATCAGTCTGTTCGCAGATCTGTAAGAGATTCCGAATTCGTCCGAACTCTCGATCGTTAATTCTCCATAAGTATAGTCTTTTCCACCTTCAGAGTCTGCAATTTCCACGTCCATCGCCTCATCACCGTTTTCATCTACGTCCATTTGCATGATGAAGGAGTCCCGGCGCCTGCTGCGCCGTCAGCCGACCGATATAGAGAAATTTATCATAGGCGTGAAACGGGATATGAAATCCAGTCGCGACGCCGTACGTCGAAAGCGGAATGGTAGACCCTATTATCCGGTGGAGCTCTGCAACAGCACCGTGTCCGAGCGATGTGCAGTTGACATGGCAAGAATGAGAAAGATAAGAAAGTATGGATCTTATCAATACATGCAGTCTTGCTATATCGTGGAAGACGAGAAAAGTGGCGAGTGGCACGTTCACGAAGATAATGTTTCACCACCCACTAGCGAGTTTGCTAATGATAAAAATTACATGTTGTTGAACGTGATAGACAAAATACACATGTACGGCGCTTCAATTATAACCGAGTCCACGTTCAGGGAACAGAAGGTGAAGAGTGACGATGATGATTGTGGTTGTTTCAACGACACAAGCCTTTGCAGTAAGACCAACCAACAAGTACTAAGTTCGTGTGGACCTAACGGAACAAGTAGCACGTACAAACATTCCGCCAAGTCGATGAATCAAGTGGCTTTTGGCCTGTCGGAAAACCGACTAAAGTACGATTACAATATCAACAGGATGAAACACGTCGAAAAGTACAAGGACGGCGTAGAAAAGACTTTCATCAATATCAACATGTGTAAAGGTGCAGACGAGATGCTACTATTTAAACAGGTTATCAGTGCATACGACGGCAACGTAATGACTGCCGGCAATCAACATTACCTGACCACTTGCGCCGTCACGGTGGTTGATCCGTGTTGTGCCGTCAGAAACGAATATAGTTTCAGTGCAATCAATCCGCTGAACCTAATAGCCAAGGAGACGTTTCACGCCAATAAACTGGTGATCGGCGTCCCTAAATCGGGAGGTTTGCTATCTTTCAGACGTAAACCCACACAGACTTCGACGGTTGTGACAAAGGCGAGTGCCAAGACGACAACCAAGTCTAATAAAAAAGCGAGAATGGCCAAAGGTGGTGATAGCGAAGGTGAAGACGACATGGACATCACAGCTGTCGAGGATGCTGACATTATTTGGTTAGAATTGCAATTTTACGATAGAAATTGTTTCAACGTTAGCGGTCAAAGCTGCGTACACTTGGTTTCGGGTGTGGTGAGACAGATAATAAGTGAAATGTTGGCATCTGCCAGGAGAGGAGAAAGTAAAGTGCACATGGACTTGTTCATGGCAAATGTGAAGGCCGAGTTATCGCGGTACATGGGCGCAATGATCCCGGCTTGGTTGAATTATTTGGTGGAATATGCTGCCAGGGGTCTGGGTACTCACAAAATGAGTTACAGTGAACAAATGGAAACGTTTCGAATTTATGGAAAGAGGCTAGTAGAAGTGCTTTCGGTCAGTCGTGAAAACAGAGCTCAGTGTGGCGAATTTAGTTTCGGTCGGGATACCGGCAGTCGTTTGATAGACCGTGACGACCAGAGTTTGCTCACACTGAAGTACGGGATACAGGAGACAGAAGACAACTTTCTATTGGCAAATCACGTTCGTCCAAACGATCCGAGGAGAATAGACGATAGGGGAAACAGGACGGAAGTCGTGGTTGGTGGCAAGAAAACCAACAAAAAGTACACTTGTAAAAATCTATGCAACAAACGCAAGAGGATGTCGGGCATTATCCGAATGTGGTACGATGGCTCTTTACGTTTCCGAAGAAATTACGACTTGGACATTCCGTCGGAATGTGAAAAATGAGCCCACAAACACACTGTTAAAAATTATTGTAATGATTTTACAGAAAGTGCCTGCATGCAGCAGAGTCCCAAGAACTTTCTGTAAATTTACAAATGCTGTCCTTTCCATGGAGGCTTTCTGAGAGCAGTATCAAAATATATCATGGTCAGCCTCCAGTCAAAGTCTCTGTTAACATAATATTTACTCTAAATTCCCACTTATCTGTCCCATTCCTAAATGTGACGAAATCATAAGTTGGGTGGGAGTTTAGTAACAGAACCAGTTCTATGGACTCTGCTGCAGGAATTTTCTGTCAGTTTCCTGTAGAATCTCTTGTTATTTCTAACAGTGCAGCTACCAAATCAGACTCTCACAGTGAACAAATCACAATTTTCTATCGTATCAACGTCACAAAGCAATTCCCTCTGACATTTTATTGCCAGCCAACAATATGCCGAACGCCAAGGCAAGTCCGTATAGTAGCACTATAATCATAGTGGCCCAATTGAATATGTACGATGCAGTGCACTGTGGATGCATGTCTATGACTTGAATATCCGGCTCATTTGTCGGACTTGTCGCGTTGGCCACCATGACTATCCAAACGAACGTGGTTATGGTCGGTAGGGCCGGCAGGATAAGTGCCCACTTCTTGTATCTTGTAAGTCTTCTTTTGAGAACATTCATAATCCGTTTACGTCGGTTGTTAGTAAATGAGGGTGGTGTGGCGGTTTGATTGATCGTTTCTGACGAATTTCTCGACTGTCTATTCAAAACTCGTTTCAAATTTAATTCATCTGCCGGCCCTTTCCATTCCGCCGCCGATTCACTGCCTTTCTTGATGACATACTCGTGACTCTTATTTCTAGCTATTCTGGCCCCTAAGTCAGCTGCATCTTTCAATGGCTTGTACTTGGATGCACGCTTGATGATTGCCGTCACGTCCTTCGTGGAAAGTGGTTCTTCTTCTCCTCCAGTGTCTTCGGATTTTCTTCTCGCCATTACTTTATCTCTCACCGAATGTACCATGTGTTTGTAGTAATTTGCTGCACCTTCGCGACCGTACCGTTTAGTCCATACACGATTATCGGTGTTGGTAGTTTTACGGTAAATGCGCAATACCCTTATTTCGGTGTATAAGAATTTTATGTAAATACAAGCCATTGCGCCCAGGATAACTAAAGAGAATTGATTGAAGTTGACCAGTTCTTTTCGACATCTAGTCGGTTGTATATCTTTCACCGCATCATAAAAGTAAACTTGTGTGAAAAACAAGACTAGGATAACAACGGTCACGATTCCAAAAACAAAACAACTTTTCTTTTTGGTCTTTATTTCCTTCTCTATCAAATTGGCATCGTTGCTTCTTCTGTCCCAGTACGGGTTATTGACAAGGAAAAGACCAGCAGCAGCACCATCCCCTGTAATTTCCTCTTCCTCGAATTCTGATTCGTTGGATTCTGTACCTCCATCATCTTGGGAAGTTGATTGTTCAATTGAGCTGTTTTCAACAGTCATATTTTTCGATGTTTGTCCACAGTCTTCTTCTTTTTGTGTGATACCAACGGCAGCTGTTGCTGGAAACATTTTCGTTCCCGTTCATCATGCAACACTATTTCGCGGCCGTGATGAACAATGCCGTCCCTAGGGCACTAATGAATACAGCAAATCAACTTAACGTGGAATTTTTAAGGGAACACAACGAAGTGGTTAAAGAGCGCGACTCCATACAAAGGAAATTCCAATTGCTGCGAAATAAGAGAAAAAGAGTTGACCTGGTGGAAGCTACGTATTCTATAACCACGGGAGATGGATCGGGTTCGGAGGAATTAGAAAACGGAGAGAGTAGGGAAAAAACGAAAACCGTGAATACAAATTGTAACAAAGTTGACCTCGACAGCCTTTCTTGGCAGGAATTGACACAAGTTGTACTGGACCGAGTGCGCATTATGGACACCGGACGATATGCCGACTATCAGAAGATATTAGCGGCGAAAAAGTATCCCGCCTTGATATTGGATCCTGCAGCAAGAGAGGCCAATGACGAAAAATTTAGACGGGGTGTATTTCAACTATTGTACAATGAAAGTTACAAATATGCGGTTGAGTTGGCCGTTGCCTTCAATTCTCAGTACGAACAGACGCTAACTATAAACCGTAGGACGGCGCGGGAGAGAAAAGGAAAGGTCAAGGCTAAAAGTAAAATGACCACCTTTGAAGATTCGGAACAACCGGTAAAAAAGATGTCGTGTTTGATACCCAGTGCTTGGTTTTTGGAATTTGAATCAGTATTCGAATTGGCGTTCAAGCAGTTGGAAGAGGCCGGAGAAGGGACCTTGCTTATACTGGATGGTGGCGCCGGTAATACGAGACGGACCGACTTACCTTCTCCCGCTTTGTTCGAGAATATATTTTACTTGCAAGAACGAGGACGGCTCTTGGCATCGCCGCTCACGAGATTACCACCGAACACACCTGAAGAGATAGCAGAAGCGAAGCCGGAACAGAAGAAAGTGGAAGTTAGATCGTATACCATGGACATTGACAATCTACTGGTCGTGTTCGTTGCAGAGTTATTTGGTTACGTGGGATTTTCACCAGAAGCCGTGGATAGAAAATACATGATGCCAAATAGGTTCAGCGACTTGCAATTGTTTGTGGAGTATTCACTCTTACTACACGATGCAAGTAAAAGCACGTTACTAGATTACCTCCGAGCACCAGCTTCTTACGTGCTAAATGCGAATAAAAAGAAGACACTGATCAAAGCCATGAACGTGGCTGCCAAAAATCTGGTGAATTCTGCCAAGGGCTTTGTATTCAAGACCAATCAAAAGGGCAGAGTTCAACTGTGTAAGATAGTCCCTGGTAAAGAAGGCGCGGTTCATGCCAATATAGAACAGGTACCGGTGCCCGATTCGTTCTGTAAGGTGATCATGGACTTGCAAATTCCCAACACGATACAGTTTAGGCACACTTTGAATCGAAAGACTCCCATGTACAGCGGAGTCTCAGACGCAGTTGAATCCAACGACGTGCTGGAACTGATGTCCAAACTGAGTCAAATGATCAACTTTAACCAGTCGGCCATTGACGAACTGGCAGGGATTTATAGAGACCTGTTAAAAGAAGACTCGAGGAATCAAGTGGAGAATATAGACATGCGCATGTATCAGTTTGACGGTAACATGCAGAGCAGACAGGATCTGTTTTATAATCTAGTTACCACAGCAGCAGTGATAAAAGCGTGTAAACCCAAGGACAGTCCGTTGGAAGTAGATTGCACGGATTTCGTGGACCACTGCATGTGGCCACTGTCAGAGAAAAAGGATGAACTGGGTCTGTACATACCCAGAGACGAATCTCCGGTGCTATTCAATAGCGTCTTTACCAGGGCAACAGGTTTGGTATTTTACACTATGCTAGGTGCAGACGAACACATGCACGATGACGACACTGACTTGAACATGACAGGCGGGTCATATTTCAGAGACCGGATAGAAGAGCGTATTGGAGCGGCAGTACCGGGTACCGGCGCTGATTCGAGAATGATAATCCTGGATAGCGGTAGAGTTAACGTTCCCGCTGGAATAGAAGGCCTGAGAAGCAGGAGTGGAGGTAACGTTACGCAGGTGACTGGTGGGACGGCAACGGATTCCAGACCGATCAAAAACGATAGATTAATGTTCTTTAACCTGTTTAAAACGTTCACTGATAAAATCCCTCGCATCAACAAGAGCGCAATGGAAAAACGTGCAAACAGAGTGGCACCGGGAGCCAGTGTGGACTCGCTGTGCGAAATGGATCCACTGACGGGAATAGTCGGACCCAGGAAGATTGACCGAGAAAAGAGCATAGTTCCAATGCTGACTACCATGAAAACAGTCATATCCACGGTTAAGACGGCATTTACCAATCGCCTTCTGACGAAAGTATTACCGGCGGTGGGATCGGCAAGAGATTCTTCTAGTAACGTCATGAAATATTTCAAGAACACATCCGCTTACTTTACACCTCGGGATTCTGATCCCGTGTGTACCAAAAATTTCGATTTGGCCAAATCCTACAGTGACAGATCTAACGGTACGGTCGAGTTTTATAACCTTCCCGTCACATACAGGCGACGTCAAGTGACATTGATACCAGAAGAGAGTGAAATTTTCCCGTCTTCGGGTAAAACCTTATCCGAGATTGTTCAGGGAGCGGTCGTGGTGGGTTTGCGAGGCGAAAAAGAAAGTGAAGATACAAATGTACCTGGAATCAGTGGAATGTTTTCAAGTTAGGGAAGAGAATAATTGAAGTGATCATTTGGGACTTGATAAAGCGGTATCTAGGTTGCGTCCGACATAACTCAGGCTGATCACATTGAGATAACATCCTCACGTTCCATTTCACTGACCGACAGCCATGTTTGCAAGCGATGACTGTTTCGAGGGAGTGGAAGAATTGGATTGTGAAGATAACGAAAAATTTGATAGTGCAGGGGAAGAAGAAAGTACTGGAAGTGAACAGGAAGAGGACAGTGGCGATGAAGTGTGTCATAGCGAAGACAGCGAGGGCGAAAGTGATCAAGACGACCAAGAAAAGTATCAAGAAGGCCAAGGTGAAGAGAACTGTCAAGAAAGCGGACGTGAAGAGAATATTGAAAATAATGAGGATGAAAAAAATGAACAGGAGGACAGGGAAAGTGACATAGACGGCAAAAAAAAGATCGTAAATGAAGACAATGTCATTGCAAGCGAGGAAAGTGAAGCCGAAATGACAGACGGTGCAGATATCAGCAGCAGCAATGATGAAGACTACAGATATGACAGCGAACCCAACACTGACGATAGAGAGTTCATTGACACGGAAAGCGACTCCGAAGCCTCAGATGAAGACAAGGATTTTGTCTTACCTAAAGACTCTGACGAATTCAGCAACGAGGAAAATGCAAATATATCGACTCGCACAAGTCGCAGAAAAAGTAAAGTCACCAGTTACAAAGAAGATGAAGCGTGTCTGAATGACCCAGTCATACGCACAGATGCGGAAAATGAATACAGTGACGACGACGTCGTAGAGATGCTTGATGAACAGAACAATGATGAGTTTTCGTTTCCGAAACAGAAGTCAAAATCAAAGTCAAAGAAAATAAAAACCAACAGGGACATATCGGAAGACGAGTCTAACGATGGAGAGGGTACAGCTCCATCTAACGCTTCTCATCGCAAGTCTGGTGTCGAGTGCGACAAAGACAAAGTTATACGAAGGAAGTCGAAACATTTACAAAGTCTGAAGACCTCAAAATCCAGAGACAAATCAAAAGGAAAGGAACCTATGTCAGGTCCTAAATCAAGTCCTAAGTCAAAGAGGAAGTCAAAGTCTAAACTTTCTCTAGGCCCGAATAGTAAACAAAAATCTCATCAGAAGTTTAGTTCTGTGTCAGAAGAAAAAAACACAAAGTCAAATCCTAAGTCAAACCTGGAAAGGTCAACAAAACTAAGCGCGGTGAAGCAGAGTTCTTCACCATTGAAATTTAAAACTTCAAAAAAACGCTCAGCCGAGAAGGAAGACGGTGATTCAGAGGAAGTCACTCAACCCAAGCCGAAGAAAAAAAAGGTTCAATCAAGCAAGGTAGAGAAAAAAACATCAGCCACGATTCAGAGTAGTCAGCCAGGTACTCTCGACGACTTTGGTGATCGTGAATTGTATAAGACCATACTGAAAGCAATTCAGGATGACAGCAAGCCGGCAGGCTCGGAGATATTCATCGTAGAAATAGCCACCAAAAGTGATCGGAATAATTGGGACAATTATTTTAACAGGCTACAGTACTCGTCTAATGTGTGCGTGCAAAAGTTTCACCACATATTCGCTCATAACAAACATTTTCTTAGAAACGCCACCGTACAGGCTAATGGAAAGAAGGCGAAATTCATCACCCGACCGAAAGATGGACAGTCCAATCTGATAATTATTGATAGCGAAGCCAGCGTTCGAGCTTTCACCACTGCTGTCTTGAGAGACGTATTACAAAAGGTGAAGGATGCCAACTGCAGATGTGTGTGTTTCTTGCTACATTCGCTACCGCCTGCCAACTTACATGTTACCACCGTGAGGGGTGAAATGGCTGTGAGTGTAAATAACTTGGTGGATAATTTCGATGGACCTCAATTCTTGTCCACCCTGAACAATTTTTCGAAAACTATTCGTGACGGGGATAACGGCGAAGTGTACGCAACTACTCTGAATGCTTTGTTAAAGCGTATAGAACAATTGGAGAAATCTGTGCAGATATTGAATACCAGAAAGGACGAAGACGAACCGAAGTCAATGCCTCTTGACATGTGCACAGAGGTTCACTAGTTGGGTTGATTCATCAATGCTTCGATATTTACATATTTCGGGCTTTGTGGTTACGCTCAAGTTCTGAAATATTGCAAATGCTTATCACTTTGGGGACGTATCTCGCCTATATTGTCACTGGGGAAAAACTGTATGCACTAAATCGGACGGAATCATGTCGACAGAGGCTCGAGATTTGGAAAGGCACATGGTTGCATTCTTGTCTGGTGTAAAAGGACAGAAACGAATCACTTCATCATCTTATTCCACTGAAGTAACATTGAGGGTTTGCGTGGACATTGTATTTCTCCTCACGACGGCAGTTGTAATCGCATCGCAAATCATACTGGTGTCCAACATGTGGAATCCATTTACTCACATTTAGCAAGGATGGACCAAGTTAAAAAACACAAGTAACTGTAAATAATGTAAATACGAGATGTCAACCGTCAAGAGACCCGTGTTCGTCTGCGAAGCTATATCGGCTTTGGTATCTCCGAAACCGTTATATCTTTCCGAAGCCGAAGATCCCACCACCATATCCGTGGAACTAGCCAAAAAAATGGTCGAGAAGTTTGAAAGTCGACGTGAAGAAGGTATTCCGATGAACGTGGAGCACAAAGATAGAATGGTAATTGGCAAGGTGTTCCAAATGCAATACGTCCCTCAAAGCCCGTATGCTTCGGATGCCAGAGATGTGAGTGACGAACTAAAGCAACTCATGTCCAACGTGGTTGGATATGTGGTCATAAAATTCCTGATAACCAATAAAAAATTTATAGAGGCCTACCAGAAGAAAGCGGAAAGCAGATTGTCAACGTTAGACACCATCACACCGTACACCTCGTCGGATGGGTTTATTAGATTGAACATACCGAGAGATGAAGATGTTGATGCAGAACCAGACGCTCCCAAGCCGTCAACAAAGGACGTGACAGGAGAGAGTGAGATTTTATCTTCTCTCGCCGAAGTCAGTTTGTCAAACTTGAAAGAGGACAAGAGTAACGTGACAGCTGCCGCAATGTGCGTGGCCGGAAAAAGAGCCGGTTCCTTGACGCTGTCTGCAAAGTTTCACGAGGACGTACCCGATTCTTACGCCAAATTTTACGCCCCGTCTCATAACATTTCTACCGAAGAATACGTTGGCATGTTGACCAACATCGGCAGTTACAAGGTGTCTCACGTGGATAAAGTCAGTGGGGATCTGGATATGTATTGCTTGTCTCGTAAAAGATTACATTACGCATTAGAGCGATCAGAAATGGAAAACCAACCGAATCCGGAGTCTGAAGAAGTGACGGCACAGAAATCCGAAACCGACGTTATGTCTACCAACTTGCCAGTGGTGTCCGTGAATAACGAGCAGATCAAAGAGCTCATTCGTAACTTGATCCAGGAAGTTCACGAGCAAGACGACAAGGCCGATAAACAACAGCAGAGTTTTAGCAGTATGCAAAATTTTAGATTAATCGAACCCAGGTCGAAACCTAATGTTCAATGTTCACATAATTGTGGCCGAAATCAATCGGAGATGAGTACTTGTGGCAGTGCTTTTTGCTGTCAGTCAGCAACTGACAGCTGTTGCGGTCGGTCGGTTGAAAGAGACCACGGTCACGGACATCAACATTTAATCAGTCATTTGAAAACTTACGGCCAGTGCGACTCTGATATGTGTCGGAACGAGAGTAACAAGAAATGCGGTTCTTCCGGATTCATGGAACATTTCCACAAAGATCACAGCGAGACCGGCACTAACAAGGCCGCCCTGATGGAGGACATCAAGGCCGTGGTTGCAGATGCGTTGAAACAACAATTAACACAGCCACCAAAGGCTGAAGAGAAAAAGTCGTTAGATAGCAACCCGAACACCGATCACAACACCCTCCAGATGATGAAGCAGGCAATGGCCGAGGTTATGAACGAGAGTCAGAAGGATAAAAAACAACCGAAACGTAACAAGTCCAAGAAACGTAAAGCTGATATAAATGAAGAGGATGGAGACAGTGATGACGGGAGTAAGAAGAAAAATCGAAAGAAGTCCAGTTCAAAACAAAATAAACGCAAACGGGAAAAGAGCGAAAGTAGTAGCGAGAGCGAGGACGAATCGGATAGTGAAGACGAAGACGGCAAGAAGGGCAAGAGAAGCTACAAGGAAAATAAAAAAGAATACGAGGAATACAAAGAGTACCTGTCCTGGAAGCGAAATAAAAAGCCACCTACTGACGAGTCGGCACCTAAACAACCTGACGTGAGCACCAAGAACAAGAAAATGAAGACCAAGGACGAAAGCGATAATCGGAGGCAAGAAAAAGACACCAATGAGGAAACTAAACAAGAGAGCGAGACTACCAAGTCATTAACCGAAAAGGTTGACTACATTTTCAACTCACTGAAAAGTCAAGAGGTTTCAAAATCCGAAGACAAGAATTCCGGTAATGGTGAGGCCCAAGGAAGGAATAAAACCGGTCATACTACTACAAGAGGCAGATCGGAGAAAAACAAGACTGACACCAAGGCCAAAGAACAAACTAAATCCGAAAAAGAATCGAAAGCTAATAGTGAGGTAGAAGAGGTGGAAATGGAAACTGAAGATCACGGCGCGGACATGGAAAACAAAGGCAGTGCGGACGGAGAGACCGACGGTGAGACGGAAGCCGCCGAAAAGGGTGATGACGCACCGCCCTCACCAGGACAAGTGGAAGCCGGGGAAACAACTAGCACCGTCTCCAAAAAGATGACCGACAAGAAAGAGACAGCACAGCAGATAAAAGGAGTCTCTACTCATTCGTCAAAGAAAAAGTCACATTATTCTAAGAAGGACCAGGAAATCCTGAGTGCCGATGACCTGACCAACATGCGAAAATCTGCATTCAAACGGATGTCACTACTTTCATTTTGAAGGAATTACGACTAACACCATGACTACAATAAAATCAAAATTTTCATTCAAGCGTGATCAATCATCATCATCATCATCATCTCGTGATCCAACCCCGTTTTCATTGTCTGTGTCACCCTGCAAGAAAAGTAAAAAGCGCAAGGAGGAACGAGAGACGTCCGCACTCCAACTAAAGAGAAGACGCAAGGAAAACGAAGATACAACTGCAGATTGTACCATACTCTTCGTCTCAGTTGTACAGATTTCAGAATTATTATGCTCTAAGTCGAAGCACCTTATCAACTGGCGTAGAAACAGGGGAAAAGCTATCATGAAAATTGGTCTCGGATGTTCCAAAACTGTGATGGAAGAAAAAGAGACTACTAGCCAAGAGACATGTAAAAAAACAGTGGAAGAAGATGTTACCGTTGAAGAACAGCAACCTACTAAAACAGCCTCGGATAGATATGTACCCAACAACCCCAAGAACACGAAAATTTATAACGACATGGTCAGCTCCAGCAAACAGATTCACGGTACAACCATACATTCAAAACTACAAACGTACATGTTGAATAAAAATAACGTTTTGGACGAAAGGTTTGCCCATCTACCCCTGGCTGCGATCAGTCCACATCCAAGACCGGGAGACACAACAAAGCACGATCCGAAAGTAACATCTGCCGTCAGACAGATGATAAAATTCACCAACGCCCTAAAAATGTTTTATCTAAACAAAGACGTTTTCGAATTGCCATTCATATGTCCTATACCTAGGGCAGATTGCGTGAAGAACGACGTGGATGAACTCTACGCAATCAGAGGAAGTATAGACAGGTTGACGAAACAGGAATCTTGTGAGAAAGAGTCGTGGTTAGCGGGACTGTACACTGGTGACCAGTGTGACGTATCATTTGACAAGTTTTACAAGGTAGTTATAGAAGATATCAAGACCCACGAGAACACTTATAATTCCAACATCAACATATCGGCATCCACTACCATCAAGGGAGAGGTTCAGTTGGCCATATACAAGTACGCCATGCACAGACTGACGCTTATGGCTGCGTTTCCGGACAGGGACGTTCGATCCAAAAAGGCATGGATGCTTGGGTGTAGGCCTGATAGCCAAGTACACAGTTCGGCACTCAACGGGATGGTGAGAATATCCAGTAACCACGGCAGAACGCCTATTCCGAGGTCTTTGAAGGCAAGCAGTTATTCAGCCCAATGCAGAATACTCAAAAAAAGGAACGGTGATGGAACTCCCCTCACTTTAGATGACTTGTACGAGGATTTGTTATGCGTTTGTATCAGAGACATGATGCTTCCACCGGAAACTTTTGATGACAACGTTCAACTTCAGATGCGCCATTTGAGTCACAAAGAGTTTGACTATCGTCAATATTTACAATCGAGCGGCGAACATCACACACAACCCCACGAATGGGGACACGTTGTGTCTGTTTCAAACGCCAACTTGGTGTATATTTCGCAACTCTTGTCTACTTGTGACGGATTAAAGTTGAAGTGTTTGCAATGTCACTAATTATTCTATTTATACTGTGTACGTAAGAATTTGGGTTACATTCGCCACCAATAAATGCGCCACCATTGATCAAAGGATTGACACGTATTGTTACTCTCTAAAGTGTTATCACATTGTACCTTCTGTTGTTGAGTTATCATCATTTGAAAACATGAAGCTGCTTCGTATATTTTTCATCGCTACTTTAGCGATGTTATCTGTGACATTGGACAACAACCAGTGGGCACATCCCACCGTTAACATTACTCAGATAGACGACGTTAGATACAAAATTCAATGTGACGTATCTGTTCCCAATAATAGTCTAACAAAGCCTCGTGATATTACACTCAGGACCTTTGACGATAACAATTACGACGGCGTGTCCATCAAAGCCGACACCGAAAATTCATTCGATTCTGCCAGTTGTTCAAGGTCGATAGAAGTGTCCAACCCCTACGCACCAAAGAAGGCACACACTTCAAGAAACGGAAAATGGTTGGCTCCTCAGGCCAGGATGAAGCCGGAATGCGACATGAGTGTTTCTGGCGGCAACATTTTTAGACTGGCCGTCACCGTAACCTGCGTACAAGAAAGTGACCTTACCGAATGGTGGTGTGAATACACGTTACCCGGTGACGAAAAGCACACTCGGATGACTGTGGATACCTCGTTAGGAAAGATTAGAATAAACCCGCCGAGTCACAACACAACGGCGGGAACCACCAACTCACCAAGTATAAGAGAGACGTTTAACCGACCTACGATTCATATGCTGAATAATCCCGGAGATGGAGAGTTGATTGTCGCTTGTAGAGTATCCAACTTCAAGTGGAGTAGAGTTATCAAAGTACCCGCATATTGGAGTTCCATTTATTTTACCGAGAGTGCACTGACAGACGATCAGGTACATCCTGTCAACCTCAAGGATCAAATACTGATGCAGAGCGATCTGGCAGGTCGAGTTACTCCTAGGGTGGTAGGGCAAGGTGAAAAGTCGTTTACTTACTCTTACACCGATAGTCTACCCACTCTCGACCTGAAAGTAGCGGCGAATAAGGAACTCAGCAAGTGTGGCGATTACGGAGACGGGACTGAAGGAAACAAGGCACAGTACGGCAAGACTCTATGTTTTCTTAGCGGTCAAATGAAATTGGAAACCGGAAACATAGTTAATCAAGAACAACGAATCGTGACGGTGGGCTCGAGTGGACAAAACCCTCGTCTCAGTCCGTACCTTAGACCCAAATTACGACCAGTGGCCGGTAACGATTACGAAGTACCCACCAGTTGGCCTACCTGTTGGGAAAAACTGTACGTGGTAGGAGACATCAGCAACATGTTTCCACATGTTCCAGACGAGGCCAAGAAATCTAAACTCATCACTGATACCGGAGCAGCACTATTACCACTACTGACCAACAACGACAGAAAACAATGGGAAAGCTTCGGTAAGGTAGATCTCAGAGGAGTAGACACGGTAATGATCAAGTTACCCGACACGTCTACTAATAGGCAGGCTAAAATGGACGACAAGAATGAATGGACCGTCAAGTTGGAATATCCCGAATACAAAGATCCCAATGATCAACACAAGACCGTGGACACCGTGTTCGTTTTCTTGAACAGGAAGATACCTGGCCCAGCAAAACACACGTATCCAAAGATATGTGCCAGAAAGTGGCATCTTCCCTTCGACGGCTGGAAGGTATCATTAGACGAGTACGCAATCGCAAAGGCCTACCGGGATTATTACGAACAGGTGGTGAAGTACAATGAAATCCAACACTTGTTTGCCGAAAAGGTTATCGTGCCGAAAACAGACAAGATTCCAGCATATCATACCTACGTTTATCATTGTACATCGAAAGAAAGAAATTCACCCAACGACCAACGATTAGCCATCATGTACTACGCCAGTGGCGCCTGCGAAAGAATCCTACCGGACAACCAATGCAATAAAGGAGATCCAGTACCCTGCGGTGATCACGGTGGATCAAGTGACCGCTGGTGTGGGTCCCCTCACGAGGATTCTTACCAGTGGAGACTTTACGAGACAACTGTGGGCGATTTGAAGCGTAAAGAATTTACTCTAAGGAAAAAGACTCGGATAGACGGAACTAGATTCGACGGAACGGTCACTTGTGCTTCTCCAAGATACATTTGTTTTGCAGGCGGGGTTATACCACAGGGTAAGACTCGAAAATTGAAGATTCTAGATTATATGCCGGAGAGAAAACATACCCAGGTGTCACGACCCAAGCTACTATTTAGAAAAAAACACAGAGACGGAATTATTAAATCCACTGAATGTCCACAGTACGAAAACAGAGGTCAAATGATGATGCGTAATGAAATCTATTACCAGTTCAGATATGCTCCGTCCAACGAAACCTGTGCCGGTCCAAAGGATGTGACGAAAAAGTGGTTTCCTCTTGGCATACACTTGGTCAAGACGGTAAATAACATGATCAACGCCTTTATGTCAGGAAAGTGGGAAGCTCACCACAAAGCACACTCCAAGACCACCTTCTGGCCGGAGAATATGCATTTCACAGTAGACTCCGGGACTCAACTAGTCAAGATAAGGGAACGATTGCTCACTTTCTGTAAACAGAACACCACAAGGGATGTCATTTACACCCAAGTCAACTGCCAACACGAGCACGGTGATAATATTTTACTCGCGACTTCTCCAAAGAACTGGAATTGGCAATGTCCATGTGTGGACACACCTGCTTCGTGTAAACGTACGAGTAGTCCGGACGACGACTCCACTGTGGCAACGGCCAGATTCAGTTGGTATACCTTGACGGGAATGCTCAAAAATATTAACGTTGCTATGAGGTGCTCGGCGTTAGGTAAACTAGGAGTAAGAAAAGACATGTTTGAAATGATCATGGAAAAGATCTGCCGCCCGAGACTGGGTTCGCCGCCACTACAGACACTGGAACACGTGGACAGACAACGTATCGTTGAATTCATGCCCAAAACAACAGATTATGTCTTCTACGCAGTCGGTCGGGGTCGAAATCCAGACGATAAGATTAAGTTAGTGTGCAGTGGTTTCAAAGAAACTTGCAGGTAC
Source organism: Notospermus geniculatus (assembly GCA_002633025.1). NCBI lineage: Eukaryota > Metazoa > Nemertea > Pilidiophora > Heteronemertea > Lineidae > Notospermus > Notospermus geniculatus. The sequence continues at coordinate 329,000 of NMRB01000222.1, read as the reverse complement.
AGCAAAAGAGTGGATTTTGTGTTAGAACGCCAGTGGTGGACTATGGGCGACCTCACCAAGGCAGTCAATTACCAATACATCATATTCAGACGAGACCTAACGGCTAATACGTTGAAAAGGTGCACTAGTGCAGTTAGGATGAAACTGAAGTCACTTTACGAACTTACCAAGCCATCCGAGTATTTCACTGCCGCCATTCTGGGAAAAGAGGATACTATCTGTGAGGATTACGTGAATATCAGCACCACAGCACACAAGAAAGACAGTAACCAGTCCCCAAATATAACGACCAAGGGTGCCGGCGAGATTGGATTGAACGACAAGTACAACTCACCTTACAAGGTTACTGTGGATCAATTTACAGTGACGAAATCTGCCAACTTTTGGTGTTCTTATCCTTCGCTTAATATAGTGGGGAGGAAAATTGAAAATGCCGAAATCATGAAGGAAATCCACGAAAACTGCTGGCGTGGACAGTACATGGTGTCGCTGACCAGAGACGCGACCGGGAAATATTTGATATGTTCCATCAACTACGAAGGCAGACGGAAACACTGTCCAGCTCCTCGCATTCAACTTACCGTAATCGGAAAAGGCGCAGCATATAAAGATCACATACACTGTAAAGCAACCACTGCATTGACCAAGACGGCTTATGAAAATGCACGAAAATATGATGGTGATGAAAAAGCAAGCTGGTGTTACAAGACTAACGATGGACACGCATTTGTTGCAGTGAGAAGATTAACTAGAGATGAAATAGACGACGGAAACAGCAGGTGTACTTATTATGTCATTTCCGACCCAACGCTGGACGGAGTTGGTTATTCAGATGACGTGACTCTAGGTGGAGTTAATCGACAAACAAAAATTCACCTCGTGCGTAAGGCAACTTGTCACGAATGGGATCCCAGAGTAGACAAGATCAGAGTTTCGGTGACAGAGACCACTACGATGACCACCAAACAAAAGCAGCATCCAACCGGAGTTTCGGTGAGATGTAGACTACCAAAGATGTATGGAGCACACAGTCTTGAACCATGTCGAAGGAGAAATGCTCCTTCCAAAGAAGTCAAGACGTTAGTGGATGAGACTAAGGTTTCCATCTACGCAATTTCAAAATACGGAAACAATCCTGACATACCGTCCATCTATACCAAGATTGGATACATAAATAGGTATGGTACCAAAACACCTTGTAAATTGGATGAGGCGTTTCTGAAAAAAGCCGGTGATGCAAAAGTCAACGTCAAATGCGTCAACCCTCCATCAGATTCAGTGAATGAAATCTTCTCCATTGATATTGGTGACGATGCAAGCGCTGCGGCTCTATTCTTGAACAATGAGAGGTACAGTGTTTCTTTCCAATGCAGATTGGGTAACAGTGATGAACATCCAGTGGTGGAGAGCGCAGAGATGCACGACATGTTTTTGACAGTGTACAACAAGCGCATTAAGTCTTCCATTGTGTATAAGAAGACGATAGAAAAATATCATGACGACGATAGTTCTGGACAACCAGCTGTGTACAAACCAAAGAAATCGGGAGAGAGTTATGACGAGAATAAACACAAAGTTGCCGGTATATTGAATGGGGAAATACCCGACTCAAAACACACTGCAATAAGAAGTAACAAATCTGAATATATTGTAATTGGGACCATGTGCGGAGTGGGTGTGTTAACGTGTATAATAATGTTTTCTATAGTTAGATATGTGTTGAGAAAAAATCATCGTAAATAAAAATACGAAATTGCGAATTTTGTATCTATACATTTTATTTGCGGAAGTGGGCCAGACACTGTATGCCGAAAGGTTGAAATTCTGTCCTATACACGACAGGCTTCACGGGTCAAATTTGTATCTGCTGTCTCTCGGCAAATTTGTATCAGTTGTTTTCAATTTTTGCCCAAAATGTCCATTTCATTCTTGTTTTGCCTTCGCATTTCTATGCTTGTCATAAATTCGTGACGTATCTATGCCGGTTTTCGTGTGTTACGTCTGCTGTCGGTTTCGTCATGCTTGGAACCAGCGCCGGCCAAGGCGAATTGCCGGTTGACCAAAATGAGGGATTGGAAAGGATTTGTGAAATGTTACCATTTCCAACAAGGTTCAGATTGGTACCCAATATTGGTATAAAAGTGGGAAGAACACTCCGAAAATTCATACTTAGACGGAGCCTCAGCACGGAGCAAGAACCATTGTTAACGAGCAAGCTCTTGCACAGATATCAATTATGCAACAACAACGATCGCCTCCTCTATCGTGTACACAGCAATTACCTGATGACAATTATGCCCCTATGAATCAACAAGAAGCAGGGATCAAAAAGAACATGAGAAAGTTCATTGTGTACAACGTACGGAACGATGTGATGCCCCTTGATCTTCGAGATAATGTGTCGTCGTTCTTGTCTACTGACATCGGCGAAGTAGTGGATTCCGTGCAAATACTAGAATTTCTCGATGGCACATGTGTTGCCTTTATCATTGTCGGCTTCCTGATGAAACAACACTACGATCAACTGTTGAGTGTTTACAACGGTAAAGTTACCCGAATGAGGTTTAAACAGGCAGACAAAAACTTTCGGACGAAAAATGAGGTTTCCGGCCAGTTTGTTAAAGTACAGGTGAATAGATATTTTAGTCGTACGTACAAGGGCACTGCGAAAAAACAATTCTAGGTGAGAATGATAATCTCAATCTCACCTTTCGGCTATAGCTGTGACGAGGAAAAAAACACAAAGCCACTGGTATACTGCACGATGGATGAAAAGATAAGACTGAAATAGATGTAAAGAACATGATCATGTAATAAAGTCTATCAGGCTTTGTCACTTGAACACAACACATGTACCCCTCTTGATGTGTCTCGATTGAGAGCTGACATTGAATACAGTGGCGCCGCCAACTACACCGGTGGTTTATCATGTTCTGGAGGTACAATGTATTTCGTAGGGCATTTTGCATTTCTGTATACCACCATATATTGCATGCGGCAAGCGCTGTGGTTTTTGTTCATGCAGTTCAGCTTCAATCGCGCGATGATCACTCTTGGTGAGTTGATCACCCTTGGGGGTGAATTCTGCTCTCAAAATCCACCGCTTCTTTGTTCATGGAGAGCTATCGGAGCAATAGTCAACCTTGACAGGGACCGACTTTGTAGTAAGGAATTTCATTCCAATAAACTTCTTAATCTCCAAGGGGACCAGGTTTTACTAGAAAGTGACTAGGCCATTATGAGCCCAATAATCCCTATTACAGGGTATGGTATTTCAGTCAACAAGATGACATTGTAAATGTCGTATGGTTCCCGATAGTACAGGTGCTTCTACCGGTACATGAATGGTACATTGACAGAGATCAAGGCACGTTGATAGAGATCAGATAAAAAGGTACCGTAGAAAAGGTACCGGTAAAAGGTACTAGGTAATAAAGGTAGTAAAAAGGTACAGTTAAAAAGGTACTGGGTAAAAGAAGGTACTAGGTACAAAGGTACAGGGAAAGGAATTAACCTAACCTCTACCACAGGCAGAGATATTCAAATTATAAAGTTTGACCTTGACCTTGACCTCTGATCATCAAGGCCGTTGCATAATCGAAATGGGCATCATCGATAACCTAAGTATGGGTGATATCATGCCTCTACCTCTACCACAGGCAGAGATATTTCAAATTACCAAGTTTGACCTTGACCTTGACCTCTGATCATCGAGGTCGTTGCATAATCGAAATCGGCATCAACAACAACCTAAGTATGGCTGATATTATACCTCTATCTCTACCACAGGCAGAGATATTTCAAATTATCAAGTTTGACCTTGACCTTGACCTCTGATCGTCAAGGTCATTGCATAATCGAAATGGGCATCATCAATAATCTAAGTATGGGTGATATCATGCCTCTATCTCTACCACAGGCAGAGATATTTCAAATTATCAAGTTTGATATATCAAAATCTCATGATATTTCAATCA